>CM060971.1:11643839-12228839 GCA_030765045.1 Tenodera sinensis
CTGTCGACAATGAGGTCATTTGGGCCCCTCTTTCTTGCCAATAGACTATTTAATAAGACATACGACATACACAGAAAATTAGAACTGGAAAGTACAGATCTCATGAAGGGAAATGTCTTCGCAGTGTTCCAAAATATTCCATGGGCGTGGCCAAGAGGGGGCAAGGAGTGGGGGCCGCGGCCCCCTCTTGGAAATTTATGAATTTAATGTGCAGACAAATGCTATTACACAATTGCTTTAATTTTAATGCAAAGAACAATACTCGTACAAAAAAATGCTTCATTGTTTCATAGCACTGTGATACAAATGAGTGATGTTATTCATATTTTAATGTAAATAAGGAATGCATTATTTTCAATTAGTAGCTACACATATTTTCTAATTATTGTCGTCAACAATACTTTTGTGCCGACAGTTATAAATGTTTATTTTATTATCGTCAACAGTGGCTCCGCGCCGCAACGTTAGTTATAAAATGTTTATTTTTGTATAAATGTTCACAGTTTAAGTCTATAAGAATTCTTACTGACAGATTGAAAGCACGAAACCTGTAATACAATAAGGTAATCAAATCAGTAAAGTATAAGATATAATTTTATACAGTAATGTTAACTATTTTCAGTTCACATTGCAGTATACAGTGAGTGCATAAGAAAGTAAACACACACACACACACACACACACACACACACACACACACACACACACACACACACACACACACACACACACACACACACACACCTACTACGTAAATTATTATGAAAGCAAATATATTCAACCTGGGGTATATGACGACTTCTTAGGGAATACGTAAAATTTAAAATGTGTATATAGTTAGTATAATTTGAGTAATCACAAATAACAAACAATAATAAAACTTAAAATAAACATACACTCAGCATAATGTTTCCTGAATGATCACGAAAAGCACTTCAGCCAGAGAGATTTGAATTTCGTTGTATCTAAGAATTCATGTTGCTTACTATAATCATTAGTATTGATGGTGTGCTTTTGGAAATAATAAAATTCCATTTAGAAAATCTTAGGTTATAATTTTTAAAATACCGTTAAAAATTTAAGAAATACGATAATACTCAGAATGGATTACCGATTCGTTTTCCGTCACGGCCATCAATTACCTTATCCTTTCATAAAATTAAAAGAGAACATTTTGGAAATGTATTTTTATACTTCACTGAAAAAAAAAATTGTGATTTCTATTGTTATGCAATGAGTACACTGAACTTTTTCTATTCCCCCATACTTATTTCTGTGAGCAGGGTTTCTCTGCGTTGACAGTAGTCAAAACGAAACAAAGAAATTGATTGAATCAAGAATCACCGCTGGTACTTGTACTAAACAAGATTCAGCCACGAACAGTGGAGCTGGTGTCCAGAAAACAAACTCAAGCCATATCATTAACAGGTTAGAAATATATACAAATCCATATACTCTTTGTGTGTGTGCGTGTGTGTGTGTGTGTGTGTGTGTGTGTGTGTGTGTGTGTGCGCGCACGCATAATAGGAATATAGGTAATTCGAAACACTGAGAAGTATTTGTATTTAACCTGGGTCTATGTAGCGTACTGATAGGGAGAGACTCCATGGTGCTTAAAGGGCTATGTAAGACGAAACAGTGTGAAGAGGAAACTGATAAAATGCAAGAGAATGCAGAAAATCCATCACATGCACCAGGAATGCACTATAAACGCAACATGTTCTTTAAACTAAGTTTTCCATAAGTTTCATTTTTCCTGATTCAAAAAATATCATATAGAGACATGAAACTTGTACCTTTATTGCTACCATAAATCTGAGTATTTTAACACGGGCTGTTTGTAATGTTTAATTTTTAAGAAAGTTGTGATTAAAATATTGCAATGTTTTAGTTGAAAAATTCAATCCTATTAACAACGTTATATTTTAATAAAAAGGTTAAAATAAAAAAGCGCCACATTAAAGAATTATCAAGTATCTAAACTCTGTCCTGTAAAAACATCAGATGCTAGAAGCACTAATTTTTCAGAAAAGGTGTAACAAAGTTGTCATAGGCGCACACAGGTTATGCACAAATGCATTTTTTTTATTACCCTGTTATTTGTGTGAGTTTTTCAATAGTTGAACATTTCTCAAATGTAAGTTTGTTATTCACTTTTTTAACTCTTGGTCCTGCAAAGAAAACGGAATTTCAAAGCGTTCATATAGCGACCAGGTTTAAAACATTTGACTACCGTTCAAAGCCTACTGTGTTCCCATATTCCCCTTGAACCTACAAGAAAATTTAACTATTTCGACTAACATAAAGAGATAGAGGGGTAAGAGTTTTTAAGAATAGTTGGTACAAGAGTAGAGAAAGTCATGTAAGTGCAACAAATCAAATTTTTACTTTCTCTATTATGTACTATATGGGAATAAATATAAAAGGGTTTTAATAATAAATAAATATGGAGGTGTATTCCAATTATTTTTAGTTAATTATATAAGATAAAGATATACAATTAAATTTATTATTATATATAATCGTAATCTTGTTGTTTATTTTGTATGGCGGCCCTGTTATGGTTAAAACATACTTACATACCTGTTTCACGATGTATTTGCATAAACAGTTTTTCTTAACTGATAGAGCTGTTGCAAAGGATCCAATTCCCATTAAATTAAATAGAGTTTTAACAGAAACTGTCTTTTAGAAGAATTTCACCACAATGTTTTAACTCACTAGTCACAACTCAAAACCGTCTTCCAGACAACTGGTGATGGAATATCCGGTCAACTTTTTTATGCAATAAGGTGACGTTTAGAGGCGTGTTCATTAAGTAACGCTGTTTCCTATTCGCTGAAATTTAAAATGGCCGAATGCGTTTCCTCGGCATTCTTTCCTCTTCCAAAATGTACGAAAATGTTTAAATACCTTGAAATATACATTTAAAAAGTGCCTTACTTTTCAGTCACACACAATGACTTAATAAAAATAAGGATTAAGTTTGTAGAGTATATGGAATATCTTGTTTCTAGTACGAGGACATATTTGAGCATGTTTTCGTCTTGTTTTACTGGTTCGTATTTGGAATAGTTTTGGGTCCAGGTACTCTTGTTGTAATCGACTCTTACGAATACAATCAAATAAAATTCGTCCATGATTCATGAATCGTCCTTTTGCCTGCCATTCACTAGTTGCCCGATTGCATTATAATTTGTCCCTGAACCCCCATTCCCCTGCCTGCCGATTGCTATTGTTCACGGTTCATACCCAATCACGAGTTCACTGTTAGAATGGAGATAGAATTCATACTAAAGCTAAATCCTTTCTTTGTCATAAAAAGCTGATATGTTGCACTCACATGACTTTCTCTACTCCAGTACAAAGTCTTCTTATAAACCTTTATTCTTTTATTTCATATTAATGAGTCAAGCATTTGTAGATATTGCTTTATTACATTATTCCTCGTAGGTACAATGGAGTAGGAGAATACAGCATGCTTAAGGGATAGTCAAATCTTTAAAGTGTTCGTCGCTATGTGATGGCTTTGAAATTACATTCTCTTTGTATGAAGGATATAAAAAACGAATGAGCAGTTTGGTGAAAGATTTTAACATTTGAAAGCTCTCAAATATAAGCTGTATCTTTCCCTATGTTCCAGTTAAACGTCAATTACGACTTACTGATTTACGCTGTGATTCAGACCCAAAGAAGCACTATACTGGTAATAATACTGTCACTTTTTATCAAGCCCTTGACCCACAAACATACCCAGGATTTCGCAAATTTGCTGCAGAAATTGTGTGTAGGTTTGGCACTACGTATATCCGTGAACAGTATTTTCTTTAATGCACTTGACAAACGAGTAAAATTGTCTGATGGTAACCTTATGTCTAACTTGAAACTTGCTTTTGTAACTAATATTTCCCCCAAAAAAGCATAAAAGCACAAACTAGACATAATAAATGCGTAATTAGGTTCAAGGTATGACTACAAGTAGACATTTTAATGTGGAGCAATTTTCATTTTATCTTAACAGGAGTACTTTGTTTCCTGTTGAATTGCAGGACAAAAGTTATATAAATATTCCTTATCTTTTGTGGATTTAATGTTTTTTTATTTTAATTTGTTTTTGAATAGTTACGTTTTATTGTAATTTATATTAAAACTTAATGATAACAAAATCGACGTAAATAAATAATTTTAAACCAAAGAAAGAAATACAACAGTAAAAACATTTGACATTATTTTTCCTCCGAACTTCGTACACCCATGTTTTGCTGTTTTGCTTAACGCCGCCGCCGCTACCTGTGTGTACTCCAGTCTGACCCGGAGCGCCTCATGCCCCCTAGCGCTGCCAAGGTCACGATATTGCACTTGGGTTCTCGTCGCTGATGCAAAGGATGGTTTGAGATGGGAGGGTTTTGTTGAAAATGTTCTAGCATGTTTGGAAGATGCTGTACTAAGTTTTGGTTTTACACACACACAACACGCAACACGCAACACACAACACAAAACACACAACACACACACAAAGGTTTTAAGTGAGAAAAACATAGTATGTAATTATTAGGGCTCGGAAGTTCATGCCCTAAAAACACTGAAATATGCATGCAAATATGCTCTTAAAAACTTGAAAATATGGCAAGAAATATTCACTATTTAATTAAAACAATTAATAACCCTTTGCAGTAGACAAGACGAGTTAGTATAAGTAATAAATAAAGTTACCTTATTCCTTAGACGTTGAAGCAGAAGTGGTCCGGCTGCTAGTATTAACTGCTAAATTGCAGTTCACAACAAACACTTTGCACAAATTTTCAACTGTAAAACATCGTCTGTTGTCTCACAAAACACTTTTGTAACGTGAAAAACTTCTCTCCATGTCACAAGATGTTATCGGGGCATATTTAAATGATGTTAACTGCTTCACTGAGAGAGTCAAGTCTCTTGGTGTGACAGATGATTTTCTTTTGAGGATGTCTCGAATACCGCACATCTGTTTATAACCAGAATTTTTTGAAATTGCATAATTCACTTTCTCTTTCACTTTTTGTCCTATGCTACCAGGAACCAAACTTAGATCACATATTGTTTTTTCAGAGACAGTAAGTGATTCATGCAAAGGAGATGCTACAGCTTCCAATGCCGTTATGGCTGTTGGTAAGAAAGAAAAATGGGCAGATATGAAACTAAGATCCTCTTTTAACCCAGTGCCTGACAGAATATTTTGCACAGTTTCTATTGATGAAGCATCTTTCGAGTTCAATGAATTAACAACCTCTTCGACTATTTCTATGTGCTCAGCATAATATAAAACTGCATCGACCCATGTTCCCCATCGAGTTAACGCTAGTGCAGGAGGAAGTAGGATATTAGGTGCTGTTGATCTAAACAACTTAATTCTTTTAGGAGATTTAACAAAAATTATCTTTATACTGGACACAAATCTATCTACCAATGGGAAAAAACCATTGTCTCAGAAATGCTACCAATATGAAAAATATTATCCAGATAGAAAAAAGTAATAAGAACCATAAAAATCATTAAAATATGCAATATAGGGGCTATAATATTGAAATAATATGCATTTATCAAGAATCAAGAAAATATGCAGTTATATGCAACATAAAATCATGTCCAAATAACTAATAATGCCATAATTACTGCACATAATGTAAAAGCATACATTTTTAACCTCTATGAAAAAACATGCAAATGCATGAACTTCCTAGCCCTAGTAATAATTCTTTCACACAAGGAGTGAGTAGGGTAAGGTTAGAAGTATAGTGGGTCAAAACTTTCAGTGGCATAGACAGGATTTGATTCATGGTACATTGGATTTCTTTTCGGTAGCTCTAACTTTCTGAGCTGCCATACCTGCGCGGTATTTATTCCCTAACTCGCAACTTTCCTACAATTTTCCCTGTAGTGCATATGAAAGTGACCGCCTTGGTAGCGTACTTGCTTCTGGAGCGGAGGACTCGGGTTCGATCCCATAGGACGTCTGGCACGGGGTGCACTCAGCCTCGTTGGGTCCCGGGGGGACCAATTGAGGATCTACTTGATGGAGAAGTAACGGCCCCAGGTCGAGAAGACTTCTGGGTTCTGACCACGTTCCACCCTCCAATTCTGCACCCCACCGATGACGCCTGTAATGGGTAGAAGTGAGGGACGCAGCGGCTGGGTGGTAGGCCTTGGCCCTTCATGGGCTGTTGCTCCGGGGTTTAGTTAGTATATGAAAGTGCCACTTCGTCATTTTAACTTTGTCCAGTTTTTCAAAACGTCAGACTGCACTGTCGCTTACGAAATCCTGAGACTGAAATTTTAACTTTCTATATTTTTATAGGTATGAAATAAATACTTTGCACACTTAAGGGTGCTTAGGCTATACACTATCACACAAAGTTCATTAAATTCATTCACAATGCCAAAATACTTTACTATTCAAAATATTCCATGGGCGTCAAAAGCTAAAATATCATATCAGTTTTTGTATTTTACAAACTCTAATTGCCTAATAAATACCACCAATCTCTGGCAGTAAGAAAAAATAATTACTTTTAAAGTAATTAATTCCTTTGCTTTGATGGGCATCGAAAACACTTTTTAAGACTTTTTTTGTGCAAACAGATTTTGCAACCAAAGACTAGTTGAAGTCACATAAATGGAGTGCTGGAAAAATTCGATAAATATAGCACAAAATTTGATGCGCATGGAGCAGATAGTGTATTAAAAATATAAAGTCAAGAAAAACCAATTATTCTACAAACACGCATCATGATCATGAGTGAGGTTATTTGTTTGTCACACCTTCCCGTCTTTCGTCTATTTTTCCTTACACCGATATTCCACTTAACCACTCCTTTTCGTTGAGTTTGGTTGTTTCTGAGCCCTTTTCGACCTATATTTTGTACAAATGCTGCCAAAAATTTAAGTAGAAAAGGGGCCTTTAAATATAGCGTACATGGTATTTAAAAGCCTGTGCGGAATCTAAAATTGTCATTGCCAACCGATGACTGAGGTTTGGGGATGATTTATAGGGATAAACCTAACAATCAATTTGATTTGCGGTCATTTTTCAATCCCAGAATCCCTTAATAAACTAGATCAATTTTCAGCAAGACTTCGTTGAGTTCACTGTCTCTTTACCAATTTGAACGCAAAATTTAATGGCGGCTGATACCTGACCATCACTGTTCTTTTTCATGTTGTGCAAATAACTGGATACTTAACTATACAACACCGCAAGGTCTGGCAAGCTTCTGATTGGATGTTGCGTTGAGACACCCGCCATTAAATTTTGTGGCAACCATAGTTCACTGTCAGTCAACTGTTGTCCAATTTACTCCACTTTCTTTCGCTTCGTAGAGGTGTAATCTGCTTTTAAAATGTTTGTGAATCAATAGTCCTTTTCTGTAAAGTTGAACCAGGTTGAAAATGTTGATTCAAAACGTCCATCTTCGGCTCTCCAGGTTTTCAGTTTCCTAGTAAGATACTTATACACTCATTAAACTATCAGTAAGTACGAGATAAACGTCAAGTCTACTGGGAATGTTGCAAGTGTGCTTAGCTTTCGTGCTAAATCTCTGTCATTGTTAATTTACGTTCATTTCTTTCACATTACCGTGTGTAATGTAATTCAACTGGTAAGTTGACTATGACTTGACAATTACACTGACACTTGGAACACGTTCAATTCTCTTGTTTTTATTGCTTAAACTACCACGGTGAGATGTCGTTATGTGCATTTTAATCTGTCGTTTAAGTGTACTCGGTTCTGAGTTTGGAGCAAATTGAAAAGAAATCACTGTTTTAAATTGTTATTGAAATATTTCAAAATATCCAAGTATCAGGTTCAATGTGATTTTTGCCCTCTGATCATTTAAATTACGAAACGAAAGGTTTAAGAAAGGAAAAGAGTAGCACATCCGTGATTTTGGAAGAGAAATGTAAATATAAATGTAAGGAATGAGGTAAACGTGTGCGTTTTAAATTTCGCTAACGAAGTAACTTGTGAACTGCATTGAATTAATATAATATATAATATTATACACTAGATGATCAGGTGAACTTCGTACCATTTAAAGTTGAATTGGTACAATTTGATGTTGAACTCGTTGCATTGTGAATCTACTGAATTGTTGGTCCTTTTCAGTCGCTCTGGAACGTAATTCGGACAGGCCAATACGTCACTCGATAGTCATTCATACGGTTTGCATGTGAAGTAGTTCGCCGCGCATTTGACTCACTTTGACCACCTATGTCAGCTCGTCCTCTCCTTGGCATTGTAATGAACACTCTAAAACACGGAATTATTTTCATAGTCCCTCAAACTTGTTGACACTTACCTTGAGAACTTCATAATATTAAACTCCTCAAAGTAATTTCTCGAATTTCACTATTTGTGGTTATGCCTAAGCCTGCCCTAATTCCTTGACTCTCGTTAAACCAAAACAGATTTTTTTAAATTTATTTCTAAGCCCACAAAGGCAATTTACCTTAATAGAATGGCAGATAAAATGAATGTTCGCAAAATGTAATTAAATTCTATTTAAGTAAATCTATTCTCAAAATCCACTATTTTTTTGTTGTAAAAAAGAAACTATTTTAAATGTAGTAGATGCAGCTGTCAAACAATATCGCCACAAACGCCATATATTCAAAGTAATCTGGAATAGCAATTACCCTACAAAATAGCCGATTTCGATTTCTTGGCCATTCCTTTGGATTTTTCCTAATGCCTTTTTCTCCTAAACTATTAGTATTGAGGTGAACAAAACAAAAAAGGAATTATTCAAATGTGGTGATCCATTTCGAGTTTTTGTAAGACTAACGTACGGAAAATAAGTTATATATAGTTGGAAGGTATTACACTTTATCATTACAGGGGAAGCAGTATAAAATTTGTGATACCTCCGAATGTTGTTCTTAAGAAAGCCAAATTGGAAGATGTTACTTTTAAGAAAAGGCCAATATTTATGAGTAAATTAATTGAAAAATCAAGCAAACGACAATAACAAGCTGACAGCAGTTCAAGTGCGAGTAATTAGTGAGGCATGCTTAGATCATGTATGATTGAATATAACAGTCTGAATGCTGTAAATAGTTTTTTGTTTCCATTTTGGTGGTGAAATTCAAAGTGTCTAAAATTACAGTGAAATATTAAAATTAAAATGCTTAATTTAGTTATTATAAACAGAGTTAATTTCTCTACACATTCCATTCAATAATGGGATAATTCAGTTTTCATTGTTATTAGTATATATCCCACAATTCAGTTAGAATACCATAAATATATTAACAGATACATTCTCAGTTGCTGGCAGATAAAGATCTGTGAGGTTTCAAAATATTGCAGTCAGCTGGTAATGAAATGGGAAGTTCTGAAATGCTTATTTGATTGTAGCTCAAATTCATTTCTTCTTACTTACCCCATTATTGCAAAACACGTAGAATGGGTAACGTGTAACTTATTTTCAGCTCTATTTAAGGGTTTTAGGGACAAAAGTGTAGATATTTTAAGAATTGTTAGCTTTAAATGTACCCATTTAGGTGTGTTGGTTGTTTTTTCTCTTCGTTTAACAATTTTGCCAGAAACTAATCACATAATTTTTCACGGTAGTAAATGCGCCGCAAAATGAAAAGCGCCTGTGAGTTAGACTATCTGTTATGTTTCGTATCTGAATGCGCGACCCATGACCTAGATATTGTGAGGTCGTTGGCCCTGGAGGAAGCATTCACACTCAGTCTCGATGCAGCATCCGATACCACGTTACAGAATTCGACCCGCCCAATCTGCGTCATGTTTTCTATGTCACAACTACTTGAAGGTGCTAACCAACCTAAAAACATACTACACTTAATAAGTAAAACTGTAGGTCTGTAAATGAAGGAAATGTTGATGCAATATTATTCATTAGCATTATCTGTCCTCATTTATCAGTAGAAATATCAGTATTCATACCCCTAACAGCCTTACATGTGTTATAAATAAGCAAATATTTTTAAATGGAATTTACAGTGAAAAGGAAGGGGTTTAATGATTTAAGGGACAATAATTAAACAAATATTTAATTTACAAGAATGCTTCAATAAACTAGTATCATAATACAGTAATCACAACTGTTAAATCCACTGTCTACTACTACATAGTGGATTTATTACTAAATAATACATAAAGCTGAACAATAGTTGTCAAAGAATATGCAGTTGTTTTGATCATTACGCTGGAGAGACTTAAACGTTCTTATCAGCCATTTGCTTCTCCATTGGTTCACTGTAGTTAGGAACATGGGTTATCAAGACCTTGATAATAGCTTGCTGCTCGACGACTTGCACATTGCAAATGTTGCAGAAAACCTGAAAAAGAAAAGAAAACGACAAGGGAAAATATTTGTTCAGTTACTTATTGTAAATAATTATAAAAATTTCCGAAATACAGGAAGTACACACAGGACGCAGAAAGTTTGCTATATGTAAATATCTTTGTCCTTGCAATCGCGCTGTGGAGTGCGGAACTTCTTGGTACGATGTAAATAAAGTAACAAAATGGTTGTCTACAACAAAGTTCGATTATAAGCAGTGCCAGTGTTGCTACAAATAATATCGTGTGGTTTCTTGAGTCTCCAATAAACATAAATCATTAGTAATATTATTGAAAGTATAATCATAATTTTTTGTTTTATGCAGTAATACAATGTATTAGTTATGCTCTTTCGTGTAATATTTACTGTACCGGAAAGAAAGGATAAGTTACTTTTGAAGCAGGCTGTAAGTCGTCAGCCCGAGAGGAATAACCAATGGAGCGCTATCTCAGGTTCACTTGTGACAACCACAATGTCGTAGTTGAAACTCTTGAGTTAATAAATCCTAGATTTGTCACCAGTGAGGATAACCCGAACAAATTTCAAGTGTCATTTTCGAGCTCTTTCCGAGTTTTTCCGTACCAATCGATTCTTATTTTACTTTCTTTCTTTACTACGTATAGTAAGTGGAGGAATTATTGTATTCCACCCAAAAATTCGATGTCGAGATTTCACCAGAAATATGTTTTGAGGCCCCTTGACTAAAAAAAGCATTTTTAGTAAATGTGTGTGTGTGTGTGTGTGTGTGTGTGTGTGTGTGTGTGTGTGTGTCTGTCTGTCTCTGTGGCGAATATAACTCAAAAACGAAAAATCGGTTAAAAACCAAAGTTTCTTTTTAAATTTGATGTGTTTTAAGGATGCGACACAAAGATTTTGAAGATAATTCCTTCACCCTAAACTACTCTTTACATGGAAAAATTCTCGAAAATGGTTCTAACGGTTTACATTAAAAGTCATATGCTTAAGATATTGTTATGAAAAATCTGATGTGTTGCGCTCACATGACTTTCTCTACTCTTGTACTAACTATTCTTACAAACTCTTCTTCCTATATCTCCTTCGTGTTAGTTAAGATAAACATTTGTACAAATTATTTTATTATTTCCTTGTAGGTGCAAGCGGAATATTGGAATACAGTAGGCTTTGAGCGATAGTAAAATCTTTTAAAGCTTTGAGATTCCGTTCTCTTTGCACACTTAACATGTAAAAAATGAACAACGATGATTCATTTCAGGAAAGTTTTCCGAAGCTCACACACATAACAATGAATATCTCCGAAATGGTTCACCTTGCAAGAAAATTTATTCGGGCATAAATTGGGTATTTTAGCAAGATCTACATTTTTTGTATAGTATGATTTGGTCTATCTCTAACGGTTTACCAGTTATGTAAAAGTTGTCCAGAGTATATACTACAGTGGCTATAGCCAGAAAATTCAAGATATACATTTCATTTGTCACCAAAATATCTCAAACATATGACATTTAAATCAAAATCGTTAGAGCCATTTTCGAAAAATTTTCCATGTAAAGGGTAGTTTAGGGTGGAGCTAATTTTCTTCAAAATCTTGGTGTCGCATCCTTGAAAGACATTAAACTTAAATACCAACTTTGGTTTTTAACCGACTTTTCGTTTTTGAGTTATGCTGTCCACAGGCACACACGGACGTTTTTCAAGAAATGCCTTTTTTGGATTCAGGGGGTGTTGAACACCACTGACCTAGAGAACTTGTATAACTGGCAAAGGTTAGTTACCTTAAGGAAGGAAAAGCCATATTGAAATCTAGAATGGAACATATTTTACGTGTGCACGTCAGTATGCATTTATTCAGGACATTCGTGACAAAAATGTATTCATTCATCCTCGTAATTTAGATGTATTTAAACATAAGACAAACTTACCAACATATCCGCCATATATACCACGCAGCGCACATGCGGGTCATTGACATCCCAATAAATATGGGCACCGAGGGTCAGGAACCTGTAATAAAATAGGCTGTGATAAATTGTTGGATAAAATATGACTGCAGTGAGCTGGAATGCAAGGAGAGGGGTTCCACATAAGCGTCCATTAGTAAATCAACTAGCAGAGTCTACAGTTATGCTTCCTTTGATTAGATTAGATTGGATTGTGTTCAGTGAATCCACAAGTAGCTTGAGAGACCCGTGAACGTTTAACATGACAATGGAAATGTACAGTATAGCATAAAAACACATTTTTACAGGCACAAAAACAAAGCAGGGATCACTGAGAAACAAAATGAAATCTTCCTGTAGTTCTAAGACTAACATAATGTATATTTATGAATACAAATTAAGTTTGCTTTAAACTTTCACTAGGCTTTTCCTGACACGTGCCGTTATTTACTTATATAACTAGCAATGAATGTCAGTTCTTCAATACATAAAGATCTAAGAAGCTTTCGAGGTTGCATCAAATGTAATTGACAGTGATATTTCACTAAAGCAGTTAGAAACTGCTTAGAAAGCTACCTAAGCATTAATAGGATAATTTGTGACTCAGATAATCTTGTGCAGAATAAAATGATTTTGATCATAAGTACTCCTTAGCAGTAATTTTAAAAGTATTGAAATTCTCAACTTTTTCCTTAAGATTATTAGGAAGAGCATTAAATATTTTTATGGTCTCATAGAAAACACCTTTCTGAAGTAAGAAAGCTTTTCACTGGGATGCTGTACACAAGGTCATGTGGTTAACTTGTTCTTCTCTGCTCTGAAAGTGCAGTAGTGAGCTGACATGATTGTGTGATTGAGTTATTACAAATATGCTGTATTATTTTGTCCTGTTCTTAGTCACAGAGTGTACTATGGTTCAGCATTTGTTTTTTACTGCACAGAGTGTATTTACTTATGATTTGTATGTGTTAACTCAGCTCGCCAATTGAAAGTGCGATTCGCAGAAAGATTCCCACGTGATCTGCTATTTCTATCTCTGGGGTAACTTAAAGCATGCTTTTTTGTTTCTTTCTTTCTTTATTTCCTTTCACTTTTCTCTCCTTTAAGGCTAATAATAATTGTGGCGTAGCACATTTATGGATTGAACATTATTTACTGCCAAGTGAGTTTAACATACATCAAAGCTAATCTGTATTACATTCGTATGCTTTTCCATAATATCTACTACTTATTAGTCTATATAAAATTATTCTTAATTCATTTTATTCTCCTATCTACTTAATTTTAATCGGGCATTATAATACACTTCCTTGTAGACACAAATGGAATGGCAATAGTCGAGGTTTTAAGGCTGTGAAAAGTGTGTGTGTGTGTGTGTGTGTGTGTGTGTGTGTGTGTGTGTGTGTGTGTGTGTGTGTGTGTGTGTGTGTGTGTGTGTGTGTGTGTGTGTGTTAATGATTCGAATTGTTCAATACCTTCTCATTGCTTTAAGCCCTGTCAATTTTCAGTTGTATCTCGGGATTCCATGGAAAATTAAACTAGAATATCAGGACTATTATATGACACAAAAATTAATAATTTTCATAAAATATTTAGTGATGTATTGTCATGCTTGGGGTTATGTTCATTAATAACATATATATTGAAAACAGCTGATGTGACAAGAAGTTACTTAAAATGCGTTGTTTTATAGGGCTCCATAACTTATTAGTACATATACAAATTATTCTACACACACACACACACACACACACACACACACACACACACACACACACACACACACACACACACACAGAGCTGTCTGAATACATTTCGGGGGAAGGTTCCCACAGCCCTAAAACCTCGGTGAAAATTCAATGAAATTTCTCGTTTCCTAGGGTCATTTGTCACACAAGCTTAGCTCAATCTGGAACACCTGGCTAAAATATGACAACATTAAGTTTGATATGGCAACTAATGAATTTATTATCAATATATGAATATTTAAACAATTATCCATACTTACAAGCACATGATAATGCTGAGATACATTAGGCAATACGCCCACGTTTTCACTGCCATGTCAGAATAGATTTCTTCTTATCTGAAATGATACACATACATATAGAATAGTTAATGGCTTTTCACAATCACATTTTTGATTTTTATAGCACGAACAGACGATGACTAACATTGATTTAATATAATAGCAAAGCGACATAATATGGAAGTTTTCACGAGGAAAGTAAATGTATGTCTATATCTAAGGACCCTAGAGGATGTAAGTTAGAGATAAATGGAAAAAAAAGTGTTGTAATTTACATATCTTGGTTTTAAAGGTACGAGTGATTGGAACACGGTAGAAGTCAGAAAGCAAGTACAAGCTGTTTGAGAGATCCCATCTGGAAAAACAAATATTTACAAAGAAAAAGTAAAACAAGGCCATATAGAGTTGCAATTAGACCATGTGGAGCAGAGACATGAGACCTGAGAATGACATGTTGATAAGTCCACTGAATAAAACCATCTTGTGTTGCATTCACATGACTTTCTCAACTCAATCTTCTGCAAGATATTCTTACATAAGCGTGTTCTTCCAGTTCCAGTTACTTCTTATGCATACAAATAAATCTGCATAATTCCTTTGTATCTTTTCACCAATTCATTTTGAAGTTTTAACCGTTTTAATTTTTAGCTTTTTAGCATTTAGGCCTCACAGGTTGTGAGTCTGTTTTTATGTTTTATCTTCGGGCCCTAATGTCCTAGTTGTCGACGAGCCCTTATACCCTACACACACTCACTCACTCACTCCTTTACACATTTCGTTGTAGGTGCTCGTATAAGAAGAAAACTGAAGCGATAATCAAATCATCTCAAAGCCGGTCACTATCTGATGGCTTTGAAATTCTCTTCTCTTTACGCAAAGACGTAAAAGAAAGGAAGAAACCTATGATTCACATTTACACAAATTTCTCTACCCATTATTAAAAAATCTGATGTGTTGCACTCACATGACTTTCTCTACTCTTCTACTAACCATTCTTACAAACTCTTATTCCTATATCTTCTTCGTGTTAGTTAAAATAAACATTTGTACAAATTATCTTATTGCTTATTTCCTTGTGGGTGCAAGGGGAATATTGGAATACAGTAGGCTTAGTGCGATAGTCAAATCTTTTAAAGCTTTGAGATTCCGTTCTCTTTGTACACGTAACATATAAAAAAAATGAACAGCGATGACCTATTTCACGAAAGTTCTAAGTTTTCCGAAACTCACACACATAACAAGGTATATCTCCGAAATGGTTCACCCTACAAGAACATTTATTCAGACATAAATTGTGTATTTTAGCAAGATCTACATTTTTTATATAGTATAATTTGGTCTATCTCTAACGGTTTACCAGTTATGCAAAAGTCGTCCAGAGTAAATACGACTACAGCGGCTATAGCCAGAAAATTCAAGATATACATTTCATTTGTCATAAAAATATCTCAAACATATGACATTTTAATCAAAATCGTTTGAGCCATTTTCAAGAAAATCAAAATTTTCGAAAAATTTTCCATGTAAAGGGTAGTTTAGGGTGGGGCTATCTTCTTCAAAATCTTCGTGTCACATGCTTGAACGACATTAAACTTAAATACCAACTTTGGTTTTTAACCGACTTTTCGTTTTTGAGCTATGCTGTCCACAGACTGACAGACTGACAGACACACACACGGACCTTTTTCTAAAAATGCTTTTTTTGGATTCAGGGGGCCTCAAAACATGTATTTCCGGTGAAATCTCGACTTCGAATTTTTGGGTGGAATACAATACTTCCCCTACTTACCAGCAGAGAAAGTAAAAAACTATTTATAAAACATTATTATTATTATTATTATTATTATTATTATTATTATTATTATTATTATTATTATTATTATTATTATTATTATTATTATTATTATTATTATTATTATTATTATTATTATTATTATTATTATTATTATTATTATTATTATTATTATTATTATTATTATTATTATTATTATTATTATTATTATTAATTATTAATTATTATATCTACTTCATATTAAGAGGACCTACCTGTGAAATATTTCTTAATAAATAAGTTTATATTTTATCACATACACCAGCATGATGCATAACTATTTCCCAAATTTCCAAACAAATGCATGCAATGGTTTTGGAGAAAATATTTTTAGCTGCGCTATGAAAAAGAAACATTTTTTGCTGCTCAGTTTCCACAATTTCGTAACGAAATTTAAATTTACATTTCAGAATCTTAGTTTAACTTCTTTTTTGTATGAGATTCATATCGAATAACTTATTATTCTAGGAAAAACAGTGTTAAATAATCTTAGTAAATAATCAATGTTAATTATGTTTATTATTTTTAGAAATTACAATTTTTTTAAATGTAACTTTGTGAGTAGTTTAACTTGAATAAATACCAATGCTGATATTTTTGTTATGGTGTTAAGGATCTAATTTGCAAAAAGAAACGGAAGGAACACTTTGAACCTTGCATGGTTTGAAAAAACACATTATGAGAAAAATGACTAAATGATTTAAATGGCTACGCATTGTGCGTGCGGTAATTTACATGATCACGTAACAGACTTTTAAGCACAACTAGCAGAAATCAACTTATATAGACTACTAATCTGTAAGAACAAAAAATGTTATATCCAAAAAATAAAAAAATCTATATTTTCAAAAGATTTCGTCAATTTACACAATTGGCACCCCAATCGAACTAAACATTTGTAGAAATAGTTTTGATTTCATAATTTGTTGTAGGCACAACGGGAAAAAGTGGATACAGGAGAGAAAGGGGGAGATGGAGAGAACAGCAAACCATTTCCCAGTTGGTAAAAATAGAAATATTTAAAAAAATCAAAGCAAAAACAAGGAATAGTTTGGAAATGTCCAACTCCTACATAAATAAACAAAAGGTGCACCATAAATTGTGTGCTTTAGAGATCTGCATAGCGTTTGTTTGTAGTAAATGTTTGCCTATATGCATAATAGGTTAATCGTTTATTCAAAAATCATTTATAAGTTCAAGAAAACTCAAGATCTGCATAGAATTTGCCATGAGAATATACAAACATCTAGTATTTTAATTAAGACGTAGCAACCATTTTTAAGGAAATAAAACATTTCTATGAATATTTTAGAGGGCGGTTTTCTTCAAAATCTTTGTGTCACATCCTTGAAAGATGAACTTAAATACTAAAATTTTATCCAACGTTGGTTTGTGCAGTTTTCTCACTCTCTCTTTCTCTTTCTCACACAGGTTTACATGGATGTTTCTTTGTTCTTCGGATATAAGGGGACTGAAAACGTGTATTTTAGGTGAAATTACGATATCAAATATTTGAGTGGAACGCACTCTTCCTGTATTTAAGTTTACGTAAGCAGTGGAGCAAAAATAATAGCGATTTTTAGGTATGAAAGGTGCATTTTATTGGAAAATAGAAACCAGTAGTAAAAACAATATCACAAATCTGGTGTTTGCACTCACATGGCTTTCTTTACTGTTGTACTAACCATTCTTGCGAACTCTTAATCGAAATAAACATTTGCAGAATTTATCTTATTGCTGATTTCCTTGTAGGTACAAGGGGAATATGGGGATACAGTAGGGTTTTAAGCGATGGTCAGTTCTTTTGAAGCTTTCAAACTTCGTTCTCTTTGCACGGTTAAGATACGTACAAGTTAATAAATAAAATTGTTATTGTTATTATTGTTATTATTACTTATTGCTGTTACTATTATTATATTTATTTCTTTACCTTTTCAAGCAAAATGATTCTGGTTGGAGTTATCAACTTGAATTTACTTCGTTTTGTGCAGTAAATACTTATAATATGTACGACTATACAATTCTAAGTTTCCCAAAAGTAGAGTCTTTCCAGCATTATCAAGTGACTGCTACAGTTCAATTATTATACTTTAAAAATTGTTCAGTCTGCCTTAGACACGGTAACAGAGCAGTATTTACTCTGCTCTGCTCAATTTTATTTAGAAAAAGAAAAAGAAAAAGAAAAAAAAAAAAACATAATTCACTCTACTACTAGATCTAAAACATTTCACAACTTTCTGTAAATTGCATCAACACATATAAAAGAAAGATAAAATCTGCAAAACTAGTTGCATTGTAGCTGTTTAATGGTGAATGCTTCAATGTGCTAGGATTTACAACAGTCAATGGTTTTTTCTTTCTTCTCTGCGTAACTAGAATAAGTAGAACTATTATACTGCACCCAAAAAGTGCATACTGAGATTTAACCGTAAATATGTACATGTTTTGAGATTTCCTGAATCAAAAAAAAAAAAAAAAAAAACTTTCAGAAAAACTTCCTGCGTATGTGTGGTGGGTGCGTATGTTTGTGAAAAGCATTACTCAGTAACAAAATGATTGTTAGGTACCAAGCTTTATATTTGAACTCAGTGTATTTCAAAGATATCGCGCCATTCCAAACAACTCCGTTTTACTTTCTCTACTGGTAAGTAGGGGAAGTATTGTATTCCACCCAAAAATTCGATATCGAGATTTCACCGGAAATATATGTTTTGAGGCCCCCTGAATCCAAAAAAAGCATTTTTAGAAAAAGGTCCGTGTGTGTGTCTGTGTGTCTGTCTGTCAGTCTGTGGACAGCATAACTCAAAAACGAAAATTAGGTTAAAAACCAAAGTTGGTATTTAAGTTTAATGTCGTTCAAGGATGTGACACGAAGATTTTGAAGAAAATAGCCCCACCCTAAACTACCCTTTACATGGAAAATTTTGATTTTCTTGAAAATGGCTCTAACGATTTTGATTAAAATGCCATATGTTTGAGATATTTTTATGACAAATTAAATGTATATCTTGAATTTTCTGGCTATAGCCGCTGTGGTCGTATTTACTCTGGACGACTTTTGCATAACTGGTAAACCGTTAGAGATAGACCAAATCATACTATACAAAAAATGTAGATCTTGGTAAAATACACAATTTATGTCTCAATAAATTTTCTTGTACGGTGAACCATTTCGGAGATATTCCTTGTTATGTGTGTGAGTTTCGGAAAACTTAGAACTTTAGCGAAATGCAACAACGTTGTTCATTTTTTATATGTTAATCGTGCAAGGAGAACGGAATCTCAAAGGTCAAAAAGATTTGACTGTCGCACCGCACAAAGCCTTCTGTATTCTAATATCTCCCTTGCACCTACAAGGACATAAGCAATAAGATAATTTGTGCGAATGTTAACATGGAAATATAGGAATAAGAGTTTGTTAGAATGGTTAGTACAAGAGTAGAGAAAGTTACGTCAGTGCAACACATCAGATTTTTTTTCTTGAAAACATTATTTTTTTAAAACATGATGGTAAGGTTACTGATTAAAATATTTTCATGACAACTGAAAAGTACATCTTGAATTGTCCTGCAATAGCCTTTGAGGCGCTTTTCATTCTGAATAACTTTGACTAAACTGATAGACAAAATGTAAGCACACTAAATACATATGTAGATCTTGCTAAAGCACACAATTTATGTTAAATAATATTTTTTAGATTTAACAATTTTTAGGCAGTTCTTGTTATTGGTTTCAATTTTCAAATGTTCACAGTTTCCCCAAATAGGAATGTGTCCTGGGCATGGAATGTCTAAGCTATCAGATAGCAATCAGCTCTTAAACATTTAGACATGCTTAACCCTAGCATTGACAAGGGTTTATTTTATGCCCGCGATCTGCAATTTTCTATTTTTTGAGTAAAGGAATGCTGTCAATAGCTATTGTAAATCACTATTTCATTATTGATCTTTTTGAGAAATAACGAACTATCAAGTTAGTGATAAAGTACTGCCCCGTGGGTATAATGTGATTAATATAAAAAAGTAAATAGGAATAGTTAAACCATGTTAAATATTACCTTTATAAGCATGACAAGATGTAATACAAAATTTTAAAATTTGTTTTAAAAATTACTCAGACATTTTGTTACCAGTGATGGGCACAAAGTAGTACCCCCACCCCTTGGTAATCTAAGATCTGGAATAAGGTTTGGCATTGCAATTTTTACGAATGTCTATCTAAATTAAAATGTATACTCAGATGAATAATCGTTTTTGAGAGAGTAGAGTTGTAAAAGAGAGATTAGAGAACGTCATATGAGTGAACACATCAAACTTTCTTCTTGTTTTTTTCTATTTTGTGTCTTTAAAGATTAAAATCTTTTAATATGTATCCTGGTACGTACAGAAAATTAATTGTACATATTGGAATACACATTTTGGAGTAAGACTCAAAAGACACGCCATTATCATCAACTATTAACACCCATATTACAATCTCCAAATTAAAAATCACCTAAAATAAAATTAATCTCTATAAATACCTGCTCTTATGTTTCACAATGTGTCCGGATTAATAGGTTTG
Organism: Tenodera sinensis; assembly: GCA_030765045.1. Lineage (NCBI taxonomy): Eukaryota > Metazoa > Arthropoda > Insecta > Mantodea > Mantidae > Tenodera > Tenodera sinensis. The sequence continues at coordinate 11,664,531 of CM060971.1, forward strand.
TTTAACTATAGCTGTGTTTCTTCCACTAAATTAGAATATTAACAGAAACAATCTTTTAGAGCGACTTCACCACACACTTAGTCACAAATCAAAACCTTTCTCCAGACAACTGATGGCGGTATATCCGGTCAACTTTTTTATGCAATAAGGTGACGTTTAGAGGCGTGTTCACTAAGTAACGCTGCTTGCTATTCGCTAAAATTAAACATGGCCGAATGCTTTACCTAAACCATTTTTTCCTCCTAAAAATGGCACGAAAAAGTTTAAGTATCTTGAAATATGCATTAAAAATGCAGTGCATTTTAATCACACACAATACATAAAGATATCGATTAATCCTAGTAGACTTATGGAATATTCGATTGTTTCCAGCAAGACAAACATACTCGTCTTTTGTTAGCGGTTCACCTTTGAACCAGTTTTGGGTTCAGCGCTTCTTTTCCGGTGATCAACTCTTACAATTTATTATATTCATGCATCAAATTGACTCGTAAGATTCGTCTATAATTCATGAATCTTCGTTTTGTCTGTTGTCTATCCTAATGTGTAATAATTTGTCCACGAATCGCCACCTGTCGATTGTTCAAGGTTAGTACAAAGTCATCTGTGTTTATAGCTCAGATACGCAATCATGGCTTTATCGTCAAGATGGAGATAAAACTCATATGGGATAGTTCTTTTCTCTCTGACATAAACATCTGATTTATTACACGCCATGTCTTTGTATACCCTTGTGCAAATTCTTCTTACAAAGGCTTATTCCTCTATCTACTTCATGTTAATCAAGGTAAACATTTTTAGAAATTGCTTTATTACATATTTCCTTCTGGCAAAATTTTCCATACGAAGGGTAGCGTCCTTAGAAGATGCTGAACTTCATTTGATATTTAACCGACTTTTAATTTTTGAGTAATGCTGTTCACAGACACACGCGTGCACACACTTTCGCACGCACACACATTTTTCTAAACATCTGATGTGTTGCACTCACATGACTTTCTCTACTCTAGTACAAGCGTTTATTACTCAATCTACTTCATGCTTATCAAGATAAACAGTTGTAGAAATTATCTTATTGCTAATTTTCTAATATGCTCTAGAGTCTAGAGGAATATGGCAATACAGATGGCTAATGTTTCAAAACTGGTTGCTATGTGAAGGCTTTAAAATTCCGTTCTCTTTGCATGGCCAAGGGACAAAAACTGAATAACGACTTCCATTTGAGAGAAGTATAAGTATTGGGAAAATTAAATAAATAAAAAGAGTAACTTCAAAATAGTTCACTTCCACACACAAAAATATATTTGAAATGAATTTTGCGTTTTAACGAGACCTATATTTTTGTGTAATAAGACTGTCTCTTACAGTTACGCAAAATCATTCAGAATGAAGAGGACTTTTGAGGGCATACCTAATGTTGGTATTTAACCAAATTTTAGTTTTTAGTTATGCTGTTCACACACAGACGTTTTTTCTAAAAATGATTTTTTTAAATTCAGGGTGTCGCGAAACATTCTTTTCTGGTAAAATCTGGTTTTGAAAGATATGATTTTTTTTGCGTTAAAAAGATTTGCTAGTTTGATTTTATTGTATTAAGTCATTAAATTTTTTGGTCCACTTTTTTAGGTTGATTAGGGATTGTTGCATGGTTTTTTCTAGTTTTGCATTTTTATTTTTTGAAGTCCACGTTACTAAGTCATCGGAAAATAGTACACACTTCACGCCTGATTCTTGTATTTCTTGTGGCAGATCTTTAATAAATATATTAAAAGTGTTGCGCCCAGCATTGCACCTTGTGGTAAGCCACAGTGTACTTATATTTTGAGATATTCCTTCATATCTGGTAGCAATAAAGCGTTGAGTTAGGGAACGACATAGCCATCAAAACATTGGACTTTGTATGCCAATTTTTTTACTTTCTTTAGTAATTTATAGAATTATAGAATCATATCCCCTTTGGAAATCAATAAAACTAATACATTATCCTTTTTCTTTTAAAGGAGTCTTTGATTTCTTGACTGAGTTCGCTTGTTCGTTTGAAGAGTGGAGCTGTTTGAATCCAGTTTGACATGGGGAAATGAAATTTTGTGATTCTAGAACCAATTTAACCTGTTTGACACCATTCACTTTTGCTATTATGCTAATAAAGGTTGTTGGTCTATAATATTTTACCTCTGATGCTGTTTTATCTGTCTTTAAGAGAGGGATAGTTATCGTTTTTCGCCATTCGGTAGAACTAGTAATTTTGCAGGATAGATTGTAGACTTTTAGTACTTGTTTTGCCATTTTTTTATGAACTCTGGATGTATGTGATCTGAGTTTTTAGATCATTAATCTTTACAGAAATGTTTGTTCATATGATATGGTTGGTCAAACAACTCTGAGTTTTTTACTTCTTTAAATTAATTTTCCAGTTTAGTCATGTGATGAAATTTGTATTATCTAGTTTTATATTGGCAATTACTGCTCTGTAACCAGAACTTGTTTTTTTTTTTACCTTTGAAACAATATCTGATGAGCTAACAAGAGGTCTGGGTTACTGCCACAGTAACGTATGAAGGTGGTGGGATCTTCATTATAAATCAATTTAAAGGTTGTGGTATTAAAAAATTCTTCCACTATCTTCCCTTTAGAATCTACTTTTTGACAACCCCATCTTTTTGAATGTGCATCCCCAGTTATGGCTGTTTTATTTAACTGGTCAATATGTGAAAGATCTGGTTCATTCCTGGGAGGATTGTAAATACTGTATAAATGTCGACGTATTTTGTTATCCCAAAAGTTTAGCTTTATTAATTCAGATTTAGCTGCGTTATCCATTTCTTTAGCAATCTCAAAGAGGGATTTAATATCCTTTCTGACTTCAACTAATATTTCACTACTTATCTATTTTTGGGTAGTAGGTTTAGTAAAAATCGAGTAAAATTGAAGTTCCTCATTTGTTAGATTTGATTCTTTGATGAAAAATATATCTGTTATTGTCAAATACAATTTTACAATTCTTTTTGCTTTTGTGAGACCACCTGCGTTCCATTGAAGCATTCAGATGTTAGAGCTTCTATTTATATTAGGTTTGGATTCTCGAGGTGTTGTCTTCGCCCGGAGAACCGAATGGGGGACTATTTTAACTCTGCAATATTTTACTGCTTGAGTCATATATCATAATTCATAATTGGAGTGCTATATAGCAGGAAAAGTAACCGCTTCTTAGGAACACAATGCTCTTACGTTTTGGCAGTCACATTGTTGTTTCGCAACTTCCAGAATGTCTGGAGGACCACACCTGTCGTTGGTTTACGGATCGCGCCGATCTGACGGAGAATGATCAAGATAAATTCACCGACCATATCCTCTGATTGTTACCAATCAGAGGACGCATTGGCCATTGTAGGTCAGCATGATAGGAGTTAAAAGGTTGTAGAAAAGTTAGAGAAGTAGAAAGATTGGAGAAATAAAGGCTCCCTAGCCCTCGTTACCCTAATAGCATCGGAGTCAGAAGAGCACAAGAGATGACCAAGGTAGTTCCGATAGAAAGGAAAGGCAAAGCACCGGTAAGTGGAAGTAATCAGCTTGGGTACCTTGTGGTCGTCATCCACATGTCTTCTAGACGGGGACCACTGAGGGATCACTATTAATTTACCATACAGTAGGTAAATGTGTGTCATTGACGTAAGCTGAGAGCCGCGCTGAGGCTCTAAGCTAGCAGCAAGTCACAGCAAGGGTCGATGGGGCAAACCCTGCCGGTGCCTGGCTTAAACCTACTGTATTCCCCTTATTCCCTTTTTATCTCTAAGGAAATATGTAAGAACACCATTCCTACAGACGTGTATCTCTATTAATACGAAGTAAATTGAAGAATAAGAGTGAGTAGAAAACGTCATCTGAGTGCGCACATCAGATTAATAATCACAGAAGCTGAAATTTTAAGCCTTTGTACCTTGGACATTTTTACTTACCTTAAGAAAGAAACAAAAATGAATTTGGCGAATTTGAAATTTTCTCAGTTTAAATGGTTAAAATAACATCTGTCACTACACGCCAAGTCAGAATTCATAATATTCTAACTAAAAAAAGAGTAAGACAACGAGATGCACTTTCATTCTTACTTTTTAACACTGCGTTAAGATTATTAGAGATGCTGGACTGAGTATGAGGAAAGCCATATTTTTTAAATCAATGCAAATACTAGTCTTCGACATAATTGGACGGTCACAGACTGCGATGAAAGAAGCTATTATGAAACTTCAAAGTGTTGCTAAGAAAATGGATCTTCAAATTAATCAAAATAAAACCAAATATATGCCATTCTCAGGTAAGGAATGCAAAGACTATCCTTCATATATTGAAATAGGTACCTATAAGCTCCAGACACCAATTTTAAATATCTGGGCTCAGAGGCCAAGGCCCACAATTGGTTGTTGTGCCATATTTGATGATTAAGGTTGATGAATTTTTTAAAAAATGCTTCATTTTTAATTTAGAAATTTAATTTAATTTAGATTTAGATAATATTTTGTATTTCTAATGAAACCTCCACATCGAATTTTGGGGTGAAATGCAATATTTTCTCTATCTACTATGTACTTGGTAGAGGAAGCGACAAGTTTTGAAAAAATAGTTTGCTGAAGTGGCCAGAGAAATTTATATGAACGAACTTGTGGAACTCATTTTGATTTCTCATAACGAAATAGGTCCATAATTACTTTCATTAATATCTATATGCTTTTACTTTCTCTACTACGTACAGTAAGCAAGGGAAAGTATTGTATTCCACCCAAAAATACGATGTCGATTCTTCACCGGAAATATGTTTTCATACCCCAAATGGGGAAAAAACTGTAAAACCCAAGTTCGCATTTCACTTTAATATCTTCAAGGAACAATACGAAAATTTTGAAGAAAATTCCTCGCCCCTAAACATGGAAAATTGCATGGAAAATTTTTCGAATGATTAAAGTCACTGTGTTTAACTGGTAAACCGTAGCAGACTGACTAAATCTTATACAAAAAACTTTGATGTGTTGCACTCACATTTCTACACTTGTACTAACCATTGTTACAAACTGTTACTCCTATATCTTATTTGTATTAGTTGAGAGAAACATTTGCAGAAATTACTTATTGCTTATTTCCTTGTAGGTGCAAGGAGATTATGGGAATACAGTAGGCTTTGAGCGATAGTCTAATGTTTTAAAGCTTTGAGATTCCATTCTCTTTGCACGATTAACACATAAAAAATGAACAACGATGTAGCATTTGACAAAAGTTTAAACTTTCCGAAACTGACACAAATAACATGAAATATCTCCGAAATGGCTCACTCTACAAAAAAATTATTTGGACATAAATTGTGTGTTTTAGCAAGATACACATTTTTGTATAGCATGATTTTGTCAATTTCTTACATTCAAAATATACATTTTATTTGTCATAAAAAATCTTAAATATATTATATTATCAAATCGTTATAGCCATTTTTAAGAAAATCAAACTTATCGAAAAATTTTCCATGTTAAGGGTAGTTTAGGATAGAGCAATTTTCTTTAAAATCTTCGTGTCGCATTCTTAAAAGATTTGAAGTTAAATACCCACTTTAGATTTTAACCGACTTTTCGTTTTTGAGGTATGCTGTATAGCCCGACATAGTCACACACACACACACACACACACACACACACACACACACAGACTCACATGCGCGGACCTTTCTCTAAAAATGCTTTTTTTTTTCAATTCAGGGGACCTCAAAATATGTATTTCCGGTGAAATATCGACATCCAATTTTTGGATGGAATACAATACTTCTTCTACTTACTAGTAGAGAAAGTAAAAAGAACTGTAATATCCTTAAAACATACAATTCATGTCCAAATGAATTTTTTCTTGTGTTTATGGTGAAGCATTTCGGAGATGTTAGTTTTGTGAGTTTGGCAATGCTTATACTCTCCACAAATTGAAGATGTTTATTAATTTTTTATATCTTAGCCGAGCAAAGAGTACGGAATTTGAAAACTACGAAAGATTTGAGTATCATTCAAAGTCTGTTATCTTCCCACATTCCCCTTGCACCTACAAGAAAGTAAGCAATGCCATAATTTCTGCAAATGTTTATGTCGATTAACATGCAGAAGAGGGAGGAGTAAGAGTTTGTAAGAACAGTTAGTACAAGAGTAGAGAAAGTCATGTGAGTGCAACACATCAATTTTCTTCTATTTGCAGGATGAAGTGTATGTCAAGCGATACATATGTTTTTATTTCTTCGGTATTTACTTCTCACATACATTTTTTGATATATCATTGAACACGTGCTTTACCACTTTTTCCATAGCGAACTGAATATAAATAAATTGTGAGCATTAATGTAAAGCTACAAGGTACAAGAATAGTTATTAGCAAATATTCTGTCCTTTAGCAGCACATTTAGGCGAATTATCTTGTTAATGACAATGAAACTGGAGCGAGGGGATAGTGGCAGGTTTTCTCTGGCGAAGATCTTCATCCTTCCCGGTGTCTGGGAGTTTGACTGTGTGAATGTGTGTATTTAATGTAGTGTTTGAAAACCCAAAGAAAACTCAGTGTTAACATCATTGTCGATTGGCAATGTGTTTCAAAATAAAATGCCAGAAATGTTCCGCTTTAGCATGGTTGACCAACGCTACTCCGTAGGTGTTACTCCATTACTACAGTAGCACGCTTTAGCTAGAACATAGTTTTGCTTTGTTTTCCCAGCTTTCTCGCTTTCGTGGGAAGGGAAGTAGGAGAATGTTTTCACACCTGCTGAGTAACGTTCGTCAGTCCTATCGGACACCGCGTTGCAGTCTGCGTCATGTTCCTGTGGCACACCTACTTGAAGGTTTAACTAATATAAAAACATAGCACTCTAGTAAGTAAAATTAAAGGGCTGTAAATAAATCAAATATTGATGTAATAGTATTGATTATTATATCCTGAATTACCAATAGAAATAGTTGTACTTATTCCCTTAACAGTCTGTGTAGTATTATATTTATAAATATGAAGGTATTTTGAAATGGAATTATAGTAGAAAGGAAGGAGTTTAATTACATAAGGATCAATTAATAAACAAACATTTGTCTACAAGAATGCTTCAATAAACTACTATGATAATACAGTAATTACATCTGTTAAATCCACTGCCTACCACTACTACATGGTGGATTTGTTACTAAATAATACATAAATCTGGACAGTAAATATCATAGAATATATAGCTGAATTGTTCATTCCGCTGGAGAAACTTAAACGCTTTTATCAGCCGTCTGCTTCACTTTTGGTAGGGTAGGAATGCAGGTTACCAAGTACTCCATGAGAGAGTACTGCTCGATGACTTGCACGTTGCAAATAGTGCAAAAAGCCTGAAAAAGAAAAGAAAACGTTAAGGAGAAAAGGTTTGTTTATTTAATTATTGTGAAACATTATAAACATTTTCCGGAATGTTTCAAACACACACACACACACACACACACACACACACACACACACACATGGGGTAACGAGGGTGACTGAGGAGGTGGTCTCAGATATGGATGCCCTTAGGAGTCACTAGGCGACGATCGACGTCGCCAGGAGGGTCCTACGATTCAGACAGAATAAGCTAACACTCTGAAGCCCAGTGAACATGTAAGATCAGCACGGTTACCCTGAAGGAGGTCACTTTAGGGCCCACCAGGAGCAAGGTGTGTGCAAGTGAGAGGTCAGCGGTCGTGGAAACCCGTGGGCGCAGGAAGACCTGCACTCGGAGGATCAGAGGATCGGCGATGCACTCTACCGCATCCAGGGGCTGCCCCGAGCAGCGGGTGGCGCAACGCTGAAGGGGGAGTGGGGCAGTGTGAAATTGGTTCAGATTTTATGGAGTAAGCTAGCCATAGATTTATGTCGTACAAATTAATGAAGTAGAAACCTGAGTCAGTGAAGTGCCCAATTAAGGTATACGAAACTTTCAATAAATCCAGCCCTATTACTTGTCAGCGTATATCACTTCTGTTACCTGAGTAGAATACTAGCCATTGGATATGCAGGGTACTTAACCGCCGCAAATAAAGCACAAAGTAGCTGTCCATATTCTCACAAGCGGAGTAATCCTATGGCTAGGGTCCGGATTTCGATGACTGCAACTTTTTTACTGGTTACAAGTCACTTTTAGGGACAAATTCATTTCTTTTTAATTTTTCGTGAGTTTGCTTATGTATTCTTATATTAATAGAATACATTTCAGAACCTCAAACTCTAAACATTCTTGGAAATCTATTGGAATGTATTATATTTGCTTTAACCTTTGCACTCGTAACCACAGATTAGTAAGTTCAAATGTACGGCTTGCATCTATTGCAGGAAAAATTTATCTTCTAAAGAATGTTGGAATATTTTACCTCCTACCTTTAAGGGTTGCACTATGCGTACTGTTAGTGTCTTCTCAGAGGAGCAGAGGCTAATAGTTGAAGTGATATTTGTATTTGATGATGACGAAGGTAAAAAGGAACTATTTCTGAGAAATAGAAATTCAAATGAAATTGGCGAAATGAGTTTAAAGTAGTCCAAGTCTTGTGGCCGATGAAGTGGGCAAACTTGTCTTTGCTCAAAGCTGGGTGGTGTCAAAGGTTGGTTACCTTAAGGTTGGTCATACTGTTAGGATTTCCAGATTATTTTATGGAAATAGGATGCAATGATAAAAAATCTGATGTGTTGCACTCACATGACTTTCTCTACTCTTGTACTAACCATTCTTACAAACTCTTATTCCTATATTTCCATGTTAGTTAAGATAAACATTCGTACAAATTATCTTATTGCTTATTTCCTTGTAGGTGCAAGGGAGATATTAGAATACAGAAGACTGTGTGAGACAGTCAAATCTTTTTGACCTTTGAGATTCCGTTCTCTTTGCACGATTAACATATAAAAAAGTGAACAAAGTTGTTGCATTTCGCTAAAGTTCCTAAGTTTTCCGAAACTCACACATATAACAAGGAATATCTCTGAAATGGTTCACCCTAAAAGAAAATTTATTGAGACATAAATTGTGTATTTTAGCAAGATCTACATTTTTTGTATAGTATAATTTGGTCTATCTCTAACGGTTTACCAGTTATGCAAAAGTCGTCCAGAGTAAATACGACTACAGGGGCTATAGCCAGGAAATTCAAGATATACATTTCATTTGTCATAAAAATATCTCAAACATATGACATTTTAATAAAAATCGTTAGAGCCATTTTCAAGAAAATCAAAATTTTCGAAAAATTTTCCATGTAAAGGGTAGTTTAGGGTGCGGCTATTTTCTTCAAAATCTTCGTGTAGCATCCTTGAAAGACATTAAACTTTAAATACCAACGTTGGTTTTTAACCGACTTTTCGTTTTTGAGCTATGCTGTCCACAGACTGACAGACTGACGCACAGACGCACACATGGACCTTTTTCTAAAAATGTTTTTTTTTTTTTTATTCAGGGGGCCTCAAAACATGACATTTCCGGTGAAATCTCGACATCGAATTTTTGGGTGGAATACAATACTTCCCCTACTTACCAGTAGAGAAAGTAAAAATGTAGGACATTATCGGTCAATGCAAAAATAAGTAGAATATTAATTTAAATGCTACTTATATATACCACAGGTATGCAGAATTATATTTTCTTAATATTCAGAAACATACAATGTTAAATGTGTGATTATAATAGTCAGTCATACTTTTCTAAAAGCTAATCTTGCACCAAACGTCTAACTTGTTAATATAATGAAAAAATTTCACACACGAAAGGTTTTAAAATTATACTTCATTAAAACAATACCTTTGACTGAATCAATATAAAATCTGTCTCTGTCCTCTACATGATCTGCAAGAGGAAATGGACCAAGACCACCTTCAAATATGTCCGGCCGCTTCTAGCGCCCCATCCATCAGTGAAAAGTATTGGAGAGCAAGAGGATTCAGGACTTCATTGACAGAAATCCAGCATTAACTAACAACATGTATAATCTGTTCACGTGCTCTTATTAGTGTAAATGCTCTTTCAACATTAGCATTCTGTGCAGGATCGTGTTCCCTTCTTCCTGCCTCGAAACACTTTATACTTTAACGACAGTGTATAATCGAATTTACATTGTCGTTTCGATATCTGCGGTCATAACAAAAGCAGTATGAATTAACTGCTAACTTTCCACTTTCTTATTCTTCGATAAGCAAAATGTAAATGGAAGAGTGAGACTAAAGCATTGCCTTCACAGAATACCAACTTTTTGCCTCGGAGTGCAAATGTTGCGTTTCTGAAAGGAAGATTTTTCAAAAATCCCCCTCCCCGAACGCCACACATATGGCCTATATCCGGGAATTTCCAGACTCTGGTAATCTAGATATTGCGATTTAGAGTGGAACATTTTTTATGCACGTCAGTGTACAGTATAGCAACCATTCATTACATTCGTGACAAAAATTCATTCATGCTGCTAATGTAGCTTTATTTAAGCATAAGAACAACTTACGAGCATATCCGCCAAATATACCAGGGAGCGCACATCCGGGTCACTGATATCCCAATAAACGTAGGCAGCAAAGGTCAGCAGCCTGCAATCAAATTGGCTGTTGTAAATAGTTTGATAAGGATTTAGGATAGGAAATCATGCAACGAAAACATTTTTATATTTAAACAAATATTAAAAAATAGGAGAGGGTGAAACTGCCCAACATATATATGTAAATTTCATAAAGTTGCAGATTTTATAAAGTCATTTGAAAGAAGAAAATTACTGAAGATAATAACTAACAGAGGATAACTAAAATCATATTATTGAGATAGGTGTTCAGAGAAACACGAATTAAACAAAATAATGGGAAGTGTTTAATATCGTGCCAAACTTGGACAATGACAGACATAAAAGTAGATTATTTATAGGCAGCGAAGTAAGATTTTTAAGAACAATTTTAGGCACCACTAGAAGAGATTGATGACATAAGAAATCAATTAAGCAACTTTAACCTAAATGAAGGAATAGATCATAAGACATCAGCAGCGTTACCCGAAGAACATACTATATTTCATAGCCAAGGGAAAACGAAGCATCGAAAGACCTAGGAAGCGATGGATAAATCAATGAATTAAACATTTGGAACACGCAACAAGCCTTAGGAAAGGCTGTGATTGGTGGAGAACAAGAAGAAGAAATAGTTGAATAAAAGATAATAAGTTAGATATCACTGTTTGCAGTTGGGAAATCATATTAACAATATTTTATGCAAGGACAGGGGTTCCGCATAAGCATCCAGTTGTAAATCAACTAACAGAGCTCACGGTTATGCTTGCTTTGTCCAGTAAAATGCAGAGGTTTTTGTTTATTTCCTTTTCCTCCTTCTATCTCTCTCTTTTAAAACTAATAATTTGTAATAAACACATTTATTGATTGAACATTACTTAGCACAATTGAATTTAACATACAATAAAACTCATCTGTAATACATTCGTATGTTTTTCTGGAACCTCTATTGCTTATTAGGAAATATAAAAGTTGTTCTTAACACACACACACACACACACACACACACACACACACACACACACACACACACACACACACACACACACACACATACACACACACACACATACAAAAACCTGCCTGAATACATTTCTGAAGCGGGTTCTCGGGCCTAAAACCTCAGTGAAAATTTAATGAAGTATCTCATTTCCTACAGCCATTTACAAACAACCATAAGTAAATCTGAAACTAATGCTATAATATTATAAAATTAAGTCTGATTTAGCAACTACTGAATTTATATTATCGACTGAAAATATAAATAGGTATATAAATCTTTAACCACGTATCCATACTTACAGGCACATGATTAAGCTGACATACATGAAGAAGTACGCCCACATTTTCCCTGCCATGTCAGGATGGATGCTTTCTTATCTGAAATGATAGACATGGGTATTTAATTTTAGACGTATTTTTAACTAAACAGTTGATTGAGGAGACTACCAACGTTGCACAATTCATTCGTTTCCCTCTTGTGGGTTTAGAAAAAGCATAAGCTGTGGAAAGTATTAAGGGATATTAACATTAACAAGTTGATAATTATGTCAATAAAAATGTTGTACAAAAATGCTGTATCTAAAATCAAAATTGGAAAAGTTGTATCAGAAGAAATTAAACTTTTCATGGGCCGTTTTAATCTATGACTGTTACAAGTTTGCTTTTGTATGCATAATAATAGTTTATGGGTTGACTTTACATAAAGATTTTCTTCAAATTATTGTTTTCACTATTTTAAAACATATCAGGGTGGGAGGTATGTTTCCCACTGCCCATATGAAAGTACATAATATGCTAGGATACACATTTTCTATGCTGTATATAAGTACTATATTATCATAAATCTACAAAAACCTACAATTATTTTGGTATAATCTAAACTGAACCTTTCCATAAATTCTCTTCCTCATTTCATCCCCTCAGGTATTTTCCACGGAACTTTCTTAGACAAGGATAAGCACGAAATGGAACATTAAAGCCTTGCGCATAGGCATGTTCTTTTATCATAACATAATACAGGTGGGAAGCTTACTTTCCACGGCTTTAGAAAGGGTTGAGCTAACAAAAAACCTCCGTCAGGGTTGCAGCATATCGCCCACATTATTTAAGATATACATAAAGCATTATCAAACTGGAAAAGAAATGTTAAGAAATGGGAATACCAATTGAAGATAGACAGACAATATTTCTGGACGACCAAGTAGTAATTGCACAAGAGTAAAGCCACTAGAAGAATATGATAAATGGTAGCTGAAAATAAATTTAGAAAAAAAAAAAAAAAATGGAACGTTTTGTATGAGATATTTAATTTTGGAAGAACAGACATTTATTAGAGGATGTGAAGAATTGGAGTATTTAGGGGTAAGATAGATAAACAGGAAAAGGACATTAACAACAAAATCAATAAAGGTAAAATTGTAACCAATGTTGAATAGTATCCTGTGGAAAAGATACAAAGTAAGAAGAATATATTGGAAATACATAATACAATAGTGGGAACTACTGTCAGATATGGAACTGAAACATGGGAATTTAACAAAAATTTAGAATGAAAACTTATGTTGATTGAAAAAGATTTCCTAAGAAGGTAAGTGAGGTGTTTAATATAAAATAATGTTACAAGAGAAAAAAATGAATATTTAGAACTCAATATTAGACTATGTAAGATATAAACAGTTGAGTTAGTATGGACATGTTAGAGGAATTTTGGAATGGAGTCCACCTGGAAGAAGAAGAAGAAAAGGAAGATTTCAAAACTCATCAGCGCGGGAAATATGAGAGGAAGAGGACTGGGTGAAATGGAATGGATGTATGGGAATGAATGAAGAAAGAAGATTCTTTAGGCAAATAAAGATGTGTAAACATTGAAACTCTTAAAATTTATTGGTTAATATATTTTCAGATTCACATTTTTGCTTTCTCTATGACGTTTTTGTTCTAGATAGAGGATGTATTGTTTCACCCCCGCCCCCCCCCCCCCCCCCAAGTTCATAGTTCACCAGGATTACATGTTGATAGGTTCACTGAATAAAAACACCTCATGTGTTGCTTTCACATGAATTTCTCAACTCTATTTTCTGCAAGATATTTTTATATAAGTGTATTGTACTATCCACTTCTTATGAATACAAATAAACCTTCATCACTCCTGTATACGTTTTTACCGATTAGCTTTAACATTTTAACCGTTTTAATTTTTAGCTCTTTTGTCCCCTTTTCCACTTTTGAATATCGATGCTTCACAGGTGGTGAATTTCCAGTTTTTATCGCCTTCCCTTACTTACTCTCACTCACTCGCTCGTTCAGTAACTCACACTCACTCACTCTGACTCATTCACTTTCACTCGCTCACTGTCACTCACTCACTTACTCCTCCTTTACATATTTCGTTGTAGGCACTTGTGCAAAAGAAAACTGAAGCGATTATCAAATCTTTCCAAAGCCTATTTCATGGGTTTGTTTGTTGTGTTTAACGCCCGCTTTTACTACTACGGCACCGCAGGCGGTGACACTGATGATACATGGAATGAACATGGAGCACCGGTGGAATGAGATGGCGGGGGAAACCCGTGTACCCGGAGAAAACCCGCCCTGACGCCGCTTCGTCCACCACGAATACCACATGCGGGTCCCTGGGATCGAACCCGGGCCGCCTAGGTAGTAGGCGAGCGCGCTAACCGCTCGGCCACGGCGCCGTCATTTCATGAGTTTGAAATTCTCTTTACATAAACAAGAAAAATAAAGGGAAAAATTCTTATGCTTTACATTTACATGCATTTCTGTAGCCCAGACTAGTGGTTCAAAGTCTATATTTAAAGAACTTATTCTTCTATCTACTTCATATTAATTGGTAGTAGTAATGGTTTTATTTTATGTTTGCTTGTGGGTACAAGGGGATTAAGGGCATACAATAGACTCAAGTAGTAGTAAAATTTTTAAGAACTGCTCTCTATGTGATGTCCTTCAAATTCCGTTCTGTTTGTAGGAGCAGGAGAGAGAAAGAGAACAAGAAACCATTTCCCAATTGGGAAAAGGAGAAATATTTGCAAAATCAAAGTAAGTAATATATTTATTCTACCAATTCTTATTATAGAAATACACTCAATCTAATACAATAGTAGAGTAAAAGTAATATAATTATAACCGCATTCCCCACAGTATAAAATTTATTCCTATCTCTGGAGTTGCTTATTTCTATTACTTACCCTTGTATTTAACATAAACTCAGAGTATTAAAAGGGAATATTCTGGAAATGTCCACTCCTAAACAAACAAAAGTGTGCTTTGGAGGTCTGCATAATTTTCGTTTGTAGTAAATTTTTGTCTATTACCGTTTACCATTTATGCAAAAATCACTTATAATTCAAGAAAATTGAAGATCTCCATAGAATTTGCAACGAAGCTATCTTAAAATACGCTATTTTGGTTGAAACGTAACTATTTTTGAGGAAATCAAGGGTAGGGAGATTTTGTTCAAAATCTTCGTGCCACATCCTAGAAAGATAAACCTAAATACCAAATTTGGTTTTTGCCCAACATTTCCAACATTGATTTATGCAGTTTTCTCCCCCTCCCACCTCTCTATCTCTCATTCTCTCTCCCACACACATTTACATTCATGATTCTTTGTTCTTCGGATACAAGGGGACTGTAAACGTGTATTTCAGGTGAAATCAGGATATCGTACTTTTGGGTGGAAGGCACTTCTTCCTGTATTTGACTGTACTGGAGAAAGTAAAAATAATAGCGATTTCTATGTAAGGAAAATGTAACATATTTGAAAATTCAAACTACTAGCAAATAGTATCTCAGAAACTGTTAAAATCACAAACCGGTGTAAGATAAAATTATTGGTCCTTCCAGTTAGATATGCATAATTTATGTACTAAGCCCATGTATTTGTCTTTCGGTTTACCAGTTATGCAACACTTTCAGAATAAACAGGAGCTTAGATGCATGTGCATTTCATTTGTATGAAAAGTATATTGTGATATAAGCATGGTAGGTGACGTTTAGTGGGCCGAGGAAAAGTCTTGCTGCGTCTCGTCTTTTCAGTTTGTGAGTATTAGTAAAGCACTTAACACACGTGTATTGCACATAATTTTGGAAGACAATTACTAATTTAATATGGTGTATGAAATTCTAGCCCTGAAACAAAACACTCCTTTTTCCATGATGTCTTGGTGGTTGAACTTAATTAGCATATTTCAGGTATGAGTGAAGTAAAGCATATTCTACAATTTTCATTGATTTCAGAATCAACACAATCGTCTCATGATTGCTATGGGTGATTAATTGATTTGACCACTACTCTGTTTATCTTGCGGAACTTGTCTTCCAAGATTCAGAGGCTCTGCATATTTTCGATCGTCATTTCAACGAAAGTTGGACTAATGCCAGTGCTTTATTCTTTTAAATTATAACGTACACAATATAAATAAGAAGGAAATTATTGAGGTGGTAAAAATCAACAAGTAGTTTTGATTATATTTAATTATTTATTAATCAAAATATTGTTAATTTTAAGGGTGTAAAAATGCCAGCGGCCTAAGGCTTAAAAGAACGTATTTATGTCCAAAAATGTCTTAAACGTATGACATTTTAAACCAAATTGTTTGTGCCATTTTTTATAAAAGCAAAGCTTTCGAGCAATTCCATGTAAACTTGGGATGTGATAATTTGCTTGACAATATCCCAGTCACATCCTTGGACCATGCTGGACTCTAATACTAAGTTTTGTAATCAAGCGTTTTTCTTTTACTTTCTCTACTGGTAAGTAGGGGAAGTATTGTATTCCACCCAAAAATTCGAAGTCGAGATTTCACCGGAAATACATGTTTTGAGGCCCCCTGAATCCAAAAAAAGCAAAAGTCGGTTAAAAACCAAAGTTGGTATTTAAGCTTAATGTCGTTCAAGGATGTGACACGAAGATTTTGAAGAAAATAGCCCCACCCTAAACTACCCTTTACATGGAAAAGTTTTCGAAAATTTTGATTTTCTTGAAAATGGCTCTAACGATTTTGATTAAAATGTCATATGTTTGAGATATTTTTATGACAAATGAAATGTATATCTTGAATTTTCTGGCTATAGCCCCTGTAGTCGTATTTACTCTGGACGACTTTTGCATAACTGGTAAACCGTTAGAGATAGACCAAATTATACTATACAAAAAATGTAGATCTTGCTAAAATACACAATTTATGTCTCGATAAATTTTCTTGTAGGGTGAACCATTTCGGAGATATACCTTGTTATGTGTGAGTTTCGGAAAACTTGGAACTTTTGTGAAATTGGTCATCGTTGTTCATTTTTTTATATGTTACGTGTACAAAGAGAACGGAATCTCAAAGCTTTAAAAGATTTCACTATCGCACAAAGCCTACTGTATTCTAATATTCCCCTTGCACCTACAAGGAAATAAGCAATAAGATAATTTGTACAAATGTTTATTTTAAGTAACACGAAGAAGATATCGGAATAAGAGTTTGTAAGAATGGTTAGTACAAGAGTAGAGAAAGTCATGTGAGTGCAACACATCAGATTTTTTTTAGTTACATACAAACAAATACTGACTTTTTGTGAGTAGGGGCCTCAAAACATGTATTTAAGGTGGAATCTCCATATCAAATTTTTAAATGCAGTTCAATACTTCCTCTCCTTATGTATGTGTGTGTGGTGCGCATGTCGAGAGAGAGAGAGGAAGGGAGGGAATGGGATAATCCAAAACCAGAAGTAGGAAAAATGTCAAAGCTGAGATTGAAGCTCTGACACGAATAGTTTAGAAAAAATCTCCAAGCTCAAACTGTCCTTTTCAGGAAACGTATTTCGCCATGTTTGATTTGATAAAAATTGCTGCAAGGACTTTGAAATAATTATATAATTAAATGTTACAAATTAAATATACACATATTTAATGTGTTGTAATTTGTAGGTAATCTTAAAAGGATGGATAAAATGTTAATAGGTATATATTAGATAAGTGGGATTTTGTTGGTGTTTCTTCAGCCTCCCGCACATCAACCTAAAAGGATAACTGTACATTGGAAGAGATGCTGTTATTATTTACAGCCGTGGTCCCCCCTTGGAAATTAATGAATTTAATGTGCAGTCAATGATTATTAGACTATTGTTTTAATTTTTAATGTAAAGAACAATTTTTTATTCACCATAAATTAATCCGGCTATACACAATACTATAACTTTTTACAACACACTAATGAATTAATGTTATTTGATTGCAAACTTCCAACATACGGCCTCCCCTTGAAAAATGTCAGCCAACACCAATGATCTACTTGCTCAAAACTGCAAGTTATTTGGTATCGTGAAGTTCTCTGCCATTAAAGCAGCCTGGCGTTCAAGACATGACTCATTGTTTTTTGTCCACGGGGTGACATATTTGAATACATATGTTGAAATAAGATTGAAAAAATAAACTTTTTCAGCAATAGGCACTAATATCTCCCAGCAATCACCAACTACCTACACTCACATCACAATCTCCACATTCAAAATCACATACGATAAAATCAACCTCTATAAATACCTGCTTTTATGCTTCACAATGTTCCTGAATAAACAGCTTTAGCTGTCTTGCAAAGGATCTGCTTCCCACTATATTAGAATATTAACAGAAGCAATCTTTTGGAACGACTTCACCACAGTCACAACTCAAAACCTTCCTCCAGACAACTGGTGACAGAACATCCGGTCAACTTGTTTGTGCAATAAGGTGACGTTTAGAGGCGTGTTCACTAAGTAACGCTGGTTCCTATTCGCTAGAATTAAAAAATGGCCGAATGTGATTACTCAACATTTTTCCCTTCTTCGGGATGGTACGAAAATGTTTATCCTGAAATATGCATTAAAAGATTCAGGTCTTTTTAGTTACACATGCATAAGAAGCTCGATTAAGATAATTAGACATGAAATATTTTGTGGTTTGTAGCAAGAAGAATATACTTAAGAACGTGTTTTTTTTTCTTTTTTTTTTTTTCTCTTTTCTTTTTCGTCTTTTGTTAGTGGTTCATCTTTGGAATAGTTTTGGGTTCTGCGGTTCTTGTCTGGTAATCAACTCTTACGATTCATTCTGGTATCAAATAGACTCTTAAGATATGTTCATGATTTAGAATTTTCCTTTTGCCTATCATCCAGGGGTTTGTCCTAATGTCCACGAACTACCTGTTGATTGTTCTTATTCACGGCTCATACTCGAGTCATCCGTGTTTGCAGCTCATATACGCAATCACGACTTGACCGTTAAGAGAGAGACAGAACTCACATGGCACCTAGACAGTTCCTTTGTCATAAAAATCTGATATGTTGCACTCACATGGCTTTCTCTACTCTTTTAAAAACTATTCTTACATGGTTATTCCTCTATATACGTTAATAGTACACGCATTATATCAACTGTAAATGTAGCTAACAGAATATTTCGACGTAATTTTCAC
The DNA here is from genome assembly GCA_030765045.1 of Tenodera sinensis. Classification (NCBI taxonomy): domain Eukaryota; kingdom Metazoa; phylum Arthropoda; class Insecta; order Mantodea; family Mantidae; genus Tenodera; species Tenodera sinensis. Next base: position 11,683,537 of record CM060971.1, read on the forward strand.
CACCTTAGATTAACTTGAACATTTGCACATGTGTCAAGGACAGATAACAATATAACAATATCATAACTTTGTCATAAGGTCCTAACCAAGATCATAACAATTAAAAAATAAATTAGCTAAATTTATCAATGTAACGGAATATTTTTATGTATTTTTCATTTACTCACAGTCGTCTGGCTTGAAAGTTTGCACACGTGTCAAGGACCAGTGACAATACAATAATATTATAATTTTGCCCTAATGTCCTGACGTGGATTTTCAGGATAAAAAGTGACACGGCTAAATTTATCAATGTAATGGAATCTTTCGACGTAATTTTTTACTCCTTATAGTTGTCTGATTGACTTGAAAATTTGCACATATGTCAAGACCAATGGCAATACAATAATAAATATATATATATATATATACTTAGGGTCCTGCCCAGGATGATCAGGATAAAAAAGTGACTTAATATAACGGAATATTTCGACGTAATTTTGACCAACTCACATTCGTCTGGCTGACTTTGTCCTTATGTCCTGACGAGGATCTCCAGGATAAAAGGTGGCTTGCCTAAATTTATCACTGTAACGTAATTTTCGCCAACTTGAGTCGTCTGATTAACTTGAAAATTTGGAAACATGTCGACGACCGATAGTAATATAATGTATGACTTTGTCCTAATATCCTCACCAGCATTACCAGGACAAAAAAGTGACCTGCCTAATAAAACAATGGGACGTCATTTTCACCAGCTTAAGTCGTCTGATTGACTTGAAAATTTGCACACGTGTTAAGGACCTATGACAATACAATAATGTCATGACTTTGTCCTAATGTCGTGACCAGGATCATCAGGATAAACAAAATAGATACATTTATCAATGTAACAGACTCTTGCGGCGTAATTTTCACCAACTTAGAGTTGTCTGATTTACTTGAAAATTTGCACATGTGTTAGGGACCGATGAGATTACAATAATATCATGACTTGGTCCCAATGTCCTGACTAGGATCGTCAGGATAAAGAATGACTGAGCTAAATGTACAGAAAATAGTACAATTATGACAAGTTAGATGTCGTTAAGGCACATTTCTATATGAACCCTGAAAATTGCTTTAATTAAATAAATACCTCTTTTATATGTTGGACGACTTTGATGCCCAGAGAGAGAGAGAGAGAGAGAGAGAGAGAGAGAGAGAGAGCATGAGACCCAGGGGAAATATGGCGAACCAGGGTTCATACAGGGCCAAGAAACCCACAACAGCTGGTAGTTTAGAAATCGACACAAGTTACACTGGATAAATAAATTAAATCTTGAAAATGTTAAAAGAAGAGATGCCTGGAGAGAGGACTTGAGAGGTACAGGAGATTTCGGGAGAAGGAATGCGGACCGAAGTTTACCCAGGGCCAGGAAGTCCACAACAGCTGATAGTGTAGCTAAAACAGTAATTGTAATCTAATAGTGTTCCCCCCACCCAAAAATGTGATTTTAAAATTTTCAGAAAAGAATTTGGAAGTAATTTCGAATTCAGAAATTTTAAAAAGATTTCAAATTAAAATTTTTTTATAAAGTTTGGATAGAAAATTGAGATCAAAAAATTAAAAATAAATTATAGTTTAAAAAGCTAAAAAAGACGAAACTAAAAATAGAAAATAATTTGTAAGTATGACGAGTTCGTTCTATAGCGATATGTCAACTAGGGCATTGTATTTCAAAATTTAGTAATAAGTCTAAATAAAACATTAATTTAGTCCTATATTAACAAAATTAAAAATTGTATTGTAAAAAACCATGGGGTGTCTGACATCAAGTGTTCATTGGTAGCTATTTATTAAAGTAAAGTTATTGTAAAAGTATCGAAAATAACACCCCACGGTTTTCTACAAAACACTTATCATTTTGTTAATATAAATTAATATTTATTTTAAAGTTATTACAAAATTTTGAAATATAATAAACTAGTTGACTTTACGTCGCTCTTCATACTTAAAACTTATTTTCAATTCGAAGGATAGTTTGGGGTGGAGGAACTTCTTGAAATGCTTTGTGTTGCATCCTTGGAAGATGCAGTTTATTTAGTATTTAACCGACTTCTCACTTTTGAGTTATGCTGTTCACAGACACACACGTACACACATAAGCACGCACATACACTTTTCTAAAAATCTGTTGCTTGACTTAAAACACTTATTCCTGTATCTAGTTCATGTCAATCGAGGTAAACATTTGCATTATCTTGTACGTACAAGGGGAATGTGAAAACACAGCAGGTTCATCTGTCAAAACTGGTTGCTATGTTATGACTAAAATTCCGCTCTGATGAAGTGTAAAACATGGACAACATCTTACCTCACAGAAAATGCAGATCTTCATATTTTTACGGAGTGAACCATTTCTGATATATTTCTGGTTATTTGTTTGCATTTTACAATAATTAACACGTTTCTCAAATGGGAAGTCATTACTGTTTTTTATGACATGGAAAGGCATGTCATTCAATCAGTGTTGCCATGTCTGCCAAAGTAAAAGCTGAAGGGTTGATCTGGGAAAAAAAAAAAAAAAAAAAAAAAAAAAAAAAAAAAAAAAAAAAAAAAAACTAGGAGAAAACAGTAGACTTTCTTAACCGGCAATTTTGCTTGTTGTATACATATTTATGACAATAGTAATAATAATAATAATAATAATAATAATAATAATAATAATAATAATAATAATAATAATAATAATAATAATAATAACATAAATAAAATATTTGCTCCAAAATTCTTGCTCTGTAGACTTACTGCTATATACAATGTCAGTATTGCGCAATAGCCTCCATTCTGTATCTATTCGCTGGATTCTTCTGCTTTCACTTAATAAAAAATGACTTAGTATGTCGCGAACTGACACAATGTAAAAATGAACACAGCGTAACGTGGAAACTTGTACGTTTTTGTCGGGCAGGAATGATTTCGTCAGAGATATTGGAACTTTGGTATCAAAATACATGTTTTCCACAGGAAGAAACACTTTTGGATCCGTATATTCAAATTCATCTATTTCAGAGCAATTCAAATGTTCAGGTTTAATGTAGCAGCCAAGGATAGTTCGCAATGCAGAAACAACAGGTGTGGTGTACTTTTTATGTATACAGGTGATTATATTAATCTTTTGTTTTTATACACGAGTTAAATGCCTTGCCTGGAAATCTTTTTTGGAAGCGTGATTTATATGATGTTAGTAAAATAGTGTTTTAAAATGGGAAATACATAAAAAGCAGGAGATTTTGAAGTGCGTTGAGCTAGATCAGTAGATCTGCAAAAGAGCAGGAAATCTCCTGCAAAATGAGTAGACCTGGCAACCCTGCATACAATTACCAGCTCTGAAACGATGTGATTATCGCTGAACCCTACTTTATTCTCTTATTCCCATCATATCTGTAAGGATGCGTAATAAGACCAGTTCCACAAATGTCTATCTTCATTCATATCTTTAATAACTTGTACAAGAATGGATAGAAAAAGTTACACATCAGATTTATTTAACCACAGAAGCACAATGTTTAACTCTTTGTAGCTTCTGTACATGGTCTTCACATACTAAAGGAAATCCTTTACTTACCTGCACAACGAAACAGAGATAAAGCTGGTAAATATGAAGATTCTGAATCGCAGGTCACCAAGTTAACCTCTTTGGAAAAGAGACATAGTCTGCAAACCAACCTCATGAGTAATCTTCAAATGTTAATTGTAAAATATCTAATTGAATATTAACTGCTATGGTACTCAGCATCCCTGTCTGTATTGGGCGGGAAACACCGCTGAATTTTGACGCCTGAAGCTCCTTTAAATGCCATCAGCCTATGTTCGGGACCACCGGCCTTACTTCCCTTACGAAAGAAACCAAGATTTTTATACTGGAAAAAATTCCAGTTGACCATAAAACCATAAAAAGTTAGCCCTAGTTCATGGAGGGCCACCATTTCCTATGTCAAGAATTTCACTGATTTCTTACGTTAACTTTTCTATTTAAATGCAATTATTTAGCATATTCAGCTAATGAGGTTTATTAAAACAACTACAAAGGAAATGAAAAACTTTCTTACATGAAAATCATTAACATATTTTGGCATTGCAGGCATAACGATTCTTTTTTATTTGGGGGGGGGGGGGGGAGAGCGCCTTCTGCACCTTTTTGTCCACTGCTAATCCCACGTGCGGTCGCCTGAGATCGAATCCGGGCCTCTTTGGTGATAAACAGATTCGCTTCTATTTTTTGTTTTCTTGCGTCATCTGTTTTATTAGCGGGCCCAAATTATCACTCACTCACTCACTCCCGTTTGATTAGTTGCTAAATCGACAGCTATTATTTGGAGTGAAATATCGGTGACATTTTTCGGTTTTTACATGCATTTTCTGTAAAGTAATAAGTAGGGCCAGGCATTTAATTACCTATAATTTGGTAAAAGATGCATTTATGACCTAAGAATTACACAAAAGACCCAAAAAGATGAGCCCAAAAGCTACATAACACAGTCTGTTGTGTCGTCCATGGATACATATTCTTTTCTCCAATCCTTTTTCTTATTTGTTGCAAAGTTTTGTTGTAGCACCGATCCACGTAGGTTCTTCTCAATGTTCTGGGATCTGGAATTAATTTTCCTGTCTCCTGTTCTAAGAAAGCGCGCAGCTTAGGATGATTCAGCTTGTGAAGTGGAATATCGCAGATAAAAATGCTTCACCTAATTTCTCAGAAAATGTCGAAAATATTGAACGAGTTTCGCCCAGAAGCATCAGCTGTAAGCTTACACTGGATTTATTTTCAAGTCGTTGCAGGCCACGTTTATACTTCTCCCGTGACATATTTTGTTCTACCGTAAACATTTTTTCAGCAACCACTCTCACATCGCAGATCTTGCAGAATAATATACCTATGACCGTCTGTGAAAAAAATATTTTCTCCATATTTTGAAACAAATACCTTCAATTCAACACTAGTACTTCCCTTCACTTTATGCATTTTGCTCTTATAGTGCTCGTACAGGTGCTAAGGACATCTGATCACCTCACTTAACAGCACAACAATGCCGCTGTACCTGGATATAGGTATTTCCTTGGGAGTGTGGGCAAGTCCATTAACCACACTCCTTGAAAAATAGGGGTAGGAGGTAGCTTAAGCTCTAAGAAATTGAATTCCTAGAAGTGGGCCAGTTCATAATGCACATTCCTTGAAAAATAGGGGTAGGAGTTAGCATAGCATTTACTTAAATCCAAGAAATTGTATTGACAAGGAAAAGTATTGAATTTTAATTTAAAAAAGTGAATTATATACAAATAATCTCTCAACCTTCCGGAAGAGTGTTAAAAACGCTCAAAATGACCTAAAAATTGCCCAAAAAATGACTTATCCGTAAAATAAGTAAGAAAATGCACAAAAGCGCCCTAAGAAATTGCTTTTATTTAACTCGTTAGTCAATGCCATATCTTTCTATACAAGCAATGTTTCAACCTTCATAAGGAAGAGATGCAAAATCATTAATTGCCTTACCCTAGTAATAAGTATTTCATACTCCTTGGCAGTCTTAAAGGAAAATCACTGTTCTTCCCAGTACGTTCTTTTAATATTCCGCTGTGTTTGCACTTTAAGGATAGGTTTCTAAATGCGTTTAGCCTTTTACTATTGGGAAAGTTTTATAATATGTTTTATACTCCTTATTTTCATATGGCGCCTTGATTTGCTAATATCAGCAATATTTATTTCTCTATCCAGTCATTGAAAGATTACTAAGCAAGTACCGCAATGCACATTCCAATTTTAAAGGTTTTTCTCAAATGTATTTCAGAGTACTTTACTGTTCTTAAAATGCATCCATCGCTTGTCAAAATATTTGATAGATTAACTTAATGAATGATTGATTGATGTTATAAAGCCATTTTTGAAATTTTACAATAACTTTACGTTTTACTACATATCCTTTTAGCTTGATATACACAACTGAGAAAATAATGCCGAAATGCCAAGCTTTATTTTAATTTTAAAGAACTTCAATATGAGGTTTTTATAATGGTCTATTAAAGGTAAAATAGAATGCTTAGTAACCTAGCCATCTGCTTTTCGACGAATGGATATAAATGGTTTATTATTTCACTAACTATAGTACAAACGTTGTAATGTCTTGTTATTTCGAAGCGAATGAATTTAGTCACAATTTAATATTAACGTGACGTTACCAAATCTCTCTTAAAACTACCGTTCATGATATTTTTACATTAAATTGTCACTAAATTCATTCGAATTGTTCACTCATTGTTTCCACGATAGTTACTGAAATAATAAACTATTTAAATCCATTCGTCAAGAAGCAAGATGGCTCCAAACATTTGACAGTCTTTTTTCGCCGAAACGATTCATTATTGGAAAGAATTCTATTGGACATATTTGTTACACTCATCATGTAGAATCCATTGTTAAAAGGGCGAAGCGGTACCTTCCCCTTGTGGTATATATTGAAATCGGAGAGTTTCTAGTTACTTTCTCTATTGGTAAGTAGAAGGAAGTATTCTATGCCACCCAAAAATTCGATGTCGAGATTTCACCGGAAATATATGTTTTGAGACCCCATGAATCCAAAAAAAGCATTTTTAGAAAAAGGTCCATGTGTGTGTCTGTGTGTCAGTCTGTGTCAGTCTGTCGACAGCATAACTCAAAAACGAAAAGTAGGTTAAAAACCAAAGTTGGTATTTAAGTTTAATGTATTTCAAGGATGCGACAAGAAGATTTTGAAGAAAATAGCCCCACCCTAAACTACCCTTTACATGGAAAATTTTTCGAAAATTTGGATTTTCTTGAAAATGGCTAACGATTTTGATTAAAATGTGATATGTTTCAGATACTTTTATGACAAATGAAATGTATATCTTGAATTTTCTGGCTATAGCTCCTGTAGTCATATTTGGACTTCTGCATAATTGGTAAATTGTTAGAGATAGACCAAATCATACTATACAGAAAATGTAGATCTTGCTAAAATACACAACTTATGTCTCAGTGAATTTTCTTGTAGGGTGAACCATTTCGGAGATATTCCTTGTTATGCGTGTGAGTTTCGGAAAACTTAAAATCTTTCGTGAAATGGATCATCGTTGTTCATTTTTTTATATGTTAAGTGTGCAAAGAGAAGAGAATCCCAAAGCTTTAAACGATTTGACTATCGCACAAAGCCTTCTGTATTCTAGCATTCTCCTTGTACCTACAAGGAAATAAACAATAAGATAATTTGTACAAATGTTTATCTCAACTAAGACGGAGAAGATACAGGAATAAGAATTTGTACAAATAGTTTGTAAAAGAGTAGAGAAAGTCATGTGAGTGCAGCACATCAGATTTTTAAGTATACAAATAAAAATATATTTTTGATGCAAAAAGCTAACCAGTTGCCTTAAATAGGTATTAATACCAGAAGGGTAGAAATTGCGCTAAATTTCATTATTGTGATATATGTTATAAAGTATATTTCATACAACTTTATGTCCAATTGGCTTTTAAAAGTTGAATTTGTGAATTTTGTTAGATAAATTATTGCCTATCTGGAGTTCAGTTGAGTGTTTTATCTTATAAAACTGACAGTACATTGAAAATGGGGAAAATATAAGGGTATTAGGTCAAATGACAACAAAAATTCCTGGAAGACAATACAATCTATTTATGTGGGTGAAGTAGATTTCACTACATTTGTGTTAGTTAAAGATACATTATGAATATACATATGTTTAGCTTGAACCAAAATGTAAAATTATATTTAAATCTTGCATCAGTGACATAAACGGTTTTTAATTTTTTGGCTGCTTCCAAGTTTGAAATTTACAAATATTGACTCAATGTTGAACAATAAGAGCTACACATATTTTCTGGAATGTCATTTAGGTTAATGACTAATAGTAATGCACTGCATAGGTTAAACTCTTTCTTACAATTAATGTTAGTGTTGATTAGACTACATATATACTACTGCATTGAACTATGCTTCAAATTTAGTTCTTCCGGTAGATTTTGCTTCATCTATTTCTTGTTTTATTCTGCATCTCCTTCCGGAATAGTCTTGCTTAAGATTGTTTGGAGTTTGCAGCGGCTGTACCACACAGAGATGATGAGAACGAGGTAATGCGACTGAAAACATAAATTAAACAATAGAATGTTTATAATCTTAAACAATAGACGTCAAAGATACTGAAAGTAAGTGATTTTAGAGCGAAGTGTTTACATTTCTCACGCCTTTAAACAAGAAAAGGGCACTTAATTTATGTTTTGTGCCTGTAGTAGATGTTGAACAGGAATTTGATTGAAACTAAGATATTTTTATGGCAAATGAAAAGTATTTTTAGTTTCGCCATATTTAAACTTTTCCCAAATGAAAGATGTTATTCCCATTTTTATTTCTTGGACGTGCAAAGAGAATGGAATTGAAAACTTTAAAAGTCTTGACTATCGCTCAAAGCTTACTGTATTACCATATTCCCCTTGCACCTACAAGGAAACCAGTAAGATAATTTTTACAAATGTTTATCTCGTCTAACATGAGGAAGTTTGTAAGAATGGTTGGTACAAGAGTAGAGAAAGTCATGTGAGTGCAATATTTCTCTCCTTGGTAGGGAAAGTTAAGACCAAATTTAATTACTACATATATTTTCTGGAAATAAGAAATTAAACAATATGGTTATAACTGTGTGATGCAACGATTATAATTAATAAGTGTTAATGTTTATTAATTTGATACTCACCATTATAAAAAGGACTCGCGGATATCCTTTAGGAATCAACGAGTCACTATCAGTTGATGCAGTGAGGCTTAGAAAGCTGAAGAAAAAACAGTATTTAAAAAAATATTATTTACAGCCCTTATGAAGGTTTAACATCCATATTTATTTTGTTTTCATAATTTTTTTTTTTTTTCAAATGATTACATTGGGATACGTATTCATGTACAACATATAAACTTAGTAATAGAAGGAATCCCTAATACCAAAGCATGTTCCACAATTTTTAGCAATTCGAAATGTAATAACCAGATGGCTTCACAGTAATGCATTCGGGATTGTCCGAATCCAGTTTCCGTCGACCGCCCATTCTAACTTTGGGGTTTTCGTGGGGTTTCCTGGTGGTTAAGTGAATGCTGGACGCCACGATTCTTTTCCATAATTTCTCTTTCATTCCGACTCCATCTTGTTTCGTCTGTGCTTCTAGGTTTCGTTGCGCATGGTGGTGCAAAATAATGAAGTGGATACTTCCACTCTGTCTGTCACGTTGGGGATTCCAGCATGTCAGCTGATGAGTGAATCTATGTAGGTCTGCGTGCAAGGTGTCACCTCCCTTATATAGCCCTAATCCTGGTCATAACCCTAAATATATTGGAATTCTCATAGTATTATGATTAATAATGAGAATAGCGACTTCTGTACCCAGAAGTCAAAGCGCATATTCATTCCTTTGATTCATAGGAGTTGGAATTAGAAGCCAAGAAATACTATTATCCACTATAAAATGGAAGTTTTGGATTTAATTGTTCGAAATATGTTACTTGGGGTTATGACGCTGTGTTGTAAGCCATAGCTCTTTTGTCTGTATGTGCTCTACTTAAATTCTCTGTGCAACGACACTTCAGAAATTATCTTCTTAAATAATGTCATTTCTAAACTGGAAGTTTACTTTTCATACATAAAATAAGCGCCGTGTTTAAAGGGTGCTGCCGCACCTACTCGTTTTCCAGTATTGAAGGTAACCTTAGCAAAGCTATGAATATACTAGTTGACTGTGTGGCGAACTACAAATTACAAGTACGTGATGTTCGAGGAAGAGGTACAGAACCTCAACTTAAACCCGCCCTGAGTTAAAACATTACACCCTCTATGTTGTACAGCCAAAAGCGTGACACTTCTATGTATACCCAGATAATAAGGAACTCTTTAGCACTTAGTGCGGGTGCCTTCACATTCCGGAATTGATTCGACCCACCAGGCAGTAAAAGTAGCTACAAAACTTCTGTTAAGGATACGTATAACTGAAATTTTATGAATAATCGAGAAAAAAATAACTTCTTTTATGTTTAAAACATTTGAGACATTCGTGAAGGCCACGTGTATGTTAATATGAGGTATATGTTGAAATGTTTTATCAGCGTTTTCTCGCTATTTTTTCAAAGTGTTCCTTGTGGAGCAGTTTTTGTATTACTTAAATGCAATTTGCTACACGGAGACATAAAAAATAAAAGTTGTATTAGGTTTTATTGTCGGATGTGTCTAAACATTTTGAATTTTCATACACAAAAATTTTAATTATATCAGTTTGAAAAACGTTGAGGCCTATACAGAAGGAGAGACAGATACATTTGAGGCAATTTTAAAAATTAGATGTATTTGAATGTGGGGTTAAAATATTAGACCACTTGCGTCTCTTTTTAGTGATAAAACAAAAAATAAACACATTTCTTAAGTATTGGAACAAACTGGATGACATTTAGGGTATAACATTTTGCATTACATTACGTCAAATTTTCAGACATACATATCTATGCTGGCAATTGCAGCGACGTTATCACATATGTGAAGGAAAAACAAAGATAGAGAAACACTTCAAGAGTGGAGGAAGAGATAGTTTGACACCACTCCGAAATACAGGGATATTCAAAAAGAAAGAACAGATTTCAACGTAATATCTCTAAAATGATTGCTCTACAATAAATAGGACAAATACAAGATATGCATTTCATTTATCATTTAATATGTTAAACATATGCTAAATACAAGGACGTGAAATGAAATTTCTAAGAAAAACAAAATGATACACAGGATTAGATAAAAAATAGTAGTACTATAGAATTGCGGTTGGTTTAAGTTCCATAAAGGAAGAGAGGAAGGAATACAGCAAAAAAAGCTGCCTCTCACATCAAAGAATTAATAGTCAGACTTCCAAAGTTAGCATAAGGTTATAAACGTACAGGAAAATGAGTCTTAGACAGGCCGCAAAAGAGGTGCAGATGTCTAAACCACAAAACGAAGAAAAAGAAAAGAAAATTGTAAACTCGCGATATGACTACTCAGCTACTATAAAAAGAATACACTCCAGACATGCAAAAAGCTTACCTGAAATCCAAACAGATCTGCAACAGCATCATTGCCACCACCTGGATCGCAAAACGTATTTCATAGTCTCGATTTGCCATTTTCTCCAACCTACCAATAGAGGAAGAATATACTCGTAGTATCCTTGAACTAAGGTTTGGTGAACTGGATCAGCAGAATTAAATTACCATATAAGACTTACTGTGCCATCAATATTTATTTACAGATTGCTCTTGGAAAAGCTTAACCCTTATATGTACATCAGGTTAATGACAAATATTTGTAGCAATACTTTCGTTACATATTTGCTGGATGGCAGAATGGGAATTGGGGAATACACTAGGCGTAAGCAATCTTTTAAGAGCTGCTGTATGAAATCCTGTTTGTACGACCAGGAGAAGAAAAATAAATGACACACAAAGGTATAAGTTTTGAAAATTGAAACCAATAAGAAATGTCTCGGAAATGGTTAGTTCCACAAAAATGTATTTATTACAAGATAAAAATTGTGTTCTTTAATGAGGCCTATATATTTTGGGCAGCGAGATTTTTCTCTAACTCTTAGGGTGTATCAGTTATGCAAATATCTTTCCAAATGAGGACTTCAAACATCATTCGAGAAAATTCAAGATATACAATTCATCTGTCGTGAGAATATCTTAAACATATGGAATTTCAATCAAAGTTATTGGAAGAATTTTTGAGAACATAATTTTCAAAAAGTTTTCCATATAAAGGCTGGTTTGGGGTGGGCGGATTTTCTCAACATCTTTGTGTCACATTCTGGGAAAATTCTGAACTTAAATACCAAGTTTGATATTCCATATAACGGCTGGTTTGGGGTGGGCGGATTTTCTCAACATCTTTGTGTCACATTCTGGGAAAATTCTGAACTTAAATACCAAGTTTGATATTTAACTAACACATGCACGCGTAGACACACACACACACACACACACACACACACACACACACACACACACACACACACACACACACAGACACACACACACACACGTGCACAGACTTTTTTCTAAGCATTATTTCGTTTAGGAATTCAGGGAGTTCTCAATCATATATGAAATCTCTGTATCAAATGTTTGTTTAGACACAACCCTTCTTTATCTACTATGACCAGCTTTAAGAGTTTTGACTATCTCTTAAAGGCCTTAAAGGCTACTGTATTCCCATATTCCCGTTGCACCCACAAAAAATTAGCAATAAAATAACTTCTTCGATAAATATGAAGAAAATTGAGGAATGCATGTTTGTACAAGAGTAAAGAAAATCTGATTTTTAAAATGTAAATTAGTAGAGCATTTTTTTTTAAATCCCTTGATTACATTGTCAGCTACTTTGTGTACCTTTGTATTTTTGTATTTTTTGTACTCGTTTACTAGAGTATAACATTATTATTATTATTATTATTATTATTATTATTATTATTATTATTATTATTATTATTATTATTATTATTATTATTATTATTATTATTATTATTATTATTATTATTATTATTATTATTATTATTATTATTAAAATCTGACCTTATATAAAGGTTTGCCATGTGACACAGAATAGCTTTCATGTGTTTGAAATGAATACATAAAAAGGTTAATAAAACAACAACAACAACAAAAATACAAAGTTTTTGTTAGTATATGACACAGTTAAATGATTATTTTATATCTTAGTACTTTCAAATTTAAATGTTGTGGTTTCCATACAAATGATTTCGGCATATTGCCACAGAGTATTTTATAGTCGTTAGGACAATGTCGTCCTGTAGCTGTTTAGGGAGCTTATATTGTTGTCTCCATTGCACAAATGATTTTGGTATTGTGCCCCTTGCTCCGAAGAATAGTCCTGTGACCACGATGTTGCTGATATTATATGAGGCACTGATTATTATTATTATTATTATTATTATTATTATTATTATTATTATTATTATTATTATTATTATTATTATTATTATTATTATTATTATTATTATTATTATTATTATTATTATTATTATTATTATTATTATTATTATTATTATTATTAATAATATTATTAGTATTAGTATTATTACTAATAATATTATTAGTATTAGTATTATTATTATTAATATTATTAGTATTATTATTATTATTATTATTATTATTATTATTATTATTATTATTATTATTATTATTATTATTATTAATAATAATAATAATAATAATAATAATAATAATAATAATAATAATAATAATATTATTAGTATTAGTATTATTAATAATAATAATATTGTTAGTATTAGTATTATTAATAATAATAATATTATTAGTATTAGTATTATTAATAATAATAATATTATTAGTATTAGTATTATTATTATTATTATTATTATTATTATTATTATTATTATTATTATTATTATTATTATTATTATTATTATTATTATTATTATTATTATTGCTGTAATTGTTATTAGTGTTTCAAAACCATTTTTCTGTTTATAATTTCATTTTTCACCTTTGTACATTCTCCTTTACAGTGCATTAGTTAGTTTAACCAAGGAAATAACGTTTTCTTGGAAGTGGAAGAATTTTATAACGTAAACCTTGGGTCGCATTGAAGATAACTAAAATAAGGTATTTTATATTCTAGAAAAATAACATTCACTGATTTAATAAGTTTCAATCAAGTGATATAATATTACAGACGGTGATGTAATTCAGCTGTCTGATTTTCTACAAATAATACTAATTTAATACTTAAACTAAACCCCGGCGCGACAGCCCACGAGGGGCCAAGGCCTACCGCCCAGCCGCTGCGTCCCCCACCTCTGCCCACTACAGGCGCCATTGGTGAGGTGCAGTACTGGAGGGTGGGACGTGGTCAGCGCCCCGAGCCCTCCCGGCCAGTTATGCGGTCATCTAGACCTGGGGCCGCTACTTCTCCATCAAGTAGCTCCTAAATTGGTCCTCCCGGGACCTAACGAGGCTGAGTGCACCCCGTGCCAGACCTCCCAGAGGGGATAAAATCCCCATGCTGGAATTTAATACCTACTGTGAGAAAATATCATGTCTCTCAAATGGAAGCTGTGGATTTAATAGGTTTTTCATAAACTGAAGTACACTAAATTACGAAAAATTTATGGGAACAAAGGTGAACGTTAATAAACTTGATCATGTTATGAAAGTTACTGATTGTTACTTTCTATACTATTTATCCTCGGTAGTAAGTAGAGAAAGTATTGCATATCGCATAAGAATTCCACCATAAATAAAATTTTCGGACTCCAACATGGAAACATGACATTTTTTATGAAAACTAGAAAGTACCAAAACGAAATAGATTAAACAAAACCTCGTCCCAACAAAAATTCTCGGGACGCGGGACACTAGAAATCTGATGTGTTGCACTCACAGGACCGTCTCTACTCTTGTACTAACCATTCTAACAAACTCTTATTCCTATATCTCCATGTTAGTTAAGATAAACATTCGTACAAATTATCTTATTGCTTATTTCCTTGTAGGTGCAAGGGAGATATTAGAATACAGCAGGCTTTGTGCGACAGTCAAATCTTTTTGACCTTTGAGATTCCATTCTCTTTGCATGATTAACATATAAAAAAATGAACAACGTTGTTGCATTTCGCTAAAGTTGTTTTCTGAAACTCCCACACATAACAAGGAATATCTCCGAAATGGTTCATCCTACAAGAAATTTTATTGAGACATAAATTGTGTATTTTAGCAAGATCTACAGTTTTTGTACAGCAAGATTTTGTCTATCTCTAACGGTTTACCAGTTATGCAAAATTCGTCCAGAGTAAATACGACTACATGAGCTATAGCCAGAAAATTCAAGATATACATTTCATTTGTCATAAAAATATCTCAAACATGTGACATTTTAATCAAAATCGTTAGAGCCATTTTCAAGAAAATCAAAATTTTCCAAAAAATTTCCATGTAAAGGGTAGTTTAGGGTGGGGCTATTTTCTTCAAAATCTTCGTGTCGCATCCTTGAAAGACATTAAACTTAAATACCAACTTTGGTTTCTAACCGACTTTTCGTTTTTGAGTTATGCTGCCCACAGACTGACAGACACACAGACACACACACACGGACCTTTTTCTAAAAATGCTTTTTTTGGATTCAGGGGGTCTCAAAACATATATTTCCGGTGAAATCTCGACATCGAATTTTTGGGTGGAATACAATACTTCCCCTACTTACCAGTAGAGAAAGTAAACTCGCAAACAAAAAGAGGTGTCACACTGAAATTGAAAGCCCTCTGTGTTGAAGATAAATTTTCATCTAAATTGGAGACAAGCTTCAGAAAATCACATTTGTTAAAAACATACAAGTTATGTTGACTATTGCTTTTATGGTTCCTTGCTATTGTTTTGAATTCTAAAATATCTCTACCTTTCTCAAATCGCAGCTTACTTTTTTTTTTTTTTTTTTTTTTTTACTTTATATATTATTATATTTAGTAAGCAGAAAATGCAGTCCACCCATAATTTCAATTTGAGATTTATCTGAAAATACATGATTAAAGGCCTGTTGAATTAAAAATAATTTTAACAAATCCCTGTATGTGTCTGTGTGTCCGCTTATCTGTGTATTACTCAAAACGAAAAGGTGGTGTAATGCAAAGCTTGGATTTGAATTCAGCACGGATATTTTCAGAAAATTCTACTAACCCAAACTAAGCTTTACATGAAAAAGTGTAGTTATTATTTATTTTCTCAAAAATGACAAACGATTTTGATTAAAGTAACATGTGTTACTTTAAATGGAATATATATCGTGAATTCTCTGGCACTAGTATGTGAAGTCTTGTTGATCCTGAATGATTTTTGTATACTTTGTAAAACAAAGATAGTATCTTACTAGACAAAAAATGCTGTCTCGCTAAAGCAAATAATTTTACTTCATTTTGGAGTTAACCAGTTCCCAGATATTTGAATTTTCAAATAGCTATACTTTTCTGAAGTAGTATTGTGTTGTATTTTTTTCTCGTAAGCATGCAAAGAGTGTAGACTTTCAAATCTAGCACAGCGACATACTCTTTAAAATTCTGGTCATCGCTCTAGCTACCAGAGACTTTGGAAGTTTACCTGGGTTAATAAGCTGTGGCTATAACTTTGTGGGAAATTTTGTGAGTAGAGAAAGTCATGTGAGGCAACAGCACATATATCTTATTTTGTGTAATAAATACACTGATTTCGTAATAAAGCTTAGACGCAAAGAAATGCTCTTGTGAAAATATAATGTTACTTTTTACTTTCTCTACTCTATACTAGAGGAAGTATTGTATTCCATCCAACAATTCGATGAATAAAAAGCAGTATTAGAAAAACACCCGTGTGTGCGCGCGCGCATGTGTATGAATGTCTGTCAGTGTGGGTGTGTGTGTATCTGTGGAAAGCATAACTCAAAAATGAATGGTTGGTTAAAAATCAAAGTTCGTATTTAAATTTAATGATTTTTAAGAAAATTCCCCCACGCTAAACTACCCTTTGCTCTAACGATTGAATTTTCTGAACATAACCCATGTAGTCCAATTTACTCCGGATGTTTTACATAAATGGTAAACCGTAAGAGATAGACCAAATCTTACTAAACAAAAAATTTAGATCTTGCTGAGACACACTATTTATGTCAAAATGTTTCTTTTTTTTAGAATGAACTATTTCAGAGATATGCCTTGTTATTTCTGTGAGTTTTGGAGAACTTATACTTCTGTCAAATGGAACATCGCTATTCATTTTTACTTTCTCTACTGGTAAGTAGGGGAAGTATTGTACCTATTCCACCCAAAAATTCGATGTCGATATTTCACCGGAAATATATGTTTTGAGACCCCCTGAATCCAAAAAAAGCATTTTTAGAAAAAGGTTGGTGTGTGTGTCTGTGTGTCAGTCTGTCAGTCTGTGGACAGCATAGCTCAAAAACGAAAAGTCGGTTAAAAACCAAAGTTGGTATTTAAGTTTAATGTCTTTTAAGTATGCGACACGAAGATTTTAAAGAAAATAGCCCCACCCTAAACTACCCTTTACATGGAAAATTTTTCGAAAATTTTGATTTTCTTGAAAATGGCTCTAACGATTTTTATTAAAATGTCGTATGTTTGACATATTTTGATGACAAATGAGATGTATATCTTGAATTTTCTGGCTATAGCCCCTGTAGTCGTATTTACTCTGGACGACTTTTGCATAACTGGTAAACCGTTAGAGATAGACCAAATTATACTACACAAAAAATGTAGATCTTGTTAAAATACACAATTTATGTATAATAAATTTTCTTGTAGGGTGAACCATTTCGGAGATATACCTTATTATGTGTGTGAATTTCGAAAAACTTAGAAATTTCGTGAAATGGGTCATCGTTGTTCATTTTTTTATATGTTAAGTGTGCAAAGAGAACAGAATCTCAAAGCTTTAAAACATTTGACTGTCACACAAAGCCTAGTGTATTCTGATATTCCCCTTGCACCTACAAGGAAATAAGCAATAAGATAACTTGTACAAATGTTTATCTCAACTAACACGAAGAAGATAATAATAAGAGTTTGTAAGAATGGTTAGTACGAGAGTAGAGAAAGTCATATGAGTGCAACACATCAGATTTTTATATACTAACTGTCCAAAGAGAACTGAATTTTATAGCTTTAAAAGATTTGACTATCGCTCAAAGCCTACTGAATTCCCATATTGCCATATTGCAAGGAAATAAGGAATAAGATAATTTTTGCAAATGTTTATCTCAACTAACACGAATAAGAGAGAAATAAGAAATAGAAATAAGAATAGTTGATACAAGAGTAGAGAAAGTCATGTGAGTGCAACACATCAGGGTTTTATAAAAGTAGTGGTTTGAGTATTTGTTTCAACATTAATATAAAATGACTTGGCTGCCTAGCAATTCATTCAGTAGAGGAATAATGCATGTGTGAATGTACAGCATAACTGAAAAACGAAAAGTTACCTAAATATCAAACTTGATATTTAAGTTTAACATCTTTCAAGGATGTGACAAAAATTTTCAAAAAACTCCCTCCACCCCAGTCTAGCCTTTACGTACATTTTATCAAAATTGACTAATGACTTTGATTAAAATACCACATGTTTAGATATTTTTATTACAAATGAAATGTATGAAGATCTCTGCAGTCTGGGTGACCTTTGCATGCTTGAGATAGAGAACTTGAGACTACGAAGAAAATGTTGGTCTTGTTAAAACAAATAAGTTAGGCATCCAGCATTTTTTTATTTTTGTGGAGCGAACCACTTCGCAAATATTTCTTGTCATTTGTTCCAAGTTTCGAAAACTTCAATTTTTTCTCAATTGGAAGGTGGTTATTCGTTACATAACGACCATCCATAAAACATTTGACTATCGCTTCCATTATTCGCTTTGCACCTACAAGAAAAGTAGCAATAAAATAACTTCTGCAAAATACGTTTATTTCGATTAATATGAAGTAGATTGAGGAATAAGTGTTCTAAAGAGTGTTTCTACAAGAGTAGAAAAATTCGTGTGAGCGAAGTACATTAGAGCTTTGAAATATGAATTCACCAGAACATATTTTTACTTTCTGTACTAAGTAGACGAAATATTTTATTCCCCCCCGAAATTCAATATCCTGATTTCACTGGAGATATATGTAAAAAGGTTCGTGTGTGTGACTGTGTGTCAGTCTGTGGACAGCATAACTCAAAAACGAAATGCACGTTGAAATGTCTTTCAAGGATGCGAGACGAAGATATTGAAGAAAATTGCTTCACCCTAAACTATCCTTTACATGGAAACCTTTTCGAAAATTTTGAGTTTCTTAAAAATGACTCTAACGACTTTGATTCAAATACCTTATGTATGAAATATATTTATGGCAAATGAAAGACATATGTTAAATTTTCTGATTGTAGCCCATGTGGTCCTATTTACTCTGGATTACTTTTGATTAACTCATAAACCGTAAGAGATAGACAAAATCTTACTACACAAAAATGTAGATCGTACTTAAAACACACAATTTATGTCTACATATTTTTTTGGTAGCGTGAACGATTTCGGAGATATTTCTTGTTATTTGTGTGAGTTTCGGAAAACTTGAAAGTTTCGTGAAATGGAATATCGTTGTTCATTTTTTTTACATGTTAAGCGTGCAAAAAGAATGGAATATCAGAGCTTTAAAAGATTTGACTATCGCTCAAGGCCTACTGTATTTGAATATTCCCCTTGCACCTACAAGGAGATAAACAATAAAATAATTTGTACAAATGTTTATCGCAACTAACATGAATAGGTATAAGAGTTTGTAAGAATGGTTAGTACAATAGTAGAGAAAGTCGTGTGAGTGCAACACATCAGATTTCTTTTATAATCCTTTGATTACGGCTATTTTTTGTCAGCGTTTTATTTTCTCTTGTATTACTGTTTTGCGACAGTGTAACATTGTCATAATTATTCATGTTCTTGTTATCATCATCATCGTCGTCGTCGTCGTTTTCGATGCCTGTTAGTTTACATATGTATTACTTTTATACTTATTATGTTACAACAAACCTCTAATTCCAAAGAGAATGTTTATGGGACAGTATATTTATCGTAAAAACGTGTGTGTGTGTGTGCAAATAAAGTTATACTGTTCTCATTCGAATGGTTACTTCTTACTTCGAGTTATTACTTCTTAAACATCTATAAAACTTAAAAATAACTAGACATTTCAAATGACCGAGTTAAAAAATATATATATATATATTTTTATACTAAGTGTGGCAAAACAAAATTATATTACAGATAATTAGATAAACGACATAGAATTTAAAAGAAAGTAGTTTTTAAAATTGCATTGTGTGGAGCATTTGGCATAGGACAGCAAAATCGAAATTTAAAGTTTAATAACCCGGACACAATAAAAGAAGTGCTACACTGAAACTTAAAGCACTTTAATGTTGACATTAAAACAACATTGAAGATAAATGTTTAGCTAAATTGGCTGAAGATTAGATTTTTAGTGGTGCATTCCTTTAAGGTACACAATTTTTGTTAAATAATTTTCGGGGATTTAAAGATATTCCTTGTTATTGTTTTGAGTTTTCAACTATTTGTGCTTCACTCAAATGGTAAATCACGGTTCTTTTTATTTATGTTACTGCTGTGTGTTATTTTTTTAATACGAACTTTTATTTAACAACGTATTCCATTACATATTACACGCCCGTGCGTGTGTGTGTTTTCTTTTTGGTATATAACACTCAAAAATGAAAAGTTGTTGGAATACAAACTTCGTTATTTAAGTTCAGCTTGAAGATTTTAAGAAAATTCTGCTAACTAACATTTGTATGGAAAAAGTAAAGTTATTTTGTCACAATGGCTCTAATAATTTTGATTAAAGCAACATATGTTTGCATTATTTACATGGCATATTGAATATACATAACTTACTGGGAATAAAAAGTAAGATCTTATTGATTCTGAATAGTTTTTGTATAATTTTTAAAAACGAAAGAGAAAATCTTACTGTACAAATATGTTGTCTCGCTAAAGCACATAATTCTACCTCTTTTTTGAGTTAACCATTTCCCAGATATTGTTGGTTATTAGTCTGAATTTTCAAATAATTATATTTTTGGGAATTATTATTGTGTTGTTCTGTTTTTCTCTTAAGCGTGCCAAGACTATCGGATTTCAAAGCTAGCGCACAGCGATATACTCTTTAAAATTCTCATTCTCGCTCTAATTTCGTGGAATGAATTGTGTACATTTGGTTTGGAAGTTCACCTGGATTAATACGCAGTCAACAGAGGAAGGCACGTGAGGCAGCGGTGTATGGGTCCTACGTTTTTATTTTTGTAATGAATACAGTGATTTCGTAATAAACCTTGGGACAAAAGAATGTTAGACAAGAATACTGCTTTTAACAAAAGTAGTGCGTTGAGCATTTGTTTCAACATCACTATAAAATGGTTGACATCTGCATGAAAAATGACTGCCAAGCAGTTCATTCAGGAGAATAATTATGTAATGCTAAACATTTGAGGGAAATTTAATTGAGCAGTAAACATTAGCTTAGTAATGACAGAAATATTTTGTACTCACCTGATGTATGCCAATTAAAAATAAAGTTGTCCACAGAGATGGCAATGCACTATTTCTGGAGCAGGCTGTAGAAACATTGAAAAGAAACATTTAAAATGTAGAGTGCTTCTGTTTTGCTTGCGTTCTGTTTTTTACTTACTCTGTTACATATACTAACTAGAGGGAGCTGGTTATTCATTTTATTATCTCTTGGCTATACAAAGAGCCATGAAATTAAAGCCATCAACTTGAACCTGTTTGGCTATCGCAATACAATAAGTTCTGCAAATGTCTATTTTGATTAATATGAATAAAATTGAGAAATAAGCGTTTGTAAGAATAGTTTGTAAAAAAGCAGAGAAAGCCGTGTGAGTCAAATACATTCGAATATTTTCACTCCAATCTACATGGAAAAAAGTATCATTTTTTTAGTCTCAAAATTTCCTTAACAATTGTTGTTCAAATGACACACATTTAATACACTTAAATTTAAAGAAAATGTGTATATTTAAATTTCAGGAAATAAACCCTTTGGTTCTCTTCATTTTGAAGCTGATAAATCGTAGCTGATAAATCGTAAGCGATAGACAAGGCAAAAAATTTTCTGATGTAGTAAAAATGTCACAAAAATTACATTTGTATTAATTTTTGTGTTATAAATAACTACAATGTATTTTCGTTTCCAAGATTTGAGGCTTTTTGAAAAATATTTTGTCAGCATATTCAGTTTTTCAAAATACTTCACAATATGCAATTTTCCAATACTTCTGAAATTTTTCATGTAGATTTCCAAGGTGCCTTACACCTTTTGTCTTTCCAAAGGTTTCAGAGTAATTATTTTTTAAAAAATGTATGCAACTTTTAAAACATTTCAAATGACAGGGTTAAACATTTATTTCCTTTATACCAAGGGTGTCAAAGCAAAATTGTATGGCATGTAATTAGAGGAATGACATAGAATTTTAAAAAGTAGTTCCTTTTTGAAATTTCTGACGGCTTAGAGAAAATCATCTGAGGCAACACGGCATAGGATTTTTCTATAATGAATGCAACGGTTTCATAGTAAATCGTAGGATAAAATAAATATTCTTCTGAAAAAAGAACTCTGTTTTTTATAATAGCATTGGATTGGCAATTTTATTCACTATTAGTATAAAATAATTGACATCTACATGATACACGGCTACTTAGCACCTCATTCAGTATAAGAATAATGTCATAACAAAAATTTGATAGGTATTATGGGTAAGGGTAGTAATAGAATATCTCACGTGATAAAATTTACACTAGAGAAATAACAGAAACCTTTTGCTCACCTGTTGTATATGATTTAAAATTAAATTTGTCTTCCTTAAAGCACACCATTTATGTGATAAGTAAGTTTTTTAGGAAGAGAATTATTTCGGAGACATTCCTTGTTATCTGAATTTTTCAGTATTTATACTTCTTTCATCTCTTGGCTATGCTAAGAGAACCTAATTTCAAAGCCATTTAGATTTAGAAAACTTGACTATTTCTTGACTATGACTATTGCCATACAAGAAAATTAGCCACAAGGTAATTTCGACAAATGCTTAACTTGATTAACAAAATAGATGGAGGAATGCGTATTTATACTGCAAGAATGGTTTGTAAAAGGTTAGAGTCAGATTTTTATAAACAAGTGACAATCTTACCTGTGCTGATGATTTGCTTGCACTATTAATACGAAATGTTTGCAATCTGCACGATAAATGGTCACTCAACTGATTCAGAGAGTAAGCTTATTACCACACTTTCTGAAATCTTGTATCACACGTTTTCACAGAAAAGATTTGTACTCGCCTGTTGGTAGTCGAGTTAGAGAAACAGCTGTCTGTGCTCAAAGATGGCGTTGCACCATGAAAAGAAGAATAAACTTGGCTCTGAAGTGGTTTCAAAACTGCTGCATATGGTTGAGCATATTCGAGTTCCCATTGGTTGAAAGTGACGCATTTGGGCAGTGCTTTAGAAATGTAAGAATTGCTCTTATTCGCTGCAGGAAGCATTTCCAAATATGGACGTTCTTGGTGACCTACCCAATGATGATGTGTCATTAACAAAATTGCCAAGCACATAGCGATGTTAAGGGAAACTAAGAAAATCATGATGTTGAAATTTTATTTATTCCTGATTTCTGACAATATTTTTTCTTGTATTTGTTTCGGTCTATTAAAACACTGTACCTTTTACAGCACTGACCTATGGCAGGCGAAGTAAAACATTCAAAACCAAAACTTCGATATCGATGGTAGTTTAATCGAAATCCTTACTGTCACTTTTGAGAAAATAAACATTTTCGAAAAATGTTCCGTGTAAACGATAGTCTAGATTTTTTTGTAAACTTATAATACCAAATTTGGCATGTATCCAAGTTTTCGTTCTGTTCACACAGACACATATGCGGACTTTTTTCTAAAAATGCTGTTCTTTTAGGTTCAAGAGTCCCAAAACATGTAATTCTGGTGAAAACTCGATGTCTTACTATTTCCTATTCTGCGGCACTACGGTCTTTTGGGTATAGCCTTCGCCTACCGCCCGGCCACTGGATCCCCCACCTCTGCCCACTATAGGCGTCATGAGCGGGGTGCGGTGGTGAGAGTGGGACGTGGTCAGGGTCCCGAGCATATTTACTATACGTAATAGAAAAACTAAGAATATGGCATTGAACATAAACCAAATTTTATATTTGAGACATGCTGACTAAGCCTATTATGGCAAGATTTAAGAAAATGCAAGCACCCAAATTGTTGTTTATTTTAATTATACCAGTTATGACTCCTGAAAGTGTTGATTGAAATATCATGGTTAAAGGTATTTTATGGCTAATAAAATGTCACTTAACGAAATGTGTAATGGATTATTTCTGAAAATATTAGTTTTCTTATGATAAACCAGATAGAAAAACATGCTTTTGTAAGAATAGTTTGTAGAATTTATATCAGAATAAACAATACTGGGTTTAGAAAGTCACATGGACCATGTTTCATTTGATATTTATTTTTCTTGAGGACGTTCTATTGCGGCAGTCAAAATTAGTAGTTAATCATATCCAAACATTTTATGTTTGGAGAAAACTTAATACATGAATTTGATGTTCCCTTATCTCAGCTTTCAGACATCTGGCTCACCGATAAGTAAATAATTATTAACCTTGCTTTTACTTTCTCTGGAACATCAAAAAATGACTCTGATTTTCCAACGATTTTAAATAAATTTCCGTTACATTTTAAATGCATATCTTGAATGTTCAGGGAATACCATCTGAAGTCCTAGTCAAAATAAATGACTTTTGCATAAGCAGTAAACGAGAAAAGACAGACTGAGTCTTACTACACACAAAAAGTGTTGATCTCGTAAAAACACAATTTATGTCAAATAACCTTTTTTCTGTGGAGTGAACCATTTCAAGATAATTTTGCAATACTACTTTTCACAAATGTGAGCTGCTTATTAATTTTTTATCTCTTGGCAAAGAGAACGGAATTTTAAAGCATCAGATAGCGACCAACTCTAAAAAGATTTGACTACCGCTTAAAGCCTACTATATTTCCATATTGCTCTTGCACCTATATGACAATTAACAATAAGGTAGTTTTTGCATTATTATCTCGAGTAACATGGAGTGAATAGAGGAAGAGGGGTTTGTTAGAATAGTTTCTATAAGATTACAGAAAATCATGTGAGTGTCCACAACAGATTTCTTTTTTTTTTTTTTTTTTTTTTTTCCCTCAGCCACCTAACTTTTTTCAGGGTCTTACCTAAGTCCTAAGCAAACAAACATGATAAGCTTTTCTCATTAACATAATGGACACCGTTGTCCAGATGTAATGCAATGACACCATGCCCTGTAACACTGGATATTTAAAGTACAAACATTTTCATCCCAAAAACGTCATGGATATGTAGCGAAATATATTCTACTTGTCTTTAAGAGAAGACAGAAGATCAGGTAGAATTGATACTTTTTTGCATCAGAAATACTTTGTTGGTCTGTTTTGCTGAATATGTTGTTTAAGATCTATATGTTTGTTTTGAACATTTAGTTTAACAGTTATTATCGTAAACACAAAAACAGATTAATCATATCCAGCGGGGGAAACTATTCCTGCGTTTAATGTGGAACTTGTGAAAGTAAAGAATTAAATACTGTATGATTATTTAAAATAAATTATCAGGAATTTCTATAAAACATATTTGACATCCTTTTAATTATACAAAGAACAAATTCTTTTACTCCTAAAGTACAACATTAAAAACCTGTTGTGTTTAATTCGCACGACATTCTCTACTCATTCTTCTACAAACTATTCTTAATAACTCTTATTCCAGTTATTAATCTAGATAAACTTTTTCTACATATTTGCGCATTCTTACCGTGCTATTTGCACGACTTCAAAAAAGGAATAATGACGTACTGAAATTGGATGTAATTGGAAATAGAGCCAATGATAATATCTCCGAAATGGCTAACGGCATAGCATTTTTGTTTGATGTAAATCATTTATTTTAATGAGATGTAGTACATTTTTTGTGTGGTATGGCTTTGCGTATCTCTTAAGTTTTACCAATTATACAAACGCACACAAACATACACACATACACAATAAAAGTATTTATAAACTGTTTTTTCCGGATTCAGGGCACCTCAAAATGTGTGACTTCTAATTCCGAGAAGAAAAGAACAGTATAGAAGCTTTTGGTTGCTTTATTTATTCTACCTGAGTAACTAGCAGAAAAAGTAAAAACTTATAGTTTATTCTTCTCATAAAAAATATGAAGGAGCTATATATAATCTTCTTCTTGATCAAATTGCCCCCCCCCCCCCATATGGAGGACTTACCCCCGTAGGACTTACAAGCCTATGCCTAGGGTCAGACGCCTGTTGGGGAGCAGACGAACCTATGGAGCAGAGATAATATACCTAAGCCTCAAAACCTAATAGTTACGTAGGCTGTATTCCGGTTAATATGACCCAGGATAAAGCTTTTAGACTCTTACTTACAATGTTCTACAGAGTCATATTATGACTTTATCCTTCTATTGTTCGTTTTATATAGAGTGTTAGGGCTATAAGCGCAAATATTCTGATATATTAGTGTGATTCCATTTCTATGTTAGTTGTATGTTCTATTCATCTAACAAGTTTCCCACAAATTAATCATAAAGTTTACCTCCTGCTATTTTTTGAATGGCTGTAACTGCGTCGCAAAATGAACGTCTGCCTTATATACTCTCTGTTTTGCTTCACAAGAAAGCGCTGGAACTCATTTCCTGTACACCATTCGTTATAACGAGAACTTCATGCCTTCTATTAAGTCTTCTGTGTAACGCCTGTTGGAGATACTAACCAACCTAAAACATTGCTTTTACATTTTCTACACAGTTTAAAGTGAAGAAAATGTAGTAAATGCAACACAACTTTTTCCTTATTTCATTTATTTTAATGCATTATTCTAAACGGTTATTTATATTTGCATTAAAGCATGATATAATTGATACAGCTGGCTTTAAGGGATCCCATATGTTATACTTCTATTTATGTTTTATTAAAATATTTTCAAAATTTTGTCACCTTTTGCTTTATCACAATTATATATTTATTTTAAATTCCATAAAAATATCCTTAATATTTGTTGTAAAGCAAATTATATTTTAGTTTTATTTATTATACTAATAAATTTGGTGTTTCACACGATTCAGACAAATAAAAAAATACCACTGCAAAACTGGGAATCTTACGTTTTTCAACAAATTGTATTAACCATGACATACAGCTTAAACTTATCCTCAGTGGCCAAGTGAATTGTCATATCTTGATAAATATAAAAGTGAATGCATGCCAGCCTTTTATTTTCATTCTCTGAATTTCTGCTGAAAATTTGAAGAAAAGAGGTCGCTAATGACATAGTATGGAACCGTTTTAATATGCTAACTGGTTGAAAAATTAAAGTAGAATAAAAGGTACGGGAATTAAATACGGGCCATTAATACTTGCGCTGCTGGGCATTTAAATTATCACATGATGAAGTCTTGAAAGCTCTGAGAGAAAAAGAGGGTGTCATTGAAGCTGAAAGTTCAAAGTGTTTTTGTCATATAAAAACTACTTTTTAAAATGTTTTAAACGTTTACTAAGTTTTGGCTTCCGGTAGCCTTAAATTGAGAGAAAAAAGTAAGTTGTGACATGTGTTATATGAAGAAAAAGATCTGATTCTGTTCAAAGCATTATTATATTCGCTTATTCTTGTGTCTACTTCATGTTACTCAAGATGGACATTTCTATTACTGGTTAACGAGCTACTTGCGCGGAGAATAGAGGAATTAGTAGCCATAAGAGATGGTCAGATCTTTTAAAAGCTGTGATGGCTTTAAAATTCCATTGTCATGATAAATAAATAAATGAAGAATGGCCTCTCGTTTAGAAAACTAAAAGTACCTACTGGAGCATTAAAAAAGAATAAGGTATACTCCAGAAGTGGTTGGCTCCATAAATAATGTGTAATAAGATTGCATCCATCCCTTATGGTCCAGCAGTTATTATGCAAAGGTTATCCAGAATGAAGAGGAGTCCTGTGGGAATGTTTATTTACCAGCCTCCCTACACCTAGAGGTATGAATGGGAGTATGAATTTGATGTATTGTAATACAAATCCTAAAATTAACATATCGTAAGCCAGTTTGCAGCAGTTATTGTTCCAAATATATAAATCAGCCGACATGACCTGTGATGGGATAAATCAGTCTAATAATAGTATTAGTAATCCTAATAAGAATATGAATAGCCATGCATCTCTGCAATATTCATCAACACCATGCTTCTAAAATATACGGAAAAACTGCAAGGCTTGTAACATCCCAGGAATAATAGGTATTAACGCAAGGTCGCCTGTCAATGTCGACAAAATCACGTCCAAAATCTTAAGAATCTTTTGTTCATGTAATAGGGTCCCATACTTACTCAGTGTGAACCCCCAGAAAGAAGAACCCCATTGGTGGATATCTGGGAATTATGGAGTTATTAAAGATCTCCATCAACAAAAATCGCAAAAATGCCAATCAAACAAAACCAGGATTCGCGTCGAAGCGGCCCTCAGATATACAAGATTCCTCAGAAATACCATTCCTCAGATATACAGATATACAAAGTTAGTATTAGGATGTTCAACACGATAAATTCATAGCTGCAAAGGAGCAATAATCGGGAAGGTCAGCTCCACAACTAAGCAAAAAAGAAAAGAAAACAGAAGACGAAGGACATATGATTGTTAAAGGAAAAACCCAACTGCAAATACCAATGTTAATGTGGCAAGGAAAATAAAAGTTCTCAGGATTATACGAAAATAACTTGTGTTAATTATTTTACAACCGCTCTAATCACCCACCACATAATAGGCCAACTAAGGCGAACTATAAAAATTCTGCCCCAGACCTTACAAGTTTAATGATGACCACTGTATTACTTTATTGGTACACGATGTCAATTTGTTCCTTTGATGTCAAGAAATTAACGCGCATATTATGCTTTCTCTGTCTCAATCATTTAAAAGAACTAAATAAGTAATACATCTATGGATCGTAAATGTGAGAACAATTATGACTTTGCTGTAATGTACGTACTAGCTCCAAATGTTGGTGGATTTGGTCACACAGTTTGACAGTAAGTGATGTCTCATTTTAAAACAAACGTAAATTAACATGCATTCATGCTCGAAGGCCAATTGAAAAACTAGGTAAAATGTAGGCGTTAAAGTGCGATCCCAGCTTTCCTACTATTGCCGAACTGTCTTGTAATATAGGTGTTAAGTTTTGGGAACTGTAGATGTAAAATGTGTTCACAAATATCGTATAATCCTTCACAGCATTCTGCAGTAATAATACATAATGACATTCAGCTGCCTTAAAACAAAAGCCTTCTACTATACAGTGAAAAGTTACAAAGTAAATTTTTGAATTATATAAAGTTTAAAACAGTAACAGTGTTACTGTCATGAGAGCTATTAAGTAATAAACGTATCATAACAAAAACATACTTTGAAATCTTGGGAGTTTACCGTTAGTTAAGTTATATTCCAATCTTTAAACTTAGATTAGTGATGGATTTAATTCCGTATGATTCTACAAGTTCTCAAGGTCCTCATCTTCCTCTTCCGGCTTCATCAGCTCATTAGTTGCAGTCTCATTATCATCATAAAGGATGAAGAAGGCGAAGATCAATACGGAGTACGACACCTGAAAACGTAAATTAAACAATGGTGTGATTAGAACAACAAATACGCCGAGAAGCATTCTGTGCGAAATCAGCTACTTTGAATAATGTTATACCTTTTTGTGTTAAAACTGTAAATATAATCAGAGCTCTTGCACTACGACATAGACAGTTTCAAGAATTTTTGACAGTCTCAGGCTCCGAATATTTGGACTTACCATACTACTGCCAGGTACGATGACTAAGTGGAGGAAACATGTTGCAAAGAATATTCTAACAACTAAAGGGATTGTAGTACCGGAACTTAAAGAAATTTTTGTTTGTGATTTAGCCTTTCTAAGCGATTTAACTGTTCACCTCAAAGAATTTAATCCTAGTTTACAAGGTAAACACAATTGCGTGAAAGTATTGATGGAGAAATTAAAAATGTTGCAAAGCCAAATACAATAGAACAAACTGCACCATTTTCCATCTTTAAAATCCTCATGAAGGATGTTCTGCATATTACGAAACAAAAATGCATCACTGTATTAGAGCAGTTATTAGAAGTGTTCTCAGCGAAATTTGTAAACTTCCAAGTGTTAGACAACGACTGTGCCCTTTCCGAAAATCCATTTACATATGATCCTTTGGTGCCCCAAGATGAACTGCAATTGGAATTAATATTCAAAGCAACATATCATTTCCACTTCAGGAAAACTTGGTTTGGATTTGTACACATCAATGCCGAAAATATTTCCGAAGGAAATTACTGGGCATGTTTGGCACTACTTATCAATGTGAAAAACTGTTTAGCATATTGACATTGAACAAGAACCTGCTACCCAGTAGCGTTTCCGATGAACAAGTTCAAAGTGTTCTACGTTTAAATTCATCTAGTTTGCAGCCGCACATTGAAACACTAATATTTAAAATGAAACCAGCGTGTAAATTTAGGTGAACATCATACTTCCTATGCCACTATCTAATAAAATGCACATTGTAAACAATTTCAATGCACTTTTCATATAAATTGTGACGTTTATATTTGAGAATACAGTATAAAACTTTTAAATGTCTTTAACAGAATACACATATTAATTATTCTATAGATCTGTTTTTGTCAGCATCAGGTTTGGCTAGTCAACAATGTGGTGAGAGCGCTGTTCCTCAGTAAATGCCAATGTAAGTCGTCATTGTCACTCTGTCCTTTACTCATATTCTCTAGTGTCATTAACGCTCTTTGTGCGCTCCTAGAGTTCAAAAGTATGCATTTGATTACGTCGCAAGAGACGTTTCACCCGAGTGACCGCCATTGTGCCACACGTCCTCTCTCTGGATACCTGCCGGATAGAAGGAAACAGGGAGGGTGATTGCAGGGGTAAAGAGTTTCACAGTTCGGGTGCTTATCTTGCCGGCCCTGGACTAGGTAGAAGGGTTGGTCGTTAGCCCTGCTAACAAGGAAAATGTTTAGAACTACTCGAGTGCTACCTTAGTGCTAACTTAGTTATTTTTTATCTTAGTCTGTGTTCCCACAAACCAATCACTTAGTTCAATACCTGATGATTTTTGCAATTACGCCGTGAAATGAACATACACAATACGCCGTATACACTATCGGTTTTGTTACACACCTCCATGCATGACCTACTGGCCTATGGTCCCATGAAGGGCGAAGGCCTCTTATAAAGGGAAAATTCAATTTTTCTTAACGTGGCAAGCTGTTCAAAGTTAGACATAACCTACTTAAAATTAATAATTGAGTTTCTTTAGCTATATCCCCACACCATCTTTCACCGCATTAATGACTTTCACTGCCTTTCACAAGTAGTGTTTTTAGTGCATATAAAGCTGTCTCTCGAGGAATTTCCACCTTTTTCTGTAACCCTGGAGCATTGTTGACTTGCTTGCTCCTTGAAGAAGTGGGTTCATCTGGTCTGGGTGTGATTTGAAACCTCCTGCCTAAACGAGGGGTCCCATATGGTAGCTCTATATGTCCACCTGTCACCTGGTAGCCTGGTCACGTGTCCACCCCACTTTCATTTGCTTACAGTGGTTGCATGTTTGATGTCCTTTGATGTCCCCACCATATTTCTCAAACAGCTCCCCTAATGATTTGGTGAAGATGTAATATTTTGCTTTCCCTACTAGGTATAGGCAGCATTGTATTTCAGCACAGTTCTCCGATGCACAGTAGTGGCCCACGCATTGGTGAACAGCGCAACTAAAAATACAGGTTAGCCCATATAAAGTGTTCCAGGAAAATATGTCTATACAACAGAAAAAATCAAACGCCAAGAATTGTGAATCTTATAGGAGCAAGGGGCCTTCCAAATTGTGATATGGAAAATATTTTCACCGGTCCCCTTATGGGGACGATGGGGCCCAACCTCACAATTTTAAATAAAACCACGGTAATTGTTTCTATATTATGATTCCCCACAATATTAAGCAACATTTATTAAAAAATCAGACGTGTTGCACTTATATGATTTTCTCTAGTTTTGTACTTAACATGCTTACGATCTCTTATTCCTACATCTTTTTGTTAGTTGAGATAAACATTTGGAGAAATAATCTTATTGCTTATTTTGTTGTAGGTGCAAGGGGAATGTGGGAAAAGTAGGCTTCGAGCGATAGACAAATCTCTTAAAGCTTTGCAATTCCATTATCTTTGCACGGCTAGCATACAACAAATAAATGATGACGTTCCACTAGACGGAAGTTTTAAGTTTTCCAAAACTCTAAAACTCTACAAAAAATATTTGACATCGATTGTTTTAGCGAGATCTGTATCTTTTGCATAGTAAGATTTGGCCTATCTCTTACTTAATGCCAGTTACGCAAAACTTATCCAGAGTAAACAGACTATAGCCAGAAAATTCAACATATACATTTCATTTGTCATAAAAATATCTTA
This sequence comes from Tenodera sinensis, assembly GCA_030765045.1. NCBI lineage: Eukaryota > Metazoa > Arthropoda > Insecta > Mantodea > Mantidae > Tenodera > Tenodera sinensis. The sequence goes on from CM060971.1 coordinate 11,715,820, forward strand.
AACATATGGCATTTTAAATAAAATCGTTAACGCCATTTTCGAGATCCTCAAAATTTTCGAACAATTTTCCATATAAAGGCTAGTTTAGGGTGGAACAATTTTCTTCAAAATCCTCGCGTCGCGTCCTTGAAAGACATTACACTTAAATACCAACTTTGGTTTTTAACCGCCTTTTCGTTTTAGAGTTATGCTGTCCACAGACTAAGACCATTTTCTATAAATGACTTTTTGGATTCAGGGGGCCTCAAAACATATATTTCTAATGAAATGTCGACATCGAATTTTTGGGTGGAATACAATACTTCCTCTACTTTACTATATGTAGAAGAGAAAGTAAAAATGAATAACGAATAACAAATAAAAACGAATATCTCCGAAATGGTACAGTTTACAACAAATTTATTTGGACATAGATTGTGTGTTTTAGCAAGATCTACATTTTTTGTGCAGTAAGATTTGATCCATCTCGTACGGTTTACCAGTTATGTAAAAGTTATCCAGAGAAAATAGGATTACAGGGGATATAGCCAGAAAATGCAACATATACATTTCACTTGTCATAAAAATAGCTTACACATATGACATTTTAATCAAAATCGTTTGACCCATTTTCGAGAAAACAAAAATTTTCGAACAATTTTCTGTGTAAAGAGTAGTTTAGGGTGGAAGAAGTTTCTTCAAAATCTTCGTGTTGCATCCTTGAAACTTAAATACCAACTTTGGTTCCTAACCGACTTTTCGTTCTTGCCCACGTTAATATTGCGAGAAGCTTCACCTACTCTAAATTCAAAATTCTCCTTGGCTGTAGGTGATTTAAACAGGAATTCCTGTTTCATGTATACACATAAAAAGCTAAGTCAGATGAACGAAGAAGCCAGATAGCTCCAAATCTCCAAATCTCTTATTTAGAAGTTGCCGTGTGCATAGTGCAAAGTGTGGTGGTGCACCATCCTGCTGATAACACTTTCTCTGCTCACACTGACGGACACGTTTTCCAATAAGTGAGGAATTCATAGTTGAGAAAATAACAATATGATTCACGGTTAATTGTGCCTTCGAAGAGGTAAGGGCCGTTTAGGAGATATTAACCTGTGACGCTTTATATGGCCCCTGTGTATATGTTTTTATACAAAATAGATACATTTTTTACAGATTCAGTTAGTACTCTTTGATAGCTTTTGAAAAAGTATCTACATTAGATATTTCTGTGAAATTCATTACTAACGGAGTGTAACGCTTGTTTACTTTCTCTACTGGTAAGTAGGGGAAGTATTGTATTCCACCCAAAAATTCGAAGTCGAGATTTCACCGGAAATACATGTTTTGAGGCCCCCTGAATCCAAAAAAAGCACTTTTAGAAAAAGGTCCGTGTGTGTGTCTGTGTGTCTGTCTGTGGACAGCATAGCTCAAAAACGAAAAGTCGGTTAAAAACCAAAGTTGGTATTTAAGTTTAATGTCTTTCAAGTATGCGACACGGAGATTTTGAAGAAAATAGCCCCACCCTAAACTACCCTTTACATGGAAAATTTTTCGAAAATTTGGATTTTCTTGAAAATGGCTCTAACGATTTTTATTAAAATGTCATATGTTTGACATATTTTGATGACAAATGAAATGTATATCTTGAATTTTCTGGCTATAGCCCCTGTAGTCGTATTTACTCTGGACGACTTTTGCATAACTGGTAAACCGTTAGAGATAGACCAAATTATACTATATAAAAAATGTAGATCTTGCTAAAATACACAATTTATGTCTCAATAAATTTTCGTGTAGGGTGAACCATTTCGGAGATATACCTTGTTATGTGTGTGAGTTTCGGAAAACTTAGAACTTTAGCGAAATGGGTCATCGTTGTTCATTTTTTTATATGTTACGTGTACAAAGAGAACGGAATCTCAAAGCTTTAAAAGATTTGACTATCGCACAAAGCCTACTGTATTCCAATATTCCCCTTGCACCTACAAGGAAATAAGCAATAAGATAATTTGTACAAATGTTTATTTTAACTAACACGAAGAAGACATAGGAATAAGAGTTTGTAAGAATGGTTAGTACAAGAGTAGAGAAAGTCATGTGAGTGCAACACATCAGATTTTTCTTTTTGTCTTCTGTGATTTGACTGTTCGACTTTTGAATTATTTTGTTCACAGCCGGACACACGCACACACACAGAGACTGTTTTCTATAAATTTCGTTTTAACTTCCTACCTCAAAGCGAGTTTTTCTTCCCAAATCGTGGTGTAGAATTTTTGGATAGAATCCAATACCTTCACTAATTAATGTGTCATTGCAGAGAATGTAAAATACATAACTGTCGTGACAGCTATTACGTAATAAATGTACTGTAACAAAATAGTTATGCTCAACTGTCTGAAATTTATCGTTAGTTTAGGTATACTCTTAATAAAGGTCCTAAATAGAGCTTAAAATTGAGATTTTTAATGGATTTCACTTCGCATCATTGCACTCGTCTTCATCTTCCATATCTTCCTATTTTAGCAGTCTCACTAGCTTCATAGTTTCAAAAGAGAGCCAAAAACTGAACGAAGAATATATGTGAAAATGTAAGTTAAATAATGGCTTGGTTACAATAACAAACTTCCGAAAACGATAAAAATGTAGCCGATGATCTCAAATCCACAAAGCTTATCAGGAAGAGTAACAATGTTTCTGCCAACTTCTTTAAATGTTGGCAAATAATTCATAAAGCGTTATTCAAGGCTTCACGGGTGATCAGCCCTGTCATCGAGCTTTCGGCCAGTCTAGACTCCATGACCTTCTTTAGGATGAAAAGACTGTACTGCGTTCTACAGATATATCTCGTATACTCGATGTTCATAAATCTGACACGGCTGCTCACCCGTGAAGCCTTGATTAATAACGCTCGCCGTGAAATCTTCATTATAGTCTGAAATGTACTTTCTGCAACACTTGATATGCAAGTTAATCATTGTTAACACATATTTGGTAGTGTAAGCTAAATTTGTAATTAATTTATCAATTTCCATGGCAACAAGGCTAAAACTGGTCATGTATACTTACGGTACCAGTAGGAAATGACGTAACATCCAGTGACATAGTAATCTAAGAATAAGTTATTAATGAATCCTTAGCAAAATAATAGTTTGTTGGACATAACGAAAAAAGAACACATATCCTATGTATGCGTTTCCTTCCAAAAGATTAATGTATAAATATGATAATACAAGAGTATATGGGTAACTCACGTTATAAAACGTTTAAAAGCGTTATACATTCCAAATTAAATTATTTATGAGTACAATAAACAATAATAAAATATTGAATATCAAGTTTTCTGCAATAATAAAGCAGACACTTTTTTATTTTTCTAAAAATAGTTCACACACTACACCATTAAAGCCCTAACAGCAAAAGGCATGCCTGATTAAAAAAGAAGAGATTTTACATCTCTTAATCCTTCATCAAAGAAATCGTAAACAAAAACCATTTGAGCAATATGCATTATGAGGGGAAGGGGGATTAAACAGATTACGAAATAAATCTGATGTGTTGCACTCACATGACTTTCTCCACTCACTGTTCTACTACAAACTATTCTTACAGTGTTGCCATTCTTGTTGGAGCAAAAGACGTAGACGCAAATCGGAAAAAAAAAAAAAAAAGGAGAAAAAAGTAGAATTTCGAATGCATTGCAACAGGAACGAACCATGGCCCTCCTTCATCCGTTTATATGAGAACGTGAAACTTGTGAGTTATTTATTTAGAGCTTATTTATCACAGTTTAAGTGTTGAACAAAGACAGTTTCTCGTCTCCCCCCCCCCCCTCCTTCCACTACCTGGTGCAGATTGTCACCTGGCCTCCTCTTATATCAGTCACTGCAGTGGAACGAGCATTATGATGATTAAATTTCAACACTAAAACGTTAATATAGGCCTGAAAACAAAATAAGTTTGTCTTAAACACTTACCAATGGAAGTTAATGGCATCCAGCACACTGATCCTCTTGACTGGACAATAGCCTGAGCAGAAGAATAGCCGTTGTGTGCCTTCTTTCTGCTCCAAGAGATTCGCTTCGCTGGTTGTTGTGGGTTTGTTTTCCAAAATATTTCCGTGTTTAATTCCTATATTAGAACCTGGTCATAGTTAATGATTTGCTTCTGAATATGTTGTTGCTTATAATTTATGTTTTTCCACGCAATAGCCGTGTGTAGGACACGATTAGAATCTTTCCAACCAATTATGTTGTTCCTTATTTATGGTGAAACCCTGTGCAGATGTGACTTTGCTTTTCACAAAAGTGCACGAAAATGGAAACTGTTATTTACACCTGCTAACTTCAATGAAGCGGCACAATTTCTATGCAGATCCAAGGCTTTTGGTGCAATTTACAATTTCCCTCGCTTTTAGCGCTACTCCTCTTTTTTCAGTGAATCTACTGTCGCTCATTTTTGCTCTGAATGGCATTTTCTGATACAGATGACCCATTCCCTCCGGAACTACTGAAGTTATATCATAAACATTCCTGTTATTGATCTACATTATTAACTAATAATAATGTTAATAATTTGGTTACTTGCGTTTAAAACGTTATTGCTGATAAATTTTAAACAAAAATGTGTAATTAAGAAGCAACTCCCATTTTTCTTAATGAAACAGATTACTATATAGGAACGTTGCATTTTCATCCTTTTTTTTCCTGCTGGTAGGCAAATAGTTGAATGCCTTAAACCTGCAAGATCAGTTCCTTTCGACTTGCTTCTCACTCCCTATGCACTGCTAATCCGCACAACTGTGTCATTTGCATTTAACCTATTTCATCGGTGTCGAGGGAAGGTCTTTGTCGGATTTTAGTTAAATTGATTATGGATTGATAAATCATTTTAGGAGTATTTTATGATCCATATCATTACTGTGCTGTTATTTCTTGAGTTTATGGAAATATACAAAATATCAAGGATATAAACATTTTCCTCTACCTAATTAGATAAACGCTATAGAACGTAGAAACATGACATATTTTGGAATACTGATTTTAAAAATTCACTTAGCAGTTTATTAATTGTAAGATACAATGTAGACATTAGATCAACTGTAAGACTTTCTGAAGTTTGAAGTGGACGTAACTATAATATTGAGTTGCCTTCAGGCAAATGTTAGGAATATGCATTTTATTTGTGTGAAGCAGCATTTAAAATCACATAAAAGCATTGCAGCATCAGTTACAAACTTTTCTTTATTTAATTAGTTTCATATACAGCAACAGTTTACCAACTAAATATCATTCTGAAATATTAATCAATTAACTGTAATATAATGCATATACTAAACTGAATTAATCTAATAGTTAATGTATACTACAACGTCAAATGAATGTTCAAATTGAGTTCCTGTTTCCTATTAGATATGCTTCTATATCTTGCCCTTTTCTGCTTCTTTTTTCTTCTGTGCTTCATTTTCTGCCATCTCGAGATCCTCCCGAATCAAGCAGAAACCATAAAATAGAATGAGGTAGCGAAACTGAAAATGGAAAACAACAAATAGAGTGGTTAGAATCTGAAACGAAAAATGTCCAAAAGAGTAAAAACAATAACTAAACGGCGATTTTAGAATGAAATGCCTGACGCCTTTAATCAACATAATGCTAAAGTATGTCTAAAATATACAGCAGAGGAAACTTTGCTAAAAATAATTTCTTTCAGGTAGCTAAGCTTTACCCTGTAATATTCTTTCTCCGCAGACATCTATGTCTACTTCCATATTTGTTACTTTTCTTGTTTGATGATTAATGTTGAACATATCTATTAAATTTCTCATTTTCAGCCTGTGACGGCATCCCTGAAAATGCCGTTATGGCTTCGCTTGAAAGAATGGGTGAGTAGATTTTTTGTTGCTTCATTTCAAGAAATTAAAGGTTTTAGAGATGAAGCAACTAAAGCTGACCAACGAGAGCTGTGCTACTCGGATAAAGTCGGGTTACCTCGCTCGATTGAAGGCCACATGCCATTTCCACTCCCCGCATTGCACCTGCCTACTGCCTACTCTCTGTTCATTCACTGCACACCTCGAGACGTTGTTAAATATTGGAACCTGTAATAAGAATATCGTCGCCCTGCAACATGCATACGAAAATAGTCTTTTTGCGATCCTACAGTGGCAAGCATTAATTGTGCCAGCTCCTCCAGATTATTTTGAAAAGTCAGTTGCTGACAACTCATGGAATTACTCACCCTTTATCACAGAATGTCTTCAATCATTATCTACTATTACAGTGCCTTTCTCTGAAATTCCCTATGTGCTGATCTTTCGGATAGCAGGAATTGTAGGATTTAATATGTAATTGGAGAATTTATTATTGTTGTTGTTGTAACAATACGGCAAAAATCCAAGACCGGTTATTAGTCTCTAAAGTTTTACTACAAATGCAACGTTCTATTCTAATTAACACAGTTTATAGTTTTTTCTGCTATTACAATTCACAACTGTTCTTCTCATGACCTTACTCTGTCCTTGATCGCTTCCACTGTCTCTTATAACTTAACTGTGACGATGCAATCACTAGACGACACACAAGCACTCACTGACAGGCAGACCGACCCATTCCCGTAACTAAAAACTTAGACCGAAGACAGAGCCACTGCTGCTGTCTTGGGTCCTTTTTATATTGTCGCTGCGGTCACGCCGAACTTTCGACAATCCGCGCACAGATGTGCACCGGGAATGACGTCTCAGATCTTTCTTAGAGCCTCTGGAAGGTATTAGAAACAAGCCCCTTAGCGTCAGGTGATCGCTCGTGTGAATTAGGTGAGCTTAACCACGCGTGCTTCACATTGGCTCACTGACAGCGGGGTGGGGTAGTCGCCTCCCATCACATATACAAACCAACAGTATCAAAATTATATAAAAACAAAATTATGAATCTAAACAACTAGAGAAATTACAAGCAACAACACTATTATACTAAAATATAGTGTGTTCCACTCACATGACATCGCCTACTCATTCTTCAACAAACTATTATTGTAAGTGTCTATGAACAGTATAACTTAAAAACGTAAAGACAGTAAAAAATCAACCTTGGGATTTAAATTAAGGATTTTAAAAAATATTGATTTCTCTAAACTGGCTACACAAATTTTGAATAAAATACCGTAACATATAGCACTCTTTTATGGGAAACGACATTACTATCTTGAATTTTGTGGGAATAACTTCTTAAGTCTTTGATTTCGAAGTACCTTTGCATAAGAATATGACACAAAATCTCCAGAAAGAAAAGTTTTGTAAAAGTAATGTATTGCTGTATTAACAAGTAATTATTTAAATGTAATATTAAAATGCGTGTGGAAGAAGCAGTTGAACATGCATGCCAACGGCAGCTGTTCAATAATAGGTAATGTTATTAAAGAATAGAAATCAACAAGGTATGCAAAAGACGGAATTCTGATTTTAGATGCAATTGCCGCGTGCAACCTGCGCAGAAGATGCAGGCTGAAGATAGCCAAGAAGATTAGTACAGGATTATTTTATTGTTTGAGGTTGAGAAAATAAGTATTCCCCGAGTTTTGTATTGAGCTAAATGGGAGAGACTGCATAAGTCGAAATACTCCTCGAAATATATCACGTAGATAAAAGTTTTAATATCTTTGAGAGGTGCCTGAGTTTAATAATCTCTCGAGGTGATAATACAAGATAGGATAATAAGGAATTCTCTCTCCAACAATAACAACACTTGTGAAAGGCATATTTGCTATAATGATAGTAAAAAGAACTGTGCCAATGGTTTGTTTTAAATATAACACGTAAGGACTGCCGTAAATTAAAGTCGTTTCTCAGATGTTATTATTAATAAAAGTCAAAACAGAGTCAAATATTTTCAAACATAATTATTAAATATTAAATATGTATAATAATTATCCAAAAGGAACGAAATATATTATTTTTATGTAAACCAATGTATAGAATACATGAGTTGCAATAGCAAGAGTTTTATTGTATTTATTCATTGGGTTACTTTAGTTAATAAATAACAATAAAAAAGAACAGGCTTAATTACTTATTTAAGTAGCAATAGCGTAACATCCCTGAGGACCCAATTAGTAGCCACGAGAAGAATCAACAGTAAAATAAAACTCAAACTAGAAAAAAAAGGGAAATAAAAGAATTACGCTTTCTGGAAAATCTAGTGCACAAATGTTCAAACACATATGATACTGTAATTATTAGCCATATTATTAAATATGATTTTAATAATACATTAAATGATAATTAAAATTATGATGAGAAAGCAGTGGGAATGTATTTAACATAATGATTATTACGAATGGGTAATTTTGTGATAGGAAGCAACAGTATTTAAATAACTAGTATGCGAGTAAATATTGTAATTCAGAGTTATATAATGTATTGTTTCTGGTCCATATGGTTAAAATACTGCTGGTGAAAGGTGCCTGCTAATGTTTTGGGTTTGTTACCTGCGGTAATTAGCGAGCCAAAACTTGTTCGGCCAGTTTTCTAAGAAATGCCCAGACGCTAAGGCTTCGCTAGCTAGCGGTTTTATGAGAATTCAGTCTGAAGCGAGGCTAAAGCTCGCGGGTTCTTTAGTTACCAAGCAGCCCACTGTGTGGTACACGAACAAAAACGAAAACGTAATTTTTGAACTTGCAAATAGTTCTGTTACAACTGACTTTCGCTTAAAGACTACGGTATTCCCCTATAAGGCATCTAGCAGGAAATATTCAACAAAACAATTTCTTTAAATGACCTGAATTAGATAGAAAGATAGGGTTTGAAGAATGAAATTAGTAAAAATAATTTGTACGAGAATGTGTAGAGCGAATTATGGAAGTGCAACTCTTCAGATGTTTTTACTATCTGCACCTATTTCCTAACACTAAGAATAAAAGGACTATGAGAGTAAGTGTTTAAAAATGTGAAGCTTACCACTATCAAAAGCACTCGGAGATAGAAACGATTGACTGTTTCGCAGCAATTTGGAGATGGATCATCGAATCTAAAGGAGAGAATTACACACATTCAGTAAAATCACATATGAGCACATCCATTGTTTTCATTAACAATATCAAACCTCAAAATGAAAACAATAACACAGTGTCGCGTTGGCCTTGAAGAGCTATGCAAAGCTTTACACTGTTCGACGGGGAATGCTTGAAGCATTCATTAGTTTTATTATTCTTTGGGTGCTGTCACGTTGTTAAGCAGTTTGTATACGTTTTAAGAAGCATTCTGGTTTGTGTAAAAAACGTAAAATTAAATTGTGTTTTTGCTACATGTTATTTGACGCCAGTTTGGAAGCATGTCAAGGGAAGGAAATAAAGAAAGAGCGATAAAGGTAGCTGAGTTATTTTGTTACAATATTATGCAAAACACACAGGATAAGTACTAGTTGGCCTCGTGAAACATCAAGGCGCGTTAAATTTGTGGAAATATGTTAGAGGGTTTGTCATGATTAGTGACGGGGATTATTCAAAAGTGAAATGAGATATTAGTAGGCAGAGGAATTTCTAAGTACTAAAGCTAGGACAGACCTGGACTGTAGGCAAGGACGTCGTAGATGAAAAACCATCCCCATCCCTCTTGGTTATTTTGGCATCTACAAACAACATTCGGGCACGTTTTTATCTGTCACTGACCATCGGTCCCTTTTATTTTGTATTCTTTATGTTGCAAACACTTGTGTATAGATAACTTAAGACAACTGATTAACAATTCTTTTGCCTGGTTATTGGACGCCCTGATTGGTAGTAACTGGAGCTAAAGCACAAGAAACTAAGATGCAATATGAATTTTTAGAATGCTTGGATTTGACCTTTCGAAATATATTAATCACTTGACGACCCTGCTATAGCTCTTTCTCTACATGCGCTGGTTTAAATGCACAGTTTTGCTTCATTAATACACTTTGTATAGAAAATATTCAAAATCTCTTACCTGTATTCAACATAGAGATGTGCTACCATCACTATTAGTGACAGCAGAACTATTTGAAGCATCGGTGGGATCATTCTCTCGTTCCTAAAGGAGAATAAATACATCTATATATTAAAATATGCACAATTTACAAGGGCAAACAGCTTATAGATACAGACCTATAACATTAAACACCGATTTAGATTTTCCCTGCCATGGAAATTAGTTCCCCCAAGGTTCATTTCAGGAGATTACAATATTACAAAATTCCTAGGGTTAGGGTTATACAACTTAGGGACTTCTTGCACACTTATAGGTATATACAGATGTTAACGAACTATACCGAAATAACTTGAGAGATTGTAAAAGTGACTGGTAGGTAATTTGAGACAGTCAATGTATGGTCCGCAGGTAGAGGTTACGCTTTTATTTGATATTGTCACCGCGCCCGCCGCATCTAATTGCCGACAACAGCAGTGTCACGCATCGCATTATTGTCGGCACTACCGCAAAGGAGCCGAAGGAAAGAGACAACGGATGGCCGCATTGTTGGGGCGCTTGCCGAAAGAGAGAAAAGGATAGCGACTTCGAGAATCTTCCCCTTTGTATTTCACCGCAATAACTGAACTTTCCAGAATAGTGCCTGGGAGATATAAATACCGGTAAAGTGCGACAGAAAAGGGGGGACAGACGTATGTGAAGCGTTGAGGAGTCGTGCCGACGGAGAAGGGACAGTTATTGTGTTACTAGTTCGGAGCCGTGCTGTTGGTGAATGGGAAAAGACTTTCTTACTGTTGCAACGAGTGTAAAAAGTTACTGTTTACGGAAATAAAAGTGTATCTTTATCTAGAGTACATCTGTCGTCTTTACTTTTCAACCCACCAAAGTCACAATATTAAAGGGGTTCAGACTGGTCATAAATGGTCAAACTTTAGATTTTAATTTCTTCTTGTTCTCCAGATTTTAACGATTAACACTTCACATTTAGAATATGTTAAGAGATTAAACGAGGCTCAAAATAGAACCTAAGAAACTTAGTGGAGATTTCAGTTGCAGAGGCAAATAGTATCAACTGTTTTGTGTGCATTGAGGACAAGACTGTCATTTGAAGAAATTGACATAAGGAAGAATATTAATATTGACATTCAAGCTACTATAGCATTAAGTATCTCATCAATTTAAAGATGGAGAAGTCACTTTATTGCAAGATGAAAGTAAAAACAATTTTATCGTTAAATGTACTGAGTTTAACGTTAAAATGCCATTAGAGTTGACAAAAATGTAAACTTCTTACGGTTGAAGCTATAGACAGTCATTTTGAACTTTGCAAATTGACACAAAATTCTGGGAACTCTTCCGAAAAATATTTGATAATAATACTTTTATTTGGGTTCTAGTAATAATTATTTTTCCTAAGTCTGAAAATAGCTCATAATTTTCATTTGGAGTATTAGTATCAACATTGTTCTTAAATCATTCTTCTTCGTATTATTATTATTATTATTATTATTATTATTATTATTATTATTATTATTATTATTATTATTATTATTATTATTATTTTAATATCGAACCTGTTTTTCAAATAACTATTTGTCATTTGCTACACTTTTAGGTGGCACTCCCAGTTGGGGAAAACCGAAAGCCATCTTTATGAATACATATACAAAATTATTCTAAGCAAACCAAAGCCTACTCATGACATTTGTAGTGGACTGAGGTGGGGAACACAGCGGCCTGGCGGTAAGCCTTGCCCCGCGATGGGCTGTTGCGCTGGTGGTTATTAAACCAAACTGCTAATGAACACGCTGGAGTTACGAATACAAAACAAGCACAGCGGAATACTTTTCAGGGACCTTTTTTTTTGGTGATTCCAGAACTCAAATGATGTTAAAACACAGAAAAAGTACACCTAAATAACAAAATTCTGCGAAATAAATGAAAAATTGAAGAACATGAAAGGATATGCAGGTTCTTGAAGCAATAAGTGAATCTTAAAGGAATTTAAGGGGACAGTAAAGTGAAACTCCTAAATTTCACGTTCTTCAAGTTCTTCAAGGTAGTCTAAACACACAGAAATTACACCTTAATGGCTTAGTGGCTTTTAATAAATTATTCTGTAAGCAATCCCAGTTTTAAGTAGTTATTTTCATTGATATCTTATGTGTTTGAGTGAATAAAAAGTATTCAATCCAGCTGAAAATAATAAAATTTACTCTTAAAACAATTAATTTATGTAACTTTTTCTCTGAAACTACTTGCAATACAGAATCACACTTTTGCATGCGTGTAGTATAGAAAGCTATCTTCTAAACTTCAATTATTTATTTATGTATGTCTGCCTATTAGAAATTAAAAAGCTATTCACAAAGTCAAAATGGAGAAATGTTGCAATATTGGTGTTTTCTTAATATCAGTAATATTAAGAATATTAATACAGGGTGGTACTTTGCAAACAACAATGTGAACACTGAAATGCGACGAACAAGGTATGTAATCTATGTAAGTTATGCACAACTTGTGCGTATTTATTCTATTATTATATTAATATCAGTAATATGTATTCTAAATTGTTATTGTGGTTCAAACGTTCAAATGTGTGTTGTATGCATGTACTGAAATTTCAACTATCACTCATAATTTCTGAGAAAAAGGTGCATGAATTTATATGTTTTAAGAATGTTATTTTTCTACTGAATAATAATTTTATAGATTCAAGCATGTAAGCTATCAATTCAAATGACCATTTTAAATAATTGTAATGATTTATAGAACAGTTCACAAAAATTTCAGGAAAATCCATTGATAACTTCAAGTGCTGTGGTCATTTAACTCACTAAGGTGTAACTTCTGAATTGTTCAGACTACTTAGTCCCCATAACTTAAAAAAAAAACAAAAAAAACTACGGCATGAAATGCTCCTTATCGAGCAGTTTTCATCTTTCAGGTATAACAATCGTAGATGTTCTTAATAAATATGCAAATATTTATTTGGATTGCTGTGTAATAAAAGAAAATTGGGCAGGAACATTTTCTAGTTGCAATTTTTAATTTGTTGAAAGAACTTAATATAATTTTAACATTTACTGATATTTACGCTCAAGAAACCTAGACCAAATTATAAAATAAAAGTAGTAAGAAGTCAATTTCATAATAATCTGAACAAAGCTGCTTCGCAAGGGACGTTTTATATGAAGAAAAATGAACGAAACATTACAATTTAAGGGGTAGTTTTTGAATGGCACTGAAACATTCACAAATGGAGCAGTAGAACAATAATCTTTTTAAATACAGAAAGAAGGGAAGAATTTTATATTAAAGGGGGAACATTCTAGCTCAACAGTAGTTAAATTACCATTGTTATTAAAGTTGTCAATGGTATTTCGAAATTTTTATGAATTATTATATAAATCATTAAAATAATTGCAACTGGTTGCATTGATAGCTTATGTGATTGAGGGTATCAACATTATTTCATCCACAAGAAAAATAATGAAATTTATTCTTAAAAATGTGAATTCCTGTAGGTACCTTTATCTCTGAAACTACTTGCAATACAGGATCACAGTTCTGCATGCTTGTATTTGTGCAGTCAGCTATCTTATGAACCTCTATTATTTAGTTATGTGTACCAGTTTACTAGAAATTTAAAATACATATTTTCAAGGACAGAAAAATAAAGATTTGCAATGTTGTTCCTTTCTTATAATATTGTAAAATAATTATTTTGGTTCAGAAGACTCAAATGCTTGAGGCTCTCTGATCTCATACTTTCTGAGACACTTTAGGAAGAGGTAATTAAAATGTAATGCTTGTAAAAACTGATTCACTACTCTCTGATTTCCATATTTTTATACATTTATAACAATTATTGTAAACGTATCTTCATCTGAGGAAGAATTTGACAAGCCAAATCTGGTATGCTAGGACATAAATGTAAGTAATTAAAAAAAAAAAAAAAAAAAAAAAAAAAGTTCTAAATTCGTGCTAAAAACAGTTTGCCTAATTAATGAACTTCAGCAATGTCCAATTCAGGTATGTGAATTGGGGTAAATAAAATTGATTACTTACTACAAGCTAAATTTTAAGTGTTTGAAATTGAAACTGGAAAAATAAGATCTTTCACTTTATCAGTGCCTTGAAATAATAAAACACTGAAGCAAATAAAATCGAATACTCCGAAAATCGATGCTATGAAGAAGTTACTGATGTTATCTTTGTGGTTATAGAAATCTGATGTGTTGGTCTCACATGACTTTCTCTACTCGGATACAATATATTCTTCCAAAGGCTTATTTCTCTATCTACTTCAAGCTAATTGAAATAAACCTTTGCAGAAATTGTGTTCTTGCTAATTCTCTTATAGGTACAAGGGTAGTATGGATATACAGATTACAGCAACTGCAAGTTGCACATTTTGTTGTTTAGTAAGGTTTTGTCTATTTGTTACAGTTTACCAGTTAAACAAAATTCATCCACAATGAAATGGAATTTTGAGAACATTCCCAGAAAATTCAAGATATGCATTTCACTTGTTATTAAAATATCACCAAACATAATATTTTAAACAGAATATGAGTACAAGTATTGAGAACATTTCGAACTTTTTTGGACAAATGCTCCATAGCCTAGAGTGGGGGAATTTTCTTGAAAATCTTTGTGTCTTTTTTGGAAGATACTAAAGTTAAACACGAAATTTGATATTTTGGACTTTTCGTTTGTGACAGATGGACAAACACACACTCAAACACACAAAAAACGCATACAGATTGCACACACATGTGCATTTTTTTTAGAAATGCTTTGTTTTAAATTCAGGAGGTCCCACATGTATTTTCATTGAAATCTGACATGGAATTTTTTGGGTGGAATGTAATACGTAGTACCCTACTTATAGAACATAATTACATAATAATCGAAATTATTATTCAGTAATAATAATAAATAAATAATCCTACACAAACATTTAAGAGATAAATAACAGGGTTAAAGAAAATATACTAGACATATTGTACAACTTACTTGACAGATTCAAACCACATTGTCACAAACTTTTGTAAAACTTACGACGATGATTATGCACACAAAAGTTAATAACTGAATAATTTGGGAAACAAAGCCACAACTCTAGGAATGGTTAGAAGCAATTAAATGGCCAGTTATCTAAATTGAGTTTTTAAAATCTGGAGTGCATGTACATCTTTCTTTTTTTAGAATAAATCACATACACGTTCTTCGGAAAAAATAGCACTTCCTCTGTTGTATACAAAAACATTATGATGATTTATATCACCCACTATTGATTAATGTTTGACAATTTTTTATTAGCCAGTCACTCAGTAGTTTTTTTCAAAGAATGCCATAGTTTTATCAAAATGCCCAAATTATGCACAATACATGGACACTTTGTACAGTACAAACTAATATCGCACTTGCTGAAAATTTACATCCCAGTAATAACACAAAGAATATGTACTCACATGTTAGTGGCAGCTTTGGAATCAAATTAGTCCTTGAAGATGGTAATGCACCATGAAACAGGCAAATTGTTCTGTGGAGTCTTCAAAACGGCTGTATAAGGTTGAGCATGTACTGGAGTTTCATTGGCTGAAAGTTACATATTTGGGGTGTGCCTTACATATGTAAGAAGTGCTCTCATTTGCTGCAGGAAGTGTTTCCAAATATGGACATTCTTGCACGCCTTGATGACGTGATACTTTCTTGCAAAGGTATTCAACCCTTTTCTCTTTGTGCCGTTAAATGAAACTAAGGAAATCTTGGCGTTGAAATTGTACATACTAACAGTATCTGACAATACATTTGTAAGCATTTGCTTCGTCTTATCTAAACATTTAAGGACATATTAATATATTTCTAGCACTTAGCCAATTCTATTCCGATATTTCTCCAGACTCACGTTTTGTTTCAAATAGCATTTCTTTTTACTTTCTCTACTACCGTATATTAGGTAGAAGCATTGTATTCCACCCGAAAGTTGGACTTCCGAAATACTTGCTTTGAGGTTCCCTGAATTTAAAAAAAAAAAAAAAAAAAAAAAAAAAAAAAAAATCAGAAAACGATCCGCGCGCGTCAAAGTCGGTTAAAAATCAAAGTTGGTATATAAAGTATATCTTTCAAGTATGCGACACGAAGATTTTGAAAAAAATTCCTCCACCCTAAACTAACCTTTACATCGAAAATTCTTCGAAAATTTGGCTTTTCTCGAAAATTACTCTAACCATCTTAACCAAAATGCCCTATGTTTAAGACATTTCTACGGCAAATGAAATGTGTATTTTGAATTTTCTGTCTATAGGCCACTAGTCCTGTTTATTATTGATGATTTTTGCATAACTTGTATACAGTAAGAGATTGACCAAATCGTACTATACAGATTTAAAAATACAACGGAATTTCAAAGCCTTCGTATAGCGACCAGCTTTAAAACATTTTACTGTCACCCAAAGCCTATTGTATTCCCATATTTCCCTTGCACCTAAAAGATAATTTTTGCAAATGTTCATCTCAACTAACACGAAGATACAGGAATATGCATTTGTAACTGTAAAAACATTGATTATATAATAGGAAATAAATTTGCTGCTTTTATAAACTTTACACGCAGTAGGATCACTCAAGGCCACCGAGAGGTCATCAGGATTTCCGTGCTGAAGCCCATGCGCATTGGAGAAGGACACCGCTGAACTGTTAGTTCTTACATCTAGGCTGTGGATTCTATTTTCTTCGTGTTAGTTGAGATAAAAAGTTACAGAATTGACCTTATTTGCCTATTTTCTTGTAGGTGGAAGGAGAGTATGGGAACACAGTAGGCTTTGAGCGATAGTCAAATGTTTTAAAGCTTTCAAATTCCGTCCTCTTTGCACGGTTAACATATAAAAATTGAGGAACGATGTTCCATTTGACAGAAATATAAGTTCTCCAAAACTCGCACAAATAACAAGATCTCCGAAATGGTACATTCTACAAAAATATCTTTGGACATAAATTGTGTGTTCTAGCAATATCAACATTGTTGTATAGTACGCTTTTGTCTATCTCTTACGGTTTACCAGACATGCAAAGTCATCCAGAGTAAACAGGACTACATGGGCTATAGCCAGAAATTCAAAATATACATTTTATTTGGCAAAAAATATCTCAAACATATGGCATTTTAATTAAAATCGTTATAGCCATTTTCGAGAAAATAAAAATGTTCGAAACATTTTCCATGTAAATGGTAGTTTGGGTTGGGGGAACTTTCTTCAAAATCTTCGTGTTGTATCCTTAATAGATATTAAACTTAAATACCAACTTTGATTTTCAACCGACTTTTCGTTTTTGAGTTATACTGTCTATAGGCACACTGACACACACACACACACACACACACACACACACACACACACACACACACACACACTGACACACACACACACACACACGGAACTTTTTCTAAAAATGCTTTCTTTGGTTTCAGGGGGCCTTAAAACATATATTTCCGTTGAAATCTGGACATCGAATTTTTGGGTGGAATACAAAGTAAAAGAACTGTCCTACACCGATGGAAGACAGATTGGACAACTACATCCAACAGCAAACTGCATGATATCTGTCCAATACCTAACCTGTCCACAACAATTAGAACACTAACCCGGCGAGACCAGTTGCTAATAACCCGATTATGCATTGGCCACACTGCGCTTACTCATTCCTGCATTCTGTCCCGTGAACTTCGTCCTAAATGTACTCTGTGTGATTGTACTCTCATCTGCTCACTGTTTGCCCAAGATACACTCACCAGCGACTTCAGTATGGAGTTCCTGAGAACCTTCAGCTAGCTTTGGGTGATCAACAATATCACAAGAAAATCATCAAGTTCATCAAAGCATGCAAGGTTAATGTTTAAATTCATTGTAAACTTCATGATATGTTTCCTCCTTTTTTTCCTCAATGTTTAGTCGCGATATGACTTTTATGTTGAAGCGACTTTAAATAATAAATAAATTAAAAAAAAAAAAAAAAAAAGTAAAAACTCTTGCCTCATTCTTTGGGTCAAGAGTTACTGCACCTTTACATTTACCTGAGTTTTCTACCTGATATTTAGGATCATAAATTGTGCGAAAAAATGTTATTTAAACTGTCTAAAAACAGAAAAATCTAGTCTGCTTTTGTAAATAGTTATCTTAAAAATATGCATCATTGTGGTAAAATGTTTTGAAATTTTTAACGAAGTACATAGCTCCAACTCTTCAATTTTCTAATCTCTTTAATATATATCAAGTTGTAATAATTTAACGTAAGCAGCAAATCATTTTCAAATTAATTTGTATTTATTTTTAAGTCGTTTTTAAATTAACTATTTTAAAAATAAATGTCTGTGAAAGTTGAATCTGATTTGAAACATTCAACCAACAACTAGTATTAATCAAATTAGCAAAACACCGTTTATGGCTGACACAATATTTAATGGCAGGTGGCTCAACGTAACATCCTGTGTTGCCACATGTTAGCGTTGTATAATTAAACAAGCTGTGAAATCTGCAAAGCCGGTGATGTAAATATCATTTTCGCCCACAAAATTTATTTGCACAACAGGAATTAGCAACCATTAAGTTTGGTATCTGCCATAGTTCCAATAGTTAATATTCATAAAGCCTGGGAAGACACAACATTGAGGTCAACTTTGAGGAACACTCTATGGAGCGTTGAGATCATCTTAAAGATTTATTGGCATATTTAAATCAGATGAAGTTTAATGCGCTTCCGGAAAGTTTGACGTTCATACAAATGTCCCATTGAATGTTTCAAGTCTGATTGAACCTTCCAACTCCACGTCAACACAGGGAAGGAACAAAAGAAAGAACTAACAAATATAAAATGAAGTTTATTGTCATAGTACGTGCAATTTTAAAGGTAGCATTCAGTCTCAATATTAATACAAATTATTTGATCTCAACAGCACAGTATCAAATTGTTTTACAGCATTTTTAATTCAAGAGAAAATAGTTTTGTAAGTGATGCTATATTGACCAGTTCAGCAACATACAGGAATGTAAAACATTTTATCTCTCACATTTAGTTTGGAATGAGTTTGAAAATCATTAGATAGCATGGTATGGAAGCGTATGAATGATAGAATGCTATGGGATCTGGTTTACAAAAATATTGATGTGTTACACTCACATGACTTTCTCTTATCTTCTACAAACTATTTCCACAAATGCTTATTTTTATACCTAAAACTAAAAGTTAAACCCCCAGCGCAACAGCGCATGAAGGGCCAAGGCTTGCCACTCGGCCGTTGTGTCCCTTACATCTGCCCACCGCAGGTGTCATGGGTGGGGTGCAGTACTGGAGGGTGGGTGTGGTCAGCGCCCCGGGTCCTCCTGGCGAGTTATGCGGCCTTCAGCACATGATTTTTTTACGTACTTTATATTACTTGAGATAAACAGGCACAGGAGTTGTTGATAATTTTATTTTAGGCGCAAGCGGAACGTGTTTTAAGAGATAGTTAAAAGTTCTAAGAGTGCTTTCGTGTTCTGGCTTTGAAATTCCATTGTTTTTGTAAGACCCAAAGATAAAAGAACCAATGTCATTTATATTTGAAAAAAATATTAAGAATTGAAAAATTCAAACAAATAATAAGGAATATGTCGGAAATGGTTCATTCTATAAAAAATGATATTTTGCATGAATTGTGTGTTTTAACGAGATATACCTATTTTGTGCAGTAAGATTTGTGTACTTCTTATGGTTTACTGAACACCCAATCAGAATGAGGAGCACTCTGAGAACATTTTTAGAAAATAGAATAAGTGTCAACTACAAATTCGCTCAAACATTGCTAACACAAAATATATATTGTTGATCTGGACAATACCAACACATCAATCCAGACGAGGTGATTTTGGGATTTCTTTTGTTTTGTCTTTCTTATGTTTTCTTAGTATTGTATGTGTATTGGTTGTTCATTGCAAGCTGTGCTACTTATTTGAGTTTCTTCAACAGTACTTATGTACTTCTCTCAGACTATAAAAAACACACGCACATACATACACATATATACATACACACACCGACTTCTATAAACGTAGTGTTGAAATAGTAATCATTTTTCTAAGGGGTGAAACCACCGGTCGAACCTGGATATTTCAGCTAGTATGTAATAAGGCTTTATCTTGATCATGAAGTGGATTGAAGAATAAGGGTTTTTAAGTATAGTTTGTATAATAATGAGTAATAGTATGTGAGTGCACACAGATTATTTCTAACTGCTTTAATGCCAAAAGAAACATGGATTATATATAACCATGTAAAAAGATGGATTTAACAATTCTAAGCTTTGCTTTTCATGGTGGGGTGGAGTTGACGCAACGCAACCTTGCCGATCTGCAGGATGTGCAGAATACCTTTCGTAAACATACCGGTATACCTGTTGCAGGGCTCTACTATCTAACAACGTCTCGAGGCGTGCGTATCCAATGAATGAGTTGGAGGGAGTAAACAAGCTACTACGCGGATGCTTTCAATCGATCAAGGTAACCCGAATTTATCCGAGTAGTGCCAAAGTTGGCAAGCTTTCGTTGCGTTACCTCCAGTATTAACCGATCTAAGGCACTTATGTAGGCACTTAAAGGATGTTACTACATTCATTCCAAAATAAACAAATGTGATATGTTAAACTTGATATTATAAATATTATAACATACAAAATAATTGCGCAGTAACGTAGAAATAGCATTACTTACTTTTCTTTTGTCTTTCCACGATACGAAGGCTATGTTTTTCAACCTCCCATGACTATGTTATGTGGCGATGTGAGGTGGAAGATGCACAATGTGATTGGCTGTTTTCCTCCACTATCAGAATCACTGCCAAGTTGAACTGTTGAGTTAAATTTTGTCTAAGGACACTTACAGATGCTAGCATAGGGTCCCCCGCCAATTGCCAATTAGGCAGTGCTATAGAGGGGCATAATACAGTGAAAATCCATCACTGAATGAGCCATATATATATATATATATATTTATATATATGGTGAGATCTCTATGATTGATGACGTGCTGCAGAAAACTTAAAATTGACCAAACAGTTCCTCATGATGAATGATCGGATTTGTTTGAACCTCCTCCCTGTAGTCCACACCTAGCACGAGTGACAGTTGAATAACTAGAAGCACCTCTAAATATACTACACTGATAGTGAACAAAGTAATGTTATTTTTAATCGAAAAGTAGAAATACATAAGTATGTCTTCATAGCAATACGTTGAAAGTCAAGTACTAGGCGTAATGAACTTTTGTCAATAAAACCATTTTGCTACTCACATTTGTTTTGCTTTCATATCCAATTAGAGGTTGAAAAAAAGAGCCCTCGTAATTTGAAGCTATTAATGAACTTACATTATTTGCTTTTCTGAACAATCTTATTCCTTAATACAAAAATAGCTAACCTAAACAACTGGACTGTACAACATTTTGCAATAAAGAGAATTTATAAAACCTCACTTCTTTAACTTAATTTTCTTTCTGGTTTCCGTAGTGTTATTACGAAAGTATCAACAAATCTAAAGCACTTGATTATCTTGAACAATCTTACTAAATTACTGCTAAAGTAAACAACTGTAACTTATATGAATTACACAAAGCCACATGTACAGTAAGAGGTATTTGACAACCCTTATTTATTTTTCCATTATTGGGACAGTTTTATACTGCAAACGCTAGACGTATTATACAAAACAGCCTTGGATCTTCCATAATCACCTGAAACAGAAGCTGAATCGAAAAACATGTTGTTAATACATCAAATACTGTTAACATTTTGGGTAAAAAATACACCTACATTTTAATAGTTTTGAGTATGCTACTACTACTGTTACTACTACTATTACTCTAATAATAATAATAATAATAATAATAATAATAATAATAATAATAATAATAATAATAATAATAATAATAATAATAATAATAACGCCAATAACGGTGTTATTATTGAATATTATTATGCCATTAACGTGCATTAATTTGTTATTAATAAAAGAATATAATAAGTAATTATGCATAACTCTATTATGACTGGTCACAGCAAATTTGTGCAGCTTTTGGTTTTTTGCCTCCAGTCACAAAATTCTTTGCAGAATCAAATTGCACTATAATCCTTACTTAAGTAGATTGTACTTAAGTTATATTAATAAGCAATTTTGAATCTGAACTAAAGTTTTATGTACACATTAGAAAAGTGCTAATCTGTGTGTCTATGTATGAAATTTAATGTTTCTAAAAGCCATTCCTATTTTGAAACATCATATAATGAGTTCAGTTATACTAATTATCATAAAACGGTATAATTTTAAATGTAATGGAAATGCTTCCTATATTCATTAAGAATAGTAACTTTTAACAGCTGTAATATTAATTTAACTTCTGGGATTGCTATTTAGAAGTTGCTCAGTATTGTAATTTTTCAGCGTAGTACAGGTGTGCATATAGTCCCTTTGGGGGTATGAGTGCATATATTTGTACTTATAACACAGTGCGACAGTGAAATATGCCGCGGAACAAAATTAATTAATTTGATTTTATTTTCGTAATCAAAAAGCGCTGAAAAACAACAGAATTAAGCGGAAAGGAGTGGTGAAGCTATGAATGTGAGAAGAGAGATTACTAGACAAAAGAGGGAAGGTGTGGCAAACAGGTGATCTGGTGCATGTGTGTAGAAAAATTTTTACTTTCTCTACTGGTAAGCAGGGGAGGTATTGTATTCCACCCAAAAAATTCGATGTCCATATTTCACGGGAAATATATGTCTTGAGACTCCTTGTATCCAAAAAAGGCATTTTTAGAAAAAGGTCCGAACGTGTGTGTGTGTGTGTGTGTGTGTGTGTGTGTGTGTCAGTCTGTGGACAGCATAACTCAAAATTGAAAAGTAGGTTAAAAACCAAAGTTGGTATTTAAGTTTAATGTCCTTCAACATCGGTGCACGCTTAACTGCCCTGGAAGAGATCAACGCGGTGCCATGCAGGACTGCACAAACCTTATTCTAATCCTCTAAAAGCCGACTGCAATAATTGTGTTGAAGCTTACCAGAAAGAGAATCAGAAGATTCAGAATTCCAGTCACAAATTCCTTGACGGTGTATTGTGGTTTAAACTGCCAATCATCGGATGCGTTCTTGTCGTTGGCGTGATTACTGGTTCCACTGGAATTAGAAACAGTTTACTAAACTGAATCACTATGTACAATATTATGTCTATGAACTTTGGAACTAGGAATAAAATATTCATTTGGTTACAGTCTATTGCATATGAAGGGATGTCTTAAGGTTATTTAAAATAATATTTTTGAGCACCTATAACTTTACTATACTGCGTTTCATAATATTAGTAAAATTAAACTAACAGACAGATTAGTAGTAACAACTTTATAAGATTTAGTTTGATTCATTACAAAATGAACTTAAATAGATTGTACCTACCTGACTTCACTGACTAGGAACATTACAACCAACCAGTAGATCATGCGAGCCATTGTTTCTCCTGAAATTATAATATAAATTTGAATATGTATTTATTATTACAAAGCCAAGTTTTGTTACTAAAAATAGAATAGCCTGCATTTCCCGGGTGTAGCCTAACATCATAATGTGGCAATTGTTTTATGTGAGATTACATAATGAAGCCAAAGTTCTTGAAATTTCAGTTTAAAAAAAAAAAAAAGACTATGATGCAGGCGTGCAAATAAGTTTTAGGAGCATTTTATTTATTCTGTGGAATACGACCTTTGACTATAAAATGCTTTTCTGATAGTGAATTTTAGAGAAAAGGACTTGAAATAACAGGGTACAGTCAAATATAAAGCAACATTTACTTTGTAACCGTCAATTTGTACTGCAACTTCAACATAAGATATTTTGATTATTTCTGCTTACAATTTTATGGCAAAATTCAAATTCTGTTAAATTGGAATTAATCTACTCAACAAAATTGTGTAGTTCCAATTGCACAATTCCATTTTCTAAAGTCTAGAAACCACCAGTAAATTGTGGTTTGCCAAAGGCTTCCACGGATTCGACACGAGATTTTCAAGAACATCACCCATCACCCAGATTTTTCTTTACGTGGAACATTTTTCGAAAAAATTGACTTTATCAAAAATATTTAATGATTCTCATCAGAATACCGTATGTTTACGATATTTTAATGTGCTGAAATTTCTGGAAATGTCCTTGAAGTCCTATGCATTCTGGATGACTTTTATATAACTTGTGAACTATGAGATAGATAAAATCTTGTTACATGAAAAATGCAGATTTCTTTAAAGCACACACTTTATGAGAAATGCATTTTTCTTTGGGTTCAACCATTTCGATTTTTCATGTTATTTGTCTGAATTTTCCAATACTTATCCTTTTCTCAAATGGGGAGTCGTTAATCATTTTTTATATCTTAGCCATGCAAAGGGAATGTAATTTCAAAGCCACCACTTAGTGACCAATTTTAAAACATCTGACTGAGGGTTAAATAGTACTACTGTATTGCCATATTGCCCTTGCAGCCTTTTATAGGAAGTTAGTAGATATACGTAGGTGTTGGAAAGTACTCAAAGATCCTCGCTCCTAGACCTACAGAACTTTTGTACTACCTGCATCTTCTACTAGGACCCCAGTGAATGGAACACTGTGAAAATACTAAATCCTATGTCTCTTAACCAATTTTTCACCACATACTACTAACATTATACCAGAGTTTATTCTCTGGTAAATAAAGACTCTGTAAGTAAAGTGAGGCATTTTCGATTGTTTATACTGTTAATCTTTTATCAGGGGCTACACGCGACAGTTCAACTGCCTCTCTTCTCACGTCTTCGCCGAAACACACCAGCGCCGTCTCTATGACTATATAGCGTTTCACTCTTAGAAGACAGTATGGAGTTAAATGGGACATCTCTGTCTCTATCTAGCGCATACAAGTTGCCATTAGCCGCGTCCTTTTCTACCCTCGCTCTGTTGCCACATTCCTAATAGCATGGTATAAATATTCATTTGTTATAAATTTCAGGTTTGAACACATTATTCTATGCAGAATTTTTTTCTCTATCAGGTTATATCCTTTTCAGAGTCATTATACATTTCTATAGGTCCAAATTTCTTCAGAAAACGTTTTTTTCAATAGAAGTCCGATATTGCTGTTTCTACACTCATCACGCACTAACTAACAAACAAACTGCTAGAATGCATCTATATTTTTTTCTTAGGTAGAGTAAACTATAGTGCTACTACCTGCCTAGTTTGAATTCTCTATGTTTACCCAGTTAAGTGTTATAATTTTTTAAATTAAATGTTTTCGGAAAATTTTATATATGTGCACTGCAAAAGTTACGCAGTGTGAAACTTTTTTGTTATTGAGTTTACATCAGGGAACCAGCGAGATCAAATGTTGAGGAAGGTTGGAGAAAGTTTTTAAAATAAACCAAAAGGCAGTAACCTCTTTCTTTTATCCAGTAAGCCAAACAAAAGGTATTCATCTATTCAGCGTCAGGCCTGACACAGAAGATAGTATAAGGAGCAGCACTAGCATTAGTTCGAAAGAAGCCGTGTGTGTAACTGTGAGCTGTTATTGCGTTATTTGTTTAATATTTTTGTAAATATTTGTAGTTATGGAGGGTGAAGCTAGGAAGGGACGATATGTTGGTAAATAAAGAAGTAAGGAACGCCAAATAATTATGAATGTGTTATATTATTTTTGAAGCAAAATGCGTGTAAGGCAGTAAAAGAAACAGCTAAGGCTATCGGGTGTTCAGAAGCAGTAGTGTGTCTGATTAAAAAGGAACTAATGAAAGGACCTCTAAGAACGCCATCGAAAAAGAAAGCAAAAAGGGCGGGACTACACAAAACGCTAGATTAACGCAATATGATTGAATAGTGCAAGGTGGAGCGCGGCGAATTGTTCATTCTTTACAGTTTGCAAATATTCCACCCACGCTGAATATAATTTTGTCACGAGTCAACAGTGATGAGACCCTACCAAATTTCTCAAGGGCCACTCTTAGTCGGTTCTTACATGATTTGGGGTCCGAATATGAAAGAAAGGGTAACAAGTGCATATTAATAGAAAGAGACGATATCGATATCATCAGATGGCGACATAAATATCTAAAAGACGTAAAAGGTTTAGGGACCAGGGGAAATCAATTGTTTATACAGACGAGTCATTTGTAAATTTAGGTCATACAGTAACAAAGGCGTGGAGGGATACCAAAGTTAAAAGTGCCCGTCTCGTCAAGCAGCAATTGAAGGACTAAGTACAGGACTCTGGTCACCTCGAGTCGCTCGCGGAGAGAGATTCGCAACTAGTACATGTTGCAACACTGCGCTCCATTTAACGTGTACTGTCTTTTAAGGGTGAGACGCGCTTTAGAATTGCGTCATTGTGCAACTCTTTTAAGGCACAGATATCTACTTACGAAATGCCGGATGAACTGGGCCACCTGGTATATAAGTATTTCACCAAATTTCAAACAAACGCATTGATACTTTTTTTTAGAAAAGTACGTTTCTTTTTTAACTGCGCTACAAAGAAAGCTTATTGCGGCTTAGTTTCTAAACATTTGTAAGAACATTTCACATTTACATTCCAAGAATACCACTCTATAGAATTGGTTACATGAAATTGATATCAAGTATTACTACACAAATTAGATAACTCGTTCATTATTTTTAATATATTCTAGAAATTGCAACAGTTTGGTTAAAATATGTGCTTAAACAATTTATGCTGGATAAGTACGAATACTGCAAATTTGTTTAAGGTTGTGAGGTTGTACATCAGCTAAAGCACTCAACGTAACTAATTGGACACATGTGGCATTATATTGCACTCTTTTTGGACAACTTGTAGTACTAACACACGCAATTTCCAATAATTCACACTCAGGATATGGTAGTAACAGTTATACAGTAGTTATAGATGCCTATAATGAAATAAAGCTATATAAGTGAAATTGCTTATAAGGGGGTGGTCCTGACGGCTTTAAGGAGTACCCAATATACACTAATATGCACTTCTGACGAAACGGTGTTTTTCGAGCATATGCAACCTGAACCATAAGGATCTAATGCGCAAAGATTCCATTTTGGTGGAAAATAGAATTCTAGGAGTACTTTGAACATTTACGTGTGCTACAAAACACATGAAAAAATGAGTTTAAATGACTTAAAAAACCATCAGCCCTTGTGCACTGTCAGTTACATGGTCACGTGGAGTGTTTAAAGCGCAATTGACTGAAAACAATGTATGGATACTAACCTAGAAGAACCAAATTTTTATATGAGTAGAAATCGAAAAATTGATATTTTCAAAACTTTTCGTCAATTTTCCAGTTTGGAAAGTTGGAAAGCTTAAAAGCTCCACGTCTGGGATCGAAGGGACATGTTCCGGAACCAGAAGTATCACTCTCTTGCCCACTGGACAATGGCACGGACACACCGACAAGAAAAGATGTCTTCAAATGTTTATCTCGGTTAACATGTAGTAGAGGAATAAGCGTTTGAAAGAATAGAAAAAGTCATGCGAGCACAACACAACTTTTATTTACTTTCTCTTCTGGTAAGTAGGGGAAATATTGTATTCCATCCAAAAATTCGATGTCAAGATTTCACAGGAAATGTATGTTTTGAGACTCTCTGAATCCAAAAAAGCATTTATAGAAAAAGGTCCGTGCGCGCGCGCGCGCGTTTGTGTGTGTGGATAGCATGACTGAAAAACAAAAAGTAGTTTAAAAACCAATGTTGGTATTTAAGTTTGTCTTTCAAGGATGCGACACGATTATGAAGAAAATAGCCTCACCCTAAACTACCTTTACATGGACAATTTTTCGAAAATTTTGAATTTCTTGAAAATAGCTGAAACGATTTTGATTAAAATGTCATATGTTTGAGATATTTTTATGACAAATGAAATGTATATCTTGAATTTTCTGGCTATAGCCTCTGTAGTCGTATTTACTCTGGGCGACTTTTGCATAACTGGTAAACCGTTATAATTAGACCAAATCATGCTATACAAAAAAATGTAGATCTTGCTAAAATACGCAATTTATGTCCAAATAAATTTTCTTTAGGGTGGACCATTTCGGAGATATTCCTTGTTATGTGTGTGAGTTTCGGAAAACTTAAAGCTTTCGTGAAATGGAACATCGTTATTCATTTTTTATATGCTAAGTGTGCAAAGAGACCGGAATCTCAAAGCTTTAAAAGATTTGACTATCGCACAAAGCCTACTGTATTCTAATATTCCCCTTGTACCTACAAGGATATAAGCAGTAAGATAATTTGTACAAATGTTTATCTTAACACGAAGAAGATATAGGAATAACAGTTTGTATGAATGATTAGTACAAGAGTAGAGAAAGTCATGTGAGTGCAAGAGATCAGATTTCGAAGCATGTATTTCTGGTGAAATCTGTGTACCAATTTTGGGGTTGCTGTTAATGGGGGACCATAATGAAATGAGTGTTGGAAACTCTTTTCTTTAACCAAAATTACATACTGTCGGAATTTGTTAGAAAGATTAAAATTAAGATATGTACCAATTTTGAAGTCGCTGTGATGCATAGTTTTGATCATTTTTATAACTTAGTAAAATGTTTAGTATGTAGTGTTCGTCGATTCTCCCTCACAATGACAGCATCGGTGTTGGTGTTTTTCCGCATGAGCAGTAAGTCTATCTTCCTTTGAAATTAATTTTCTCCCCTCATTAAACAGCTTAAACCACCTTTGAGTTGTGAACAATCTGTCTATAGACTTTCTGTTACATTCTGTAGGCCTCAGCTGAGGGTCTGTTGAGACGAAAACAGAATTTTAAAGCCCTTATTGTTCCTCGCGCGTCACCTGCATTATTGTGGTAGGCGATACTGAACATGTCTTTGTTTACCCGCCTCTCGCAGGCGTGCCAACAATGTTTGTTACATACGCATTAAGCTAACAGCTAACAGAATATCATAACATTAAATTCTAGGGAAATTGTGACCTCAAAAAATTATAATCATTCTTTACTGAACAGCCCTCGTAGTAAATAAATATAGCAAATTCACAAATGTATCATTATTGGAGCTAGGATTTGTATGTAAATACATATTCTTTCTCTTTGTTTATACGCAACTAAAAATTATGAATATCCATGAACTAGAACCTTAGCTATCATATGAAATATCGCTATTCATTTGAGCATAGTGACGTTTTTTCTACATATTCTTACCTTGTGTATTCGACTTGATACTCTTACCTTGTTTATGGAAAATAACGTATTTTTCCTGTTACTGTAAAATAAACTATTTTGTTTAGCTATTCAAATACAGTCAACTCAGAATTATTCGGCTTGAAAACTATCCAGTCATCTGTGCGCACACACACACACACACACACACACACACACACACACACACACACACACACACACACACACACATGCAAGGACACACATATATTTGTTTGTTCCAGGCTTCTCCACTCTTCTGTCTTTCTAGGATCCATCTTCTAATCTCCTTTCTTTCACTGTTAGTGTTATTCCTTGTTTCCATGTAAAATTGGATCTTCCCCTCTTCCTACGCCGCACTGTAGTGTACTATCTACTCTGTATATAATAGTACATATTTCACCTAATATTATTACATAAATATACACATATTCTACATGTTGATATTACATAAAAATCCTTGCCTTATCACTGTACCCGCGTATAATGATACACTTTAAGTTAGAAGTGGTAAGGAAATTTGACAAATGACAACTGCAAAGCTGTAAACAGTCCAACGCAAGTGATCGTAATTGTGGAATTGCAAGTTTCTTGATCAGCCCACCACACCTCACCATATGTTTATGACATGAAGTATTTGCATGAATTTCTGATTATTTCATCTAATCTTGGCGCTGTTGAAGTCTCGAAATTAATTTTTGTGTGGAATACAATACTTTCTCTACTTACTATACGTAGTAGGGAAAGTCATAACCTTAAACTGACAAATGTGCTACATGTGCACCTACGTATTTATTGTACGAGCAGCCCATTATTTAATTTAATCTTGGCTATCTGGCACGCCCCATGTAGATAAACTTCCAATAAACTGGGTAACTTCCTGTCGCATATCTCGTCGCGAGGAGGTTAGTTTGGCTGGGTGGCGAATAGGGCACTGCAATTTTTCGCATGGTTACCTATTTGCAAGAGACCCTACCGTTCTATGTCCGCTGTGTGACAACCTTTTGTCAGTCCGTCACGTGCTGCTAGAGTGTTCCTCTCTAGCGCACCTTCGAGATTCTCTGCAGCTGCCTGCCAGACATGCAGAGGTCTTAGCGGACGACAAAACAGTGGTTGATAGAATTTTTAAGTTTTTAACGGAGTATAGATATCTCTTTTTATGATTTTAGACATATTTTCCACCTTATTTTATATCTGGCTAGTGCTACTGTTTTTTACGTTTATGTGTATATTTTATTTGTTGCTAATAATTTTATTTTTGATTCAAATTTATATGTAGCTGTTGCCATCAACTTTTTAAGGGTGCTGATGACCTCGAAGTTGAGCGCCCTTAAGCCCACAAATCAATCAACCTACAAATAATATAGACATAAATTACATAAATTGTGTGGTTTTTGTTTTTTTTTTTTTTGTTTTTATAGTTACATTGCTCTATCTCTTAGGGTTTACGAGTTATTCAAAAGTCATACACAGTAAACAGGATAATTCATAATATACAGCGATTTTCAAGAAAATCAAAGTTTTCTAGTTAGTTTAGGGTAGAGCAAGTTTCTTCAAAATCTTCGTGTCGCATCCTTGAACAACATTAAACTTAAATACCAAATTAGATTTTTAACCGACTTTTCGTTTTTGAGTTATGAATTCCACAGACACACTGACACACACACGCACACACGTGTCCCTTTTTCTAAAAATGTTTTTGGATTCAGGGGGCCTCAAAACGCATTTCCCGGTGAAATTTAGACATAGAATTTTTTGGTGGCATACAATTCTTCCTGTACTCACTAGTGGCGAAAGTAAGGCAAGGGTAGTTGAAGTGTTAAATATTAGTTTTTTAAGGAAAACAAGATATAAAATAAATGTGTCTTAAAAATTGCTCAGACATTTTGTTAACGGTGATGATCACAAAGTTTGGAAGTGGAAGTTTAAGTTTTTGAATTAGATTTGGTATTGACATGGTTAATGATGACAAATATATTCCTTATGTGCTAATGGAATTATTTACTACATTTTTCAAGGAATAACAGTCTCTGTGTTTTACAATTTTCATAACAAAAAATCAATAAAATAACTCACGCAAAGTCCGTGCGCGGTAATCAACTTTCGGAATTGAAAAGGCCAAAGTTTGTTAATTCGCACAATTTGTGAATTTGTTTACATAAGGTTGCCTGCCTGACTTTGGGCGGAACCCACCATTAGATGTTGATGTGTCCAACTTTACCTGGGCATGATCTAATCCAAATTTTAACCTTTTTACCATTCCTACTAATAGCTCATTCCCCCTTTGAATTAGTTACACATTCAAGTAAACAAAGCTGATAAATTATGGTGCGTTATTTATGGCATGCAAAGAATGGCTAGTCTTCATCCCTTACAGTTTAACATTTAAAAGCTCATGCATGAAACAAAATAACTATCTAAAAAGTATATTGTTGTAAACGTAGCAGATGGCATGCATGCATAGAAACATAAGAACATTTACGCTCATTTTATCGTCACTAATAAAATTATCACTCACAACGCACTTCTGTAGACAGTTATACCAATCTGTAAACCAGAAATTACATACTCGAGCTTAATTATACTTTAGCATCCTGAAAACTGCACTTTTGTAACGCGATACGATCTACAGAGTGATAAAATACTGAAAAAGCACGGCCCCCCATGATACTTCCTGTAGCAGGTATTGCGTCGAGTGTGCAATTTTCAACCAATATGCCTTCACATATTTAGTAAAATACACTGAGAATTTCAATAATTCGAATAGATTTTTACACATTAAGATATTCTTGAGCAAAACGACTTACCCAAGTCTTCTGTAACAATGCTCTGCAAAATTGCGTCACCCTCTGGAATGCCAAATGATATCTGCGAGTGGCCGCACGTGACTGATTCGTTTCGGCTCTGAGACTTAAGCTCAGAGAGCCTTTTTCTGATTGGCTGTAAAACCATCATGGCTGCGTGTAAACTGAGAAAAATTTAACACGATTTAAGTGCTTTCTAAAACGGCATTGATTCATAGTAAACCACGGAAAAGACATACCGTATTTTATCGCAGAAGGCCCCCCCCCCTCGTATATTTCCCTCCCCTATGATTTTTCATCACTAAAAATTATTTACCTATTAATAATCGCATAATTCCCTCTCCTGGTTCGTTCTTATTGGAGCGGCCTTCAAGTAACTTGATAATGGACAGCGGTGCCTTTCACGGATAACAATGGACGCACTGCTTGCCGCAAAAATACTCGTATTGCCATTGTCACAACGTATCGTAAAATTGAAATGTGATGTTGCAGACGTGTTTCTAAGTCAGTTTGTTACAAGTCGTCATGTTGTTAAGAAGAGTTTAAAAAACTGGTACTTCTTGTGCCATTAATGGTTCTGACGACATGTTGTGGAATAGTGAACATTAAGATGTGTTATCTGAGCCACATATAAATGAAAAAATCTGATGTGTTGCACTCACATGACTTTCTCTACTCTCGTACTAACCATTCTTACAAACTCTTATTCCTATATCTCCATGTTAGTTAAGATAAACATTAGTACAAATTACCTTATTGCTTATTTCCTTGTAGGTGCAAGGGAGATATTAGAATACAGAAGACTTTGTGCGACAGTCAAATCTTTTTGCCCTTTGAGATTCCGTTCTCTTTGCACGATTAACATATAAAAAAGTGAACAACGTTGTTGCATTTCGCTAAAGTTCTAAGTTTTCCGAAACTTATACATATAACAAGGAATATCTCCGAAATGGTTCACCCTACAAGAAAATTTATTGAGACATAAATCGTGTATTTTAGCAAGATCTACATTTTTTGTATAGTATAATTTGGTCTATCTCTAACAGTTTACCAGTTATGCAAAAGTCGTCCAGAGTAAATACGACTACAGGGGCTATAGCCAGAAAATCCAAGATATACATTTCATTTGCCATAAAAATATCTCAAACACATGGCATTTTAATCAAAATCGTTAGAGCCATTTGAAGAAAATCAAAATTTTCGAAAAATTTTCCATGTAAAGGGTAGTTTAGGGTGGGGCTATTTTATTCAAAATCTTCGTGTCACATCCTTGAACGACATTAAACTTAAATACCAACTTTGGTTTTTAACCGACTTTTCGTTTTTGAGTTATGCTGTCCACAGACTGACACACAGACACACACACGGACCTTTTTCTAAAAATGCTTTTTTTTTTGGTTTCAGGGGGCCTCAAAACATATATTTCCGGTGAAATCTCGACATCGAATTTTTGGGTGGAATACAATACTTCTCCTACTCACCAGTAGAGAAAGTAAAAAGTGATGATAGTGAGGGAAGTGAGACCGCAGAATAGTCAGAGAAAAGAAACAATGAAACAATACATTGTAGGCCAATGAAATCTGGTATGTATCCAGTTCATTTACAAATTACTATATACCTATATAACTTTTACTTAATACTACATGGTTTCCCTTCCTTTCTGAATTTCTAGAAGCACCACTCACATAATTCTTTCCCCAGTATTTTCAAGCAAATTTTTCGAGGAAAAAAGGGAGGGAATTACGCCATAAAATACGGTATTTTCTTGTTCTAAACATTTTTGAAGCAATGCAATTTTAAACCAAGCAGAATTTTGCTGGATCACATACGTAATATATTTAGTAAACTTTTACTGCACTATTTAGTAGACATTAATTGTTGCAGCAATTATTAATGAATTTTGAACACTAATGATTTACTTAATAATTACTACTTTAATAGCTTTTGCTGTATTGATATTTCGATAAACAATAATGATTAACACATATGAATGAATAATTAAAAGTTAAAAATCCAATAATTATGCAGTCTATTTTTTTATCTATGAAAACATAAAGTGTAACAAAAACTTTTCACCGGCTGTTTAGAGCAGTACATTCCGCATATGCACAAAATGATCAAAGCTGTATTATAGTTTTTTGGAAAAGTGTACCTAGCGTTTAAAAAAGTAAGTTACAGTAAATGGCATAAGAAGATAATGTGTAATGTTAAAGGGGCGTGACTGCTTGTGTTTTTATTTAAACAATTCATTACGCTGAAGGGGTTGTTTTTTCATCTGCATCCTACCCCTCATCTTACCTCTTTTGTTTGTTTATTGAGAACGTTTTGCCTGGTGCTGGTACAGTTGTCCCGGCTTACAGGCTACAATTATTATCATTGACTTATAAACAAAACAACTGCAGATACCATATTAAAATTTCTAAAATTATGGCAGTGTCCATTGCAACTTACGGAGCCGAAACCTGGACCTTGAATAGAAATGACAAAAGAATAATTGAAACTGCTGAAATGAAATTTCTGAGGTACGGAGCTGACTGCAGCCTTAAAGATCATATTAAAAGTGAAACAATAAGAGAGTAAATACAAATATTTAATTTCAGCGATAAAATTCCCTCAAATGCCAGAAGAAATACTTACCAAACAGGCCTTGCAGTACAAACTAGTTGGTAGTAGAAATGTTGGAAGACTACGGAAAATCCTGAAAGTACACCAAAAAGATAAGGAAATGGAATGAGCGAAATGATGGAAAGGAACCCGTGGTATAGTTCGAGTGAAAGTCGGCATTCCAGTTCCTTACAAAACGACCGCTTTATTTGTGTCAAGTTACCGCAAAGTTAGAATCAAAGAAGCAGAAATGGAAACGCAAAGAACGGCCCAAATATATGAAATAATGCACCTATACATACAATCTTACTCCATAAAAAGCGTAGATCTCATTAAACACTTGATTTATATAAATTATATTTTTTGTGGAGTGAGCTATTTCTTAGATATTCCTTGTTATTTGTTAGAATGTTCCAATAGCTATACTTTTCTCAAATGGGAAGTGATTATTTGTTTATTTTATATTGGACCTAGCTACAAGGAGAATGGAATATCAAAGTCATCACATAGCGTTTAAAAGAACTGACTCTCGCTAAAGGCCTACTGTATTCTTCTACTGCCAGTGTACTTAGTAAGGAAATTTGCAATAAGGCCATCTCTAGAAAGCTGTATTTCGATTAATGTGAAGTAGTAGATAGAATAAACATACTTATACAACAGTGCACACATTTGTACTTTCTCTACTGGTAAGTAGGGGAAGTATTGTATTCCGCCCAAAAATTCCATGTCGAGATTTCACCGGAAATATATGTTTTGAGGCCCCCTGAATCCAAAAAAAGCATTTTTAGAAAAAGGTCCGTGTGTGTGCCTGTGTGTCAGTCTGTGGACAATATAACTCAAAAACGAAAAGTCGGTTAAAAACCAAAGTTGGTATTTAAGTTTAATGTCTTTCAAGGATGTGATACGAAGATTTTGAAGAAAATAGTCCCACCCTAAACTACCCTTTACATGGAAGATTTTTCAAAAACTTTGATTTTCTTGAAAATGACTAACGATTTTGATTAAAATGCCATATGTTTGAGATATTTTTATGACAAATGAAATGTATATCTTGAATTTTCTGGCTATTGTCCCTGTAGTCGTATTTACTGTGGATGAATTTTGCATAACTGGTAAACCGTTAGAGATAGACCAAATCATACTATACAAAAAATGTAGATCTTGCTAAAATACATAATTTATGTCTGAATAAATTTTCTTGTAGGGTGAACCATTTCGGAGATATTCCTTGTTATGTGTGTGAGTTTCGGAAAACTTAAAACTTTCGTGAAATGGATCATCGTTGTTCATTTTTTATATGTTAAGTGTGCAAAGACAACAGAATCTTAAACATTTGACTATCGCACAAAGCCTACTGTATTCTAACATTCCCCTTGCACGTACAAGGAAATAAGCAATAAGATAATTTGTATAAATGTTTATCTTAACTAACACGAAGAAGATATAGGAATAAGAGTTTGTAAGAATGGTTAGTTCAAGAGTAGAGAAAGTCATGTGAGTGCAACACATCATATTTTTTAATATGAAATACTTAAAATTATTCACACATATATGTGTTAAAGAGCAAATTTGAACTAAAAAGACTGAACAAAAATTAAGAAACTTTGCCCATCATTTTATTTCATTTTTTTTTCCGAGAGATTTGTTAATTTGTGCTCACTCAATGCATTTGCATCTACAATATTTTTTTTTTCGATTTGTGAATTGAAGTATTTACTGTTGAAACATTCCCTAGATAAATATTTTACTTTCCCCTAAGGTTTAAAATTATTCCCTTGCAATAAAGAAGTAGATAATTGTATCATATACAGACGGAAATTCCACAGATTGTTTTCAAGAGGTTGTGAATGAGTGACACGCTGTTATAGAAATAAATTCTTTATTTTTTCAAATCATTCCATATAAAATTTGTTTTCATACAGAAGATATTCTGCTGGTATTACAGGTGTAGACTTCATAAATGGTAATTTTTGGAAATACAGAATATTTTATCATCAAAAGTAGCAGTGAGGAGAATGTATTTTATTCTCTGCGCAAATGCGCACGCCAACGCCTACGCCTTATCATTCCATCGACTGCACTCTGAAAGAAGCAGAAAAAGTTTCAAAATGTATTGTTGATATGCACAATTTTATTAGTATTCCTAATCCATACATTCATCCATCCATTCTACAATTCACCCAAACACAATTCCAATCCATTCCATACATCATGTTTGCTCAATGAGTATATAAATACAATAAAATGTACCAACGCCATGATTGACTATAAAATCATTATTTATGAACACAGAGACAAGTTCAAAGGCTTGAATTACAGAAGGAAAATGTAATTAAAAATGACTATCCATAGCGTGCTGACTTTTTGTTTTTCAGGTGTAACTAATGTAACAGCATGGCATAATTGTAAAGGTCGCGAGGCTAGAGAAGAGCAATTCCCCTACCTGCGCAATGGCAACTCCCCCCTGAAAGGTTGATGGTGGGGGAAGTTGCGCAATGATGTATGCGCAGAAATCATGACGTTTCCGTCCACGAAGGAGTGAAGTTCGCTAGCATAGCTTTAGTGCACATTGCAAATGACATTGTGTAAGCTTGCAAATTAGCATAACAGACAAAATGATTTGGCTATAACTATGGCTATGTACCAACAATTACTGCAATTGTTTCAGCTGCACGGTGTTATGGTAATGTTTACTCATTCGCGGCAAGCTCACCCGCCTTTCCCCCTCTCAGCCGTTGCAGAGAGGCAGGAAAGGAAAGTAGGTTCCCGTATGCGTAAGATTTGTTCATGTGTCACGTCACCACCTATAACAGTATTGTGTGGGATATCAACATTGGGCATCACAGGAATTTTTTAACGGAACTGTCAATAGGTACCTAACCTTACTGGAGGAGTTCGTTGGTCCACACTTTGTTGAGATTTTCGGTTATGACAATGGGATTTAATTCCAGCAAGATGGAGCACCTTCACACTACCATTGCGAAGTAAGAGCTTACCTCTATGCAGCTTATCCAAACACATGGACTGGTAGCATTGAAGTCTGTATGACCCGAGTTTGAACCCCGGGACTCACATGTGGTATTCATGGATGAGTTTTCTCCGGATTCTATGGTTTCCCCCGCCACTCGTTCCCCCAACTGCTCCATCATCACTTTTCCATTCATCAATTTCGCCTGGATTTCACGACCCTTTTCACTATCACACCTGGTGCTTGGCTGACCCGCTTCCAAGTCTTCACTCTGTCCGGTCCATAGATTCCTCTGCTCCCCGACAGGCGTGTGATTCTAGGCATACACTGTAAGCCCTAGGAGGTGTCAGTCCTCCATATGGGGGAGGTAATTAGATAAAGAAGGAAGAAAATCTATGCATAATGTAAGGAGAATGGATTCCATATTTGCCAAGAGCATTCCCTCGTGCTAAGCAGAAGCATCTTTCACGTCCAATATACGAGAGAATTGAAACCAAAGGACCACAACACTTAAAACACGTCCATAAATATTCAATTTTTACTCTAGCATTCGCCTACCGATCAGGAAAAGTCACGGAAAAGCGGAAATTGAACTCTGCTATTCTAACCTCACATTACCGTGAGCGCAATACGTAAGGTATCTGTATTATGACAGAAAGAGGTGAATTTTTCCAGTGTTCAATGTGCGAACACTCGCTGCGTGATTTATGTTAGCTTGCGTAATGAACTATCCTGAAGAGAAACATCACAACTCATAATCTATTTTAGGAGGATAAATAACAGTACTCACCGCTGCAAGTATTAGAAGAAGCGGAAGTAATCCAGGAACATGCACATATGGGAAAAAATTCCTGTAATTAGAAGAACTGAATTAGTAACAGTAATACAGATATATTGTCATTGCATAGTCCTGATTCAAGTGTTCTTATTATGCTTTATTTTTTATCCAATTAATACTAATCTTTATCACTACCTTCATAAACTAATATCGATTAGAAATACTATTATAATAAGTACGACTCGGATTTTATGGCATTGTGAAAGAAACTGAAAGGACAAAGTAGTTCTACAACATTGTATAAAGTTGGTGACATTCTTTATGGCAAAATACCAGAAATCCATGAAAAGTTTCTGCTAATGATTAATGGGGTATTTATTTAATATGAAGCGTCAACTGAGGTACATGTTAAGGAACCCTGGAGCTGAAATTTTAATTTCTTATGTATTTATGGGTATGAAATAAATACTTTGCACACTTAAGGGTCTCTATTTTATAAATTTCCATGCAAAGGAACAGCATAATCTATTTTATAGTTTTGAGGGAATTCATTCAATTTATTCGCAGTTGCGAAGCATAATGATCAAACCATTCCATGCGCATCAAAAACTAAAATATCACAAGATATTTTAGATCTGGCAGGAAGAAAAAAAATTGCCTGTAAAGTAATTACTTTCTTTGCTTTGATTGACATTGGAAATACTTTTGAACTTTTTGAGTAATTAATTTTCTTTTCAAATTTAATTTTTAAAATTTTTTATTATGTAATAACAAATAAGAATTCTTAGTTACGAATACAAGATGTTTAGAGCGTTCAGAGTAAAAAGATGTAGGATGGATCATATATTACCAATATAAAAAATTGTTTCCATATACCTGCCTCTAAAAATCTTGTGTTGCACTTATATGATTTTCTCTACTCTTGTACTTATTGTTAAAAACTCTTATTCCTATATCTTTTTCGTGTTGTTTGAGATAAACACTTGTACAAATTATCTTATTGCTTATTTCCGTGTAACTGCATGGGGAATATTAGAATAAGTAGGCTTTGCGCGATAGTCAGATCTTTTTAAGCTTTTAAATTCCGTTCTCTTTGCACTGTTAACATATAAAAAATGAATAACAACGTTCCATTTGACAGAAGTATAAGTTCTCCAAAACCCACATCAATAACAAGGCATATCTCCAAAATGGTTAATTCTACGAAATAAAAAGTAAAAAAAGGGACATAAATTGTGCATTTTATAAAGATCTACATTTTTGTGTATTAAGATTTGGTTTCTTACGGTTCACCAGTCATGAAAAGTCAGCCAGAGTAAATAGGGGCTATAGTCAGAACATTCAAGATATGCATTTCATTTGTCATAAAAATATTTCAAAATCAAAATGTTAGAGCCATTTTCAAGAAAATAAAAATGTTTACAATGTAAGGGGTAGTTTGGGGTGGAGCAATTTTGTGAAAAATCTTCGTGTCGCATCCTTGAAAGACATTAATCTTAAATACCAACCGACCTTTCGTTTTTGAGTTATGCTGTCCACAGCCTGACAGTCACGCAGACACAAACAAACACACACACACACACACACACACACACACACACACACACACACACACACACACACACACACACACACACACACACACACACACACACACACATACACACACACAGACCTTTTTGTAAAAATGATTTTTTTTTTTTTTAACTCGACATCGAATTTTTGGGTGGAATACAATACTTCCTCTACTTCATGTAGTAGAGAAAGTAACCAGAAAAAGCGTGTATAAATGTTTAAAACTATACTAAACGCAATACAATATCTACCCTCTAATATTATACAATACAAAAATATCCAGAATGAAAAAAAAAAAAAAAAAAGTGGTTATTGGATAAGTGTCCTAACTTTACTGGTAACAAAAATTATGTCTCCCACATCCAGATCGTAAATATTATACAAATGAAAGAAATGAACATACAGAAATTTATAACACTTATTACTTACGCAAGAAAGTAGAACGTGAATGACACCACCGTAGTGAACCACATTTTGTTACCTGAAATAATTAATTGAGGTTAGAACTTAATTAACATGATTATAATGAATACCTTTGCATGTATGTGGTGTTTTCTTTCTGGTTGTGAGTTCATAACGATAAATCATACATGTAAAATATAAGATTAAATAAAATACACAAATTTACAGTAGATACAAAAGCTTTAAATTAAAAGTTTAAAATTAAATTAATTAAAAATTAAAAAACTCCTATTCCTCCATCTTATTCAGGTTAGTTCAGAAAAAAAAATTTGCAGAAATTATGTTATTGCATATTTTCTTTTGGGTGCGAGGGAAACTTGGGAATACAGTAGGCTTCGAGCAAGATTAAAATCTTTTAAAAGTGGTAGTTTACAAAGGGTGTAAAATTTCGTTCCCTTTGCACAGCAAAGACATATAAAGGTGTACAACGACCTTCCATTTGAGAAATGTATAAGTGTTGGAAAACTTACAAAAATAACAAGGAATATATCCGAAATAGTTCACTCTACAAACAATTTATTTGGACACAAATAGTATGTTTTAATGAGATCTATCTTTTTGTATAGTATGATTTGGTCTATCTCTTAGGGTTTAGTGAGAGATGCATGCAAAAGTCATCGAGTACATGGGCTGTACCAAATGACCTAGCTGTCGACAGGCCCTTAAACACCACTGACTCACTCACTCACTCCATGGTCTATAGCCGGAAAACACAAAATATACATTTTATTTGCCATAAACATATCTTAAACATATGACTTCTTAATGAAAATCGTTAGGGTCATTTTTTAGAACACCATAATTTTTGGAAAATGTTTCATGTAAAGATTAGTGGAGAAAGTTTCTTCCAAAACTTTCGGTTGCATCCTTGAAATATATTAAACTTAAATCAAATTTGATTTTTAAGCGACGTTTCGTTTTTTTTTTTTTTTATTTTTTTATTTATTTTTTTTTTTTTAATTTTAAGATCTGCATGTAGGCATACGTACACAAATTACAAAACTCAATTTATTGCAGGTGTATTGTTCCAAATAAAGTAAGTATATTCAAGAAGCTTTTTCACCCCAATGGCAAATATCGAAATACATAAGAATTCGCCACTAAACAGAATATATTCAGCATGTCAGAAATTTGGTTAGAAAATGCCGTAGAGAATAATTTACACTTACATAGATTAAAATTAAAACTGACTGATAATGTTATTGTTGTTTCTTTTCTCTTTTTCTTCCTTCATAACTTTTATTTTATGTATAATTTTTGTTTGTTTCATGTCTAGAAGTTAATTTTGGAAATAATTGGATGTAAATGTACTCCATAATGAACATTTTAACTGGCCTCATGCCTGTTATATGAGTAATAAATACATAATAAATATGTAAATAAACAGTTATGAACATTTCGTATATAATTTTTATTATTTAAAGGTTTTGTACGGATGTAAATAGTATGGGTCCAGTGACTGCAATTTAAACCTAGGCAAGGGGGCGGTTATCTTATACCCATCTTGGTCTAGCAGTTTGTTTTCATTGTTCAGACTGCAAATAGTTTGTTATGCAGACATTGTAATATATGCACGTGATTCAAAATGGATTTCAAAAGTGTCTGGACGTCATTTGACTGAGAAGCAAATTATGGATAATTTGGTAGTGCAATACTTTCTGATTTTGTACTTCAGATAGTCAATAGCAGGGTTGTTCGAAAATGCATACACTCTTTGCAATTGCACATTTTGTGTTTAGTGCATATTCAAGGATATAGTATGTATATTTTCGCATTTATTACCTTATGTATGATCCATCTACCTAATATTTCTGAACGAACTGAAAATATGTTTACTCACTCACCTATTCACTCACTCACTCACTCACTCACTCACTCACCAAAAACTCAATGATGTGCTGGACTCAAAACCAGGACTGAAGTACATTAAAGGTGTTAACAGGTGCTTAAGGGAACTAGACGATCTATGCCAGATGAATGTTTATTAGCAGTGAACCCCTGATGACATCTATTGACGTGATTCGATTCTTTTCAACTTTAATTATGGCCGATTATATAAAAAACCTTTAACCCCTAAAACCATTGAGAAAAGCTTGGAAATACCCTGATTAGTAATTTTGTGAATATATACAACAGCGAGTTACAATAAAATAATTGCTATAAGTGCATATTCCTTTATTTTTAGTACATATTTTCGAGACTTTCAGTGCATAGTTGCACTTAATGAGTCAACTGTCTTGGCGGCCAAAATATGATGTGAGATCCCAGAATAATCTCGTGGCACTAGTCACTCTCTTTCTCTCGCGCTCTCTCTCTCTCTCTCTCTCTCTCTCTCTCTCTCTCTCTCTCTCTGACTGGCTAGTTTATTAAGTTTGACAGACATACATTTCAAAGCTTCGACCTTACAAGTTTCCTTGTTAGTTGCTAAAAGCAGCTAAGTTTATTATCACGTTGTGTATGTTTCTAAGTGGAAGTGTTGTATTTTAGAAGCTTGAAACTTTTAGCAAGGAAAGATTTTTTTTTCCTATTCTAAACTATTGTTATTTTCAGAATTACAAAGAAGTATTTTCATTAATTTGGCATTATAATTTTCTTCTCGTGAACAAATAGCTTGTTTGGAAAATGGCCATTGGTGGTAATTAGAAACAAGGTGTTTCATGATACAGCCCTTGCTTTTAGTTTAGGGTTGTAGTAATGTCAAGAAGTAGTATGTTGTGTAGAGAATAGACACAGACTTCGTATAGTGGAGGTGAAAATCAGGAGCGATTTCAATTGAGTTTTCTTTTTCCGTATCAAATATAATGTTTCAATCTTTAACTTTGACCCTTTTCAATGCAGTTCCAAGACTCTGAACACATGCAGCAAAATAAAAAAATAGAAAAAGGATAAATATAAAAAATCTTATGTGTTGCACTCACATGGATTTCTCTACTCTTGTACTAACTATTCTCACAAACTCTTATTCCTGTATCTTCTTCGTCTTAGCTAAGATAAACATTTGTACAAATTATCTTATTGCTTATTTCCTTGTAGG
This sequence comes from Tenodera sinensis, assembly GCA_030765045.1. Taxonomy (NCBI): domain Eukaryota; kingdom Metazoa; phylum Arthropoda; class Insecta; order Mantodea; family Mantidae; genus Tenodera; species Tenodera sinensis. The sequence continues at coordinate 11,759,216 of CM060971.1, forward strand.
TTCAAGGGGAATATTAGAATACAGTAGGCTAAAGCTTTTAAAGCTTTGAGATTCTGTTGTCTTTGCACACGTAACATATAAAAAAAATGAACAACGATGATCTACTTCACGAAAGTTCTGAGTTTTCCGAAACTCGCACACATAACAAGGAATATCTCCGAAATGGTTCACCCTACAAGAAAATTTATTGAGACATAAATTGTGTATTTTAGCAAGATCTACAATTTTTGTACAGTATAATTTGGTCTATCTCTAACGGTTTACCAGTTATGCAAAAGTCGTCCAGAGTAAATACGACTACAGGAGCTATAAATTCAGCCAGAAAATTCAAAATATACATTTCATTTGTCATCAAAATATCTAAAACATATGACATTTTAATCAAAATCCTTAGAGCGATTTTCAAGAACATAAAAATTTTCGAAAAATGTTCCATGTAAAGCGTAGTTTAGGGTGGGGCTATTTTCTTCAAAATCTTCGTGTCGCATCTTTGAAAGACATTAAACTTAAATACCAACTTTGGTTTTTAAGCAACTTTTCGTTTTTGAGTGATGCTGTCCACAGACACACAGACACGTACACAGATCTTTTTCTAAAAAGTTTTTTTGTTTTTTATTCTGGGGGTCTCAAAACATATATTTCCGGTGAAATCTCGACATCGAATTTTTGGGTGGAATAAAATACTTCCCCTACTTACCAGTAGAGAAAGTAAAAAGTGGTCCATATTACCACCTCTTACCTTAAATTGTGAACGGACCTAAACATTGAAACTGTATTTAAAGGATGAAGTTGCTTTAAGAAGTATATTATTATTATTATTATTATTATTATTATTATTATTATTATTATTATTATTATTATTATTATTATTATTATTATTATTATTATTATTATTATTATTATTATTATTATTATTATTATTATTATTATTATTATTATTATTATTATTATTATTATTATTATTATTATTATTATTATTATTATTATTATTATTATTATTATTATTATTATTATTATTATTATTATTATTATTATTATTGCCATTATTATTATTATTATTATTATTGTCATTATTATTATTATTATTGTCATTATTATTATTATTATTGTCATTATTATTATCATTATTATTACTATTATTAATAATATTATTACTATTATCATTATTGTCATTATTTATCATTACCATTAATTATTATTATTATTATCATCATCACTATTCTCATTATTTATCATTATTATTATTATTTATTATTATTATTATTATTATTATTATTATTATTATTATTATTATTATTGTTGTTGTTGTTGTTGTTGTTGTTGTTGTTGTTGTTGTTGTTGTTATGCATGCCCTAGTTCGGCATTAATGTATAATTTGGTCATTACTATATCAGTTTCTGTTTTTGTTCCGTTCTTGCACTCTACACGTGGTATTTCCCGCACGTTATTACATATACAAAATACATACCTGCAGTCCTCGACCGACTGGTCCTTGTTTACCACAATCGATTTACACTTCACTTTCATATGTTTTAATACACCATTTAACTCACCTGAAAATGCCAGACAACAAGAAAATTTGTCTTCAGATATGACCACTCAATATGTAACGAACTGCTGTCCAGAAGATACGGTTGCACAAGAGGAAGTAGGCCTTAAAATGACGTAATAAGGGGCGTGTTTTGACTATGAAACAATCGTTCCCATTTGCTGGCTTTCGACTGTCAAGCTTACATTCCGAATGTTGTCGTCGCCATTATGCTTGAGTCATTCTGGAATTTCGAATCCTAACAAGGAGAGAAAGAACAGTTTCGACTTTAATGCAGCAAACCGATTTTTGGATTTTTGCTGACAATATTTAAGATTAAGTACGTGGAAAGTTTAACCTACCCAGGGCGATTCTAGCATAAAGGGATGCGCTATTTAAATTACTCTTTGTCCTGGTAAATATCTATGCCACTTTCTAAAGATCATGTTTTTGAGGAGCCGTAGCCAGAGTGTCCTTTCCTGTTTGGAAGTTTTAGAAATATTTCAGTAATAAGTTAATGACTAAAATAGCTATGTATTAAAGGCTGCAACCATGCTGTAATTGGTATCTATTGTCGTATTCCAGCGTGCCGAATATCCAAAGCTCTTGGCAGTGAAAGGTCACACAGGATGTCGCTGAAACGCAGTCGAACATGTGAAGATCGCATGACCAGCGGTCTTCGGAAATCATTTTCTTGTACGCCGTTTCCCCTCCCCACTTTACACAGCAATGAATTCGAACTTTGAAGAATAATTTTTCCGACTTAATCTCCCGCGGAAATTCTTTCAAGCATGTCTAATTATTTAGTGATATTGTTATTTGTCTATCTTGATTTGTTTCAATAAAATATAATATAGTGCTATATAACATGCTAACACAATACCGTATTTTATCGCATTAGCCCCCATCCCCCCCCCCCCCCGCATATTTCCCTCCCCTATGATTTTTTATCTCTAAAACATTTACCTATTAAACATCGCATAATTCCCTCTCCTGGTTCGTTCTTATTGGAGCGGCATTCAAATGACTTGATAATGGACAACAATCGACGCAGCGGTGCCTGTCACGGAGAACAATGGACGCAGTGCTTGCTACAAAAATACTTATATTGCCGTTGTCACAACGTATCGTAAAATTGAAATATGTTGCAGACATGTTTCTGTCAGTTTGTTACAAGTCGTCATATGGTCAAGAAGAGTTTAAAAAAACTGGTATTTCTTGTGCCATTAATGGTTCTGACGATATATTGTGGAATAGTAAACATGAAGATGTGTTATCTGGGCCAGTTATAAATGAAAATAGTGATGATAGTGACGAAAGTGAGACTGCAGAATAGTCAGAGAAAAGAAACAATGAAACAATACATTGTAGGCCAATGAAGCCGTGGTATGTATCCAGTTCATTCACAAATTACTGTATGCCTATATAACTTTTACATAATACTACATGGCTTCCCTTCCTGTCTGAATTTCTAGAAGCACCACTCGCATAATTCCCTCCCCAGTGTTTTCAAGCAAGTCTTTCGAGAAAAAAAGGGGGGGGGGGATTACGTGATAAAATACGGCATATCATAATAAGTAAATACGATTTTCTGTGTCAAAGTTTCATCACTTAACGATTGCGCATTGACATTCTTCTAAATAAAATAGGTTAGCTAGTATGGATGACATTTTTCACCAAATTAACAAATAATTTGAGAGTAATGTATTACAGCCAAAAACTCGAAGTAGGGATTTCACCGGAAGTATTTGTTTGGAAGCCCGCTAGATCCAAAGAATCTTTCACGGATACGAGCGGAAGATTTTAAGACCCCTCCCCCCGACCCTAAACTATCCTTAATTGCAAAATTTAGAACATTTTGTTTTCTTAAAAATGAGTGCAGATCTTTAATTGTCAGGGAATAGACTCTGAAGTCCTCTTTATTCTGCAAAAAGGGTAGATATCGTTAATTAAATTATTTTCTTGTTTAACGACGCTGTCAATTGCCAGGATCACATCAGCGTCGCCGGTGTGCCGTAATTTTGTCCCGCAGGAGTTCTTTTACATGCCAGTAAATCTACTGACATGGAGCTGTCGTTTTTAAGCACACTTAAAAACCATCGGCGTGGGCCGGGTTTGAACCCACGACCTTGGGATCCGTAGGCCAGCGTCTAACCAACTGAGCCACCCAGATCGACAGATATCGTTAAAACACAACATGTAAATCGTATACATTTTTTTTCTTATGCAATTAACCGTTTTCGAGGTATTCGTTGTTACTGGTTTGAATTTTGAAATATATACACTTTTCTAAAATATCGTTCTTTTATCTCCCTTGGCAAGCAGAGAGAACGGAATTTCAACATCATCACATACTGATCTGCCTTAAAACATTTGATTATCGCTTAAAGCCTACAGTAATCCCATTGTAATTACAAGGAAATATGCAATAAGATAATTTCTGCAAATGTTTATGTCTATTAACATGAAGTAAATAGAACAAGCATTTATAAGAAATAGTTTGTACAAGAGTGAGTAGAGAAAACTATGCGAGAGTATCACATCTGTTTTTTAAATTTATTTTATCTCCCCCCCCTCCCGCCCCCCCCCCCCCCCACCCCCTATACAATCTGGATCCTTGCCTAATCCTGCATGTGGCCTGGGGTTATTAGACACTTTTTCAAAGCTTACCTTCTCTTAGAAAAAAATTACAAATTTGCCACAATATACAAAAAAAAATAATAAAATGTGGTCTTAGAATTCAGTGATAGTTTAATCGGCATTGATCACGTGCTGTTTTTATGCTTTAACTCAACTAACGTCTCTGGTATAATACTGCCGGAGCGGGTAAATTGATCAATTTTATTAATATCTCAGGAATATAATTAATTATTGAAATTAAATTTTGTACCAATTGCTAATAATACGTAAAAAATTAAATCTGTATATCTAATGTTTTTAGAAAATTACTTCTTGACACGTTATCTGCAATAAAATTTATTGCAAACGCGGATTTTTTCTGTGCCAATATACTCCATAAACAGTTAATGGGAAGTATTAATTTGCAATCACTTGGGAATGTGAACTTAAATAACAAAAATGTACTTACTTTTATGCACCTACTTAATCTAAGGTTTAAGGGTACAAGGTAATCTGAACATACAGAAATTATACCTTAGCGAGTTAAATTAAGTTACACTAAACATTTTTCTGAATTATTCCATAATTCTTTTTTCAAGTGGTTATATGCATTAATAGCTTACGCGGTTGAGTCTATAAAACTTTTATCTTTAATAAACAGAGTAGTGTGTGTGTGTGTGTGTGTGTGTGTGTGTGTGTGTGTGTGTGTCTGTGTCTGTGTCTGTGTCTGTGTCTGTGTCTGTGTCTGTGTCTGTGTCTGTGTCTGTGTGTGTGTGTGTCTGTGTGTGTCTGTGTGTGTCTGTGTGTGTCTGTGTGTGTCTGTGTGTGTCTGTGTGTGTCTGTGTGTCAGACTGTGGACAGCATAACGCAAAAACGAAAAATTGCTTAAAAACCAAACACGGTTTTTAAGTTTAATGTCTTTCAAAGATGCGACACGAAGATTTTGTAGAAAATTGCTCCACCCTAAACTACATGGAAGAGTTTTGGAAAATTTTGATTTTCTTGAAAATGGCTCTAACGATTTTGATTAAAATGCCTATGTTTGAGATATTTTTATGACAAATTAAATGTATATTTTGAATTTTCTGGCTATAGGCTATGTCGTCCTGGATGACTTTTGAAGAACTGTTAAGTCGTAAGAGATAGACCAAACCTTACTGTACAAAAAATGTTGATCTTATTAAAACACAATTTATGTCCAAATAATATTTTTTGAAGAGTGAACCATTTCGTAGATATTCCTTGTTATTTGTGTGACTTTTGGAAACTTACTTTCGTCTAATAGAACATCGTTATTCATTTTTTTATATCTTAGGCGTGCGAAGAGCATGGAATTTGGAAGATTTAAAAGATTTGACTATCGCTCAAAGACTACTGTATTCACATATTCCCCTTGTACCTACAAGAAAATAAGCAATAAAATAGTTTCCGCACATGTTTATTTCGACTAACATGAAGATAGAGGAATAAGAGATTGCAAGAATGGTTAGTACAAGAGTAGAGAAAGTCATGTGAGTGCAACACATCAGATTTTTGTATGCTATGATATACGAAACGAGTGCTTATAATTTATTATATTCTCTGTACTTACAGCCATTCACTAAGTTAATTGAATTCTAAAAATCTAAACTACTGTCGTTAACCGTTCGAAACATATTCAAATATTCATTTTTATAAACTACATTCTGCGCCGGTGGTTTCTTACAAACTTGCAAATATATACACTAAAATTTATGAGTACACGTTTACACTATAAATTACATTATCACTGGCATTTTACCTGTGAGTTCTTCTTAGAAGAATGCTGGAACTAGGCATTTACATTTATCTCAGGCACTGAAGGTATTGTTTGTGCAAGCAGTATTCCTTAACAACTAACACTGATGTTTAAAAGAAAAGAAATAATATCATAATGTAATATAGGTACGAGTAATTTAAAAGCGCTACCTACTTATCTTTCCTATTAAAGTTTATACTATGTAAAAACTATACTTATATTTCTTATAAACAATTAAATATGCAGCAATAATTATATTTAAACCACATATATGCCTATTCACCAACAACAATTTCTCAAACACAATTCAACAGAGCAACAGACTTGCAAAACAAAACAAACATCTGTTTGCCACCAAAATATGCTTTATAGCATTCTTTTGTTGATCAGTTCAGCCATCACAGTTTTCTAGACAAGAAAATCCCTTCTCCTCGCTTACCCGCTAATTTCAAAAGCTGAAAATAAAAGCAATACTGTACCAGCTACATTGGAATGTATGCGCGCAGCATTGTGATTGAAACAAATGGTAAACACGTGCGCAAGGGCATTTAAAAAATCACGTGACGACCTTGAAACATGCACTAGGACAGAAACAGAAGTGAATTATGGAACTATAAGGATAGGAGGGTTTCTGCAAAGATTAAAAAAAAAAAAAAAAAAAAAAAAAAAAAAAAAAAAAAAAAAAAAAATTGCGATTTTCGCCAAATTTCAGAATTTATTTGCACCTATTCTTTAATCAAGTAGGATTGAGACAGTTATTTATACCGTGTTAGGATTTTCAGTTATCACATGTTTCGATAACGTTCCAAAGTTCATGAATATTGATTAATATTAATATATTAACCAAAGCCGCAATGGACTTATATATCTAAATAAACTTAGCCAGAGAAAGAGAGCCTGTGCTTTTCTAATGGCATTAACAATTGAAACCAACGTGTGTGTGTGTGTGTGTGTGTGTGTGTGTGTGTGTTTTGCAAATATGTTTAATATATTTAAATGAACGAAATTTAAGAATAAATATGTAACAAAACATAGCAAATGTGGGAATGCAGCTTAAATCAGTACTGGTTTTAACACGATTTTCTTTTCAATGTTTCTTTTTTACAATGTGGGTGTTGTCTTCGCTGATCTTGCACACATCGCAAAATGAATTGTTTTTGTTCGTTGGCCGTTATCAATCCATTGAATTCTTGTATTACCTCCACTCTTCTCTCTGCCGTATCATTTACCTCCTTAAGGTTTTTCATAGTCTCTTTGGCGCTAAGGTAGGATGTGTTTGAATCCCAAAAAATTGGATTCTTATTTAAAAAATCTAAATCTGTGGTTAACTTCTTCAACATGTCCAAACTCTTTTTATGTAGGCTAAGTTTGTTTCTTTACATGATGAATGAAAACAAATGTTGTTTTGGTTTTATATGAATTAATTTGATCAATATTATTGAAAATCTCCTCGACCCCACCGTAATTTGTGTGGTGCTAGCATCAAGCCAAGTCCCCCAACTTGGATATTATCCAGGGGAAAGGGTAAGTGAAGTGAAGTTTATAAAAATATCTAAAGTGTTAAATAGTACATAAAGTATGCCTGAAAGTATGCTCTTTGGCACATATTTGGGAAAAATATGCTCAAATATGCATTTATATATTGTGCATTGTCTTCACAAATATTGGAAACATGCTTAGATTAACTTAGTAATGGAAAATTAAGCCATGGTAAAAATATGTCACGTCATAAAAATCTGAGCACTAATTATATATTGCCACCAGTAGGTCTTGTTTCCAATTTTAGAGCTTAAATATTTGAAATAGCAGGATTAAAACTCTTTTATAGGTGCGAGCTGAGAAAGATGATTCTGGTGATATTGATGATTTGTTTTCCGACAAGGAGGATGAATTAATATCATGAGAGTGACTAGGAACAAACAATGGATGGAAACTGATATGTAAAAAAGAAACATCGTATGTAGCATAGTGGAGTGAGGCATTGTAGAGGAAATTAAATCCTTCCATAAAATAATCAGTTTTGATATAATAGATGAAATTGTGTACTTTATAAATGCATATACTAACAGGAAAGCGCCAGAGGAAAATTATTCTAGGGACAGAGATGCTAAATTCACGGAACAGAACTGAGATTTGTGCAGTAATGGGTGTTCCATATTTAATTGACCTCAAAATTGGTAGTCGGACTGGGTGACTCAGTTGATTAGACGCTGGCCTAATGATTTCAAGGTCGCGGATTCAAATTTGGTCCAGACCGATGGTTTTAAGTGTGCTTAAAAATGACAGCCCCATGTCACTAGATTTACTGGTATGTAAAAGAATTACTGCGGGACGAAATTCCGGGACAACGGCGACGCTGATGTGAGTGTTTTAAAACATCTGTATAGTAAGATTTGATCTATCTCTTAAAGATTACCAGTTTTACAAAAGTCATCAAGAGCAAACAGGACTACAAAGGCTATAGCCAGAAAATTCAAAATATGCATTTCATTTGCGATAAGAATACCTTAGACATATGGTATTTTTATCTAAATCGTTAAAGGCATTTTTGTAAACATCAAAAGAATGGGACACAAAAATTTTGAAGACAATTTCTATTCCTAAACTACCCTTTGCGTAGACATTTTTCGAGAATTTTGATTTTCTCAAAAATGGCTCTGATGATATTGATTAAAATAGCATTTGTGTAAGATATTTTTTATGTAAAATGAAATGTATAATTCGAATTTTGGCTATAGGCCATGTAGTCCTCTGGATAACTTTTGCATAACTTATAAATCGCAAGAGATAGACCAAATCGTAACATTCAAACAAAAGCAGATTTCTTTAAAACACCAAATTATGTCCAAATGCATTTTTTGTGAAGTGAACCATTTCAGAGACATTCTATATTATTTGTGTGAGTTTTACAACACTTAAACTGTTTTAAAATGGTAGGTCGTTTTCCACTTTATCTCTTCGTCACGTAAATAGAAGGGACTTTCACAGTCTTCATGCAGCGACCAGCTTTAAAACATTTGACTATCGCTGAAAGCGTACTTTATCCCCATATTCCTCTTGTATCTTATCAATAAGAATTTCTGCAAATGTTTATCTCGACTGAGATGATTGAGGAATAAGAGTTTGTAAGATAGTACATGAGTAGAGACAGTCATGTGAGTGCAACACATCAGATTTTTCAAAATGGGACCTCTAATGTTTAAATTATGAGAGCTGAAGATATTTGCGTAAAGAAATATGAATAAATGTTGAAAGCTAGCTTCTCGCGGCAGAGATGACCGTTTTATCTCAGGAAGTAGCATTTCAACGCGCTCTTGTTTGATCTGGCGGTGCCGTTCTGCTTTTGTTTTCGTCTAACGTGGCTTCCTTTGGCCACCCTGTTCATGTGAATTTCCGCTTTCCAAGGCGGCTCTACTCAGGACTGAATGTTCCCTTACTCTGCAGCTAATTCATTCCTTTGCTCTGTGTACTAGACACCGCTCTCATGGTGAAGGTTAATACGCCCTCTGTCTTTATTCGGAAAACGTTTTCCTTGCCTCCCTTTGAAAGCTCTTCCTTGCTTTATAGCACTCATTGACCGTGTTTTATCGAGTATGCAATTACAAGGTGTTCTTTAATTTAACCTGCTAGTTTGGACAAACAGCCTCATCTATAGGCTGTCCATGCAATATAGTGGGTTGCCTACCCATGCAAACTACAGGGGTCCAATGTTTGGAGGGATATGGGTTTATCATGTGCTTCTAGACAAACGATCTTAATCTTTTGATCATGTAACTGTATATTAATGACCGCCTCCGTGGCGCAGTTGGTAGCGCGCTTGCCTCTGGCGCGGAGGACCCGGGTTCGATCCCCGGTACCAGCATGGGAATTTATCCCCTCTGGGAGGTCTGGCACGGGGTGCACTCAGCCTCGTTAGGTCCCGGGGGGACCAATTGAGGAGCTACTTGATGGAGAAGTAGCGGCCCCAGGTCTAGAAGACCGCATAACTGGCCGGGAGGGCTGGGGGCGCTGACCACGTCCCACCCTCCAGTACTGCACCTCACCAATGGCGCCTGTAGTGGGCAGAGGTGGGGGACGCAGCGGCTGGGCGGTAGGCCTTGGCCCCTTGTGGGCAGTTGCGCCGGGGTTTAGTTAACTGTATATTAATATAGCTCTATACATGCGAACAAAAGTCATTAAAACAAATAATGAAAATCTGATGTGTTGCACTCACATGGCTTTCTCTACTCTTGCACTAAACATTCTTACAAACTCTTAATTTCTGTATCTTCTTCGAATTAGTTGAAATAAACATTTACCGTAATTATCTTATTGCTTCTTTCCTTGTACGTGCTGACATTCCCTTCTCTTTGCACGGCTAAGATATAAATGTACACAAATAACAACCAAAATCTCCGAAGTGGTTCATTCTACAAAAAACTTATTACGACATAAATTGTGTGTTTTAATGGGTTTATATGTTCTGTATAGAAAGATTTCGTCTCTCTCTCTTCGATTTACCAGTTATACAAAAATTCATCCCGTGTAAACAGGACTACATAGGCCATAGCCAGAAAATTCAACATATACATTCCATTTGCCGTGAAATTATCTGAAACATATGGCATTTTAATCAAAATCGTTAGAGCCATTGTCGAGAAAATAAACGTTTTGAAAAATTTTCCATGTAAAATGTAGTCTGAGTTAAAGGAATTTTCTTCAAAATATTCGTGTCGCATCCTTGAAAGAGAAACCTAAATACCAACTTCAGTTTTAACCACTTTTCGTTTTTTTTTTTCCCACAGGCTGAAACACGCACACACAGACACGCCTTTTTCTATAAATCCTTTGCTTTTGGATCCATGGGACTTCAAAACATGTATTTCGGGGTAATAATCGACATCAAATTTTTGGTTGGAGTACAATATTTCCTCTACTTACTATACGTAGCAGAGAAAGTAAAAATGTGGTGTGTTCCACTCAGATCACTTTCACTAAACGGCATGATTTTTAATATAGTATCTACGAACTATTTTTATATAGGCTTATTTATGTATCTACTTGAAATTAACCCCTCACCGCTACGGAGAATCGATCCCGTGTCCCCTTGTAAGAGGTAGGCGTGGTACCACTGTGCTACCAGTGTTGTCATTCATCAAATTATAAATTTAAATTGTATCTGTGAATGAACGAACTATTCAACGCCATGAAAATTACGTATTCATTTTTGAAGCACTTCGAAGCGTGAACAGTGGGGTAGGGTAGTACATTGACTACACCGCATTCATATTGGTGTCTTTTGACTTCTCGCTGTTTCCTCTGCACTGCTGCCCATCACAACCCGTGGTATTGAGACCCTATCATGTTTCATCGTTGTCCAAGTTTCGCTGCATTATTATTATTATTATTATTATTATTATTATTATTATTATTATTATTATTATTATTATTATTATTATTATTATTATTATTATTATTATTATTATTATTATTATTATTATTATTATTATTATTATTATTATTATTATTATTATTATTATTATTATTATTATTATTGTTATTGTTATTGTTATTGTTATTATTATCATTATCATTATTATCATCATCAATCAATAGGAAATAGCGAATCAAAGTACTATATAATGTAACACCTTCTGTTTTGCTGAAGTAAACAACCGCAGCATATAGAATACCAAGCAAAACGAGCAAAAACACTAAGGAAGAAAACGGCAACAATATCCAATCAATGGAGTGCAGATGATGTAAAATGGGATTCATGTTATTTATCACGGATTTAGCGAGCAATTTTCCAAAACTCAAACAATGAATTAATTCCAAACAACACAAGCAATGTGACAGATACACAAGGTTTTTCAATGGAAACTGCATGATGATTATTCCATTTAAAATAGTATTTCTGGTAAAATACAACGCAATTTGAATAATCGTTCTACCGTTATTGGTTTACGGGATACATAAATGTGAATTTTCACACCTGCCGTCAGTGGACAAGAGGGCTGTGTGCAAATGCATATACTTTCAAAATTTGAACACATCGGTACTGAAGTAAACCATTTATATTATGGAGTTGTAAACTTAAAAATCTCACCACAGCAATATTAAATTAGCTATTTTAATGATCCATTATCTTAGAATATATTTAGAGGATGTTTATTCTTTCTCTATCATTAAATTAATTTATTTTTACGACGAAGTATTTATTACAAGGACAAGAATGATATTTTGTAGATATCAAAACTTTTCAGTAGTATTTCAGAGGTTTTATAGTTTTAGAAATAAACTATTAAACAAAATCCAATAAAATAATTTTCTCACTCATCGGAGATTTACTTGAGCTATCCAATAAAATTTTTAGATAGATGAAGCTGGTATTTTCAGAGGAAATTGATAACTTATGTTGATAAAAGTAGTTTTAACTAAATTACATATAAACTAAGGTTGAAATGTAAAACACAAATACTGCAATAAAATATTAAATAATTAAAATGGTAACTTTCTGTTTGATATTGCTTACACATCAAAAGTGGCTGCCTCGCGCGACTTTTTTGTGTATACGTGATTAACAACAATCGAGCGGGAGAACCAAAATAGGTTTTCTCCACAGTCTTCCAGAAAGATCTGGCTAGGTCATCGCCTGAGTGAAGAAGTTCGTGAAAGGTCCGTGTGACGTCATCCCCGATATATAAGGAGGCGAGGAAGCAGTAGAGACAGAGCTAGAGTTACAGAGATGAGCCGTTGAGTGTGTTAATGACTGCAAGACAGCTGTGTGTATATGTGTGTGTGTGTGTCTGTGTGTGTGTGGGTGGTACGTCGCGTCGCAGTAGAGTTTTAACAAGCGTCGAGTGATTGTATCGTCGGAGTTAGTGTATGAGAGACAGAGAAAATAAAGACACTGAATGGACTGAGCCAAGGTTACGAGAAGAAAACAGTTGTGAGTTGTGATACCGAGAACAAAATTGCGTATGTGTGCAAAAGTTTATATATTTATACAGGCTTCGACGTGATTCCCAAATTTGTCTAATACCTGTTTTTGAAAATGAACTTTAAAATGCTTCTGAAAAATTACGCTATAAAGTGTTAATCCAAGGCCAGAAGACGACAAAGACGATCATAGTGGTCTTTACCTGAAAAATCTGCTAATACTTGATAAAATTCTACAGTTTAACCAGAATGAGACTGGAAAACAAGAAGTCTATTCGAGAACTTGAATAAAAATGGAAAGGAAAAACTCAACTGAAAGCTCAAAGAAGAAATCTTATCTCTTTTCCCCTATTTATAGTCTTATAATTAAAGAGAAAAGAGAGATATGCAAGAAATGGAAATTGCAGAAATGTTTCTGTATTCTCGATAGCAAATTTTTTGCCTCTTTCCTACCTTCTTTATATTTGTTTTCTTCGGCATTGTATTTTTCTGGCTTTTTACGAGTACATCCCAAATTTCTACTTCTCTTTTGTTTCCTTCGGAACGTTTTCCCATATTATTGTTCGTCGTTTCTTCTGTCCTTTTTTAGGAATGCTAGTATCTCATTGGAAAGCTAAGAAAAGAAATACACATTAAACTGGACGCAGGACGCAGAAATTAATTTTGTTGTTTATTTCTGAAAGAAGGCATCAGAACAAAGACGGTAGACGATAAGGAATGTAGACAGAAATTGTCGCAGTTCACATTCCAAAAGCCTCAGCAAGTTTTTTATCAGTGAGTCATGAATAACGATACAATCTTACCATCCCTACTGCTTACCTAAAGAGGAGACCCGGATTCGATTCCCGGGACCAGCATGTGTATGTTCTCCAGCATATACTGACTGCGAGAGACCGGGCGCTGACTTTCTTTCTTTTTCTTTCTTTCTTTCTTTCTTTCTTTCTTTCTTTCTTTCTTTCTTTCTTTCTTTCTTTCTTTCTTTCTTTCTTTCTTTCTTTCTCTCTTTCTCTCTTTCTCTCTTTCTCTCTTTCTCTCTTTCTCTCTTTCTCTCTTTCTCTCTTTCTCTCTTTCTCTCTTTCTTTCTTTCTTTCTTTCTTTCTTTCTTTCTTTCTCTTCTTTTCTTTCTTTCTTTCTCTTCTTTGCTTTCTTTCTTTCTTTGCTTTCTTTCTTTTCTTTCTTTCCTTTCCTTTCTTTTCTTTCTTACATTCCTTCTTTCCCCTCTTCGCTTCTTCCCCTCTTTCCCTCCCTCTCTCTCTTTCTTTCTTTAATAATGATAATAATAATACTAATAATAATAGTAATAATAATAGTAATAATAATGATAATAATGATGATAATAATAATAATAATAATAATAATAATAATAATAATAATAATAATAATAATAATAATAATAATAATAATAATAATAATAATAATAATAATAATTTGTTTAATATTATTACTATTATTATTGTTGTTATTACCATTATCATTATGACTAAAATAAATGCTTTATATGTTAAGGAAAACTTGGTTGGAAATATAAGAGCCTGGCTGAGGTATAGCCAATAGCCATATTCTTTGTTTTAGTATTTAGTATTAAGATGCATGACTTGTCCCAGAATTTTCTTTTCCTCTCTGTGGTGAGAAATACGCTGAATGAAAAATTACTGGGCGGAAAGCTCCATGAATAATAAGAATTGAACCTCAAGATAGCAATAATCAACACTTCTATATTTGCATATCCGCTGTTGTTTGACTTAATTTATATTCTTGTAGTTACGATGTATGTGATTTACCTTTTCTTCCTAGCTACTGTGACCTGTCATGCTAAAGATTGTAGGGTTTATTTATTTATGAACTGCCAGGTATATTACCACTTTAAGTGTCTAATTAATACTCACTGACATTTATTAATTAGATATGTTCTAATGAATTAATCAAACCGGAAAGTAAACATTTGTCTAACCTTGAAAAGTCTTTTCATTCCGCATGTTGGCGTACTACAGGGTGAGACAAATATTAAAATAAATAAATAACAAGAGAAGTATGGAATGAAGACAAAAAGCAGAATAACACCATTTCTACTGGATAATTGTTAACATTAAATAAAACGTTTGCTAAGATTAAAATCAATATTCTGCATCGCGACAAAGGATATGTCACGGGCGCTTAATTGTTTCATTTATATACACACTTTAACTTCTAAATACATATCGGTTTCTTTGAAAAATAACTGGGATTCCTTCTAATACTTGTTACTGTTAAACACATTCGTATTTACTCTCAAGCTAATGTTTCCAGACTGGCGAGGATAGGAAGTGAATGATTGCAATCCCCTCCTACTCGGCAGTTTTGTATTGAGAAGTCAAAACGCTGACCCTTCTATCGAACAGAAACAAACATTGGTGTTATTAAAACGAATATTTGATAATAATAGCTCCCTATGTATACGGTGGCGCCGTGGTCCCAGATACCCACATGTGGTATTCATGATGGACGAAGCAGCGTCTGGGCGGGTTTTCTCCGGCTTCCCCCGTCATTCATTGCTCCATTGTCACATATTTCTTTTTAGATTCAACGGGAATATGGGAATACAGTGTTTTAAGGGCTGGTTTCCATTTTCTTTGCATGACCAGGAGAGACAGAGAGACAGAGAGAGAGAGAGAGAGAGAGAGAGTAGGAAGGGGGGGGGATGTTTTCCATTTGAGAAAACTAAGTATTTTAAAACTGTAGCCAATAATAATATACTGGGCTAATTGTAGTGCCAACTGTGAAAATAAATATCAATTAAATTGTGTCGATGTCATTGTAACTTGCAAGTTGTTTATTTTTAAATGGCTATTAATATTAAATAGTATTAAATTAATGGATTATTAATTATTTTGCGGAATATCCTAAACAACTACGACTCGAGGATTTCATTTCGGAGATGTTTGCATGTTATTTGTGTCAGTTTCGAAAAACTTAAAGCTTTCGTGAAATGGAACATCGTTGTTCATTTTTTGTATATGTTAAGCGTGCAAAGATTTAAAAGATTTGACTATCGCTCAAAGCCTACTGTATCCTAATATTCCCCTTGTACCTACAAGGAAATAATAAGATAATTTGTAAAAATGTGTATCTCAACTAACACGAAGAAGATATAGGAATAAGAGTTTGTAAGAATGGTTCGTAGAAGAGTAGAGAAAGTCATGTGAGTGCAACATATCAGATTTTTAAGAAGGATAACAAAGTGATTGAAATATAATTTGACTGGATTTTGTCTTTTTGTCGCAGTATATTTCCAGTAAAATCTAGATACTTGGATGGTACCTTCAATATATGTGATAGGGAAACTAAGAAATAGTCAAGAAAATAAAATTTCATCAGAAATTGCTATTGAAAATTGCACAACGCTCATCTTATTAGGTTTAAGGTTTTTATGAACAATTTGTAGCTTATTATTTTTATATTATGAATGATAAGTACCCTTGGTTTACCAAGAGATTCTTCTTGTGCCCCTAATTTTACCACTTGTATGACACTGCTACATGTATAAAACATTGTATTTTTATTTGAGCAACATGAGGAAACGTAGAAAACCTCTAGTCTTCTTGCATTTGAAAAAATACCTGTAATATCTAACAACCCTTGTTTTTGTGAACCACCAAAACATTTTAGTGTATTGTTCTCTTTCTAACGACAATGTTACTGCGACAACAGAATCTTGTCATCTGCAGTGTATTGTGTTTTAGCGCCATGCACACTAGATTACATTCTCTTTCTGCTTGCATTGTTGCTAAAAGTGCCTACTTGACACCTTGGTCTCTCTCTAGTGCCCTTAATGATGTCATCCCATTGCTAACGCTCCCTTATTTAACCCTCTCTAACACTTACTCCGTGCATTTTGTAAAACTCTTCTCTGGTATTCTCTTGCTTGGCTGCAATTGTAGCAGTAATTCTGAGAGAGATATTTTTGAAAGAAAAACACCGTACAATAACACTCTCATACAGTGCCAAGTTATCGGTGTTTATTACAACAGGCTATTCCTTCTCTTTCTTCTTACATTAAATACAAAATTCACAGGAAAGTTAAGCAATATTATAAAGAGAGAATGGCAATCTCAAAAAGCTCAAAGAAATTCAATAATTTTTCAAACCGAAAATTCGTATCTTTTGTTTCGGATAATAAATTACTAAAGGCGTAAGAATCTGATCACAAAATTATATACTCATAAAATAAATCATTTAAAAAGAATTTGTTGCACTCACATGACTTTCTCTGCTCTTATACTGACTATTCTTCTTTGATTGATAATGAAAATCTCTATAAGTTGGGGGCTAAATGGCTTAGTAGTTCTGCTCTCTTTGCACGGCCTTTTCAGAAAAGTTTAAGTATTGCTAAACTCATACAAATAACAAATAATATCTCCGAAATACTTCGCTCCACAAAAAATGCAATTGAATATAAATTGTGTGTTTTAGCAAGATCTGCATTTTTTGTATAGTAATATATGGTCTCTCTCTTACGTTATGCAAAAGTCATCCAAAGTGAATATGACTGCATAGGCTATGGCGAGAAAATTAAAAATATTCATGTCATTGCCCATAAAAATATTTCAAACACATGGCATTTTAATCAAAATCGTTGGAGCCATTTTTGAGGAATTAAAAATGTTCGATAAAATTAAAATTTTTGAAAAGTTTTCCATCTAAACTTTAGCATGGAGTGATTTTCTTCAAAATATTCATGTTACATCGTTA
Source organism: Tenodera sinensis (assembly GCA_030765045.1). Lineage (NCBI taxonomy): Eukaryota > Metazoa > Arthropoda > Insecta > Mantodea > Mantidae > Tenodera > Tenodera sinensis. The sequence continues at coordinate 11,776,789 of CM060971.1, forward strand.
AAAAATATTAAACATAAGTACTAACCCTAGTTTATAACCGACTTTTCGTTTTTAAGTTCTGGTGTACGCACACACACGCGGACCTTTCTCTAAAAGTGCATTTTTTGGATTAGGGGGCATCAAAACAGATATTTCCAGTGAAATCTCCACATCAAATTCTTGGGTCGAATACAATACCTCTCCTACTTACTGTAAGGAGTGAAAAATAATTGTCTTATCAAACTGTCTTATCGTTTGACAAACAAAAAACTAATTCGGTTTTAAAATAATTGTTGCATCCACGACTGGCAAATGGTCTTTCCAACGTGTGACTGAAATTGCTTCACATGATTTAGCCCATGTCATGAAGAATAAAACAGTTATGGTCCAACCAGAATGTGGTACAAGTCACGCGTTGGTTCCTGACGAATGAACATTTTAAATGAGAGGTTAGATGCGAGTCATTTTCTCAACTTTACAGGAGCACTGACACATAGTAGCAGTTCAGATGTTGTGTTCGTTCTTCTAATGTTTCTGCGTTTAAGTAGATCTAATTGTTATCTTAACAAAGTATTTGCTGAGCTGCTTATCAAAGGTAGTCTAGCTCACTGTAAATTCTCTTACCCTTTTACGCCAGTCAGTTGTCTGCCCATGGCTTCAATACTTTGTAACGGGATCGTGACTTGGATGCGCCGTTTGTAGCGGTTTCTGGACGTTGGGTGCCGGATTTAGGTAGGCATGAGAGGATGTTTCTCGGGCGCGAGGTTAGATGACAACACAACACAGGCTTTTACTAAGTTTATTCTTCAACACTTCATTTGCCTCGAATTTCCGACCTGAGCAAGTTTCTGGTGCTTCTCTCTTAGATTGCTAACTGCTTTACGTTCACTAATCACCGTTGCACTTCACACCTCGACGTTTCTTTTTGGCGCGAGAGCTATACTCATTTAGCGATACCAGGTTTACACTTCTAGTCACATCGCCACCCAGACTCAAACTGTCAGACCGTTACACTTTCCACCTCGACGTTCCTTTTTGGCGCGAAGCTATACTTATTTAGCGCTACGAGGTTTACACACGTCTAGTCACATCGCCACCCAGACTCAAACTGTCAGACCGTTGCACTTTGCACCTCGATTTCCCATTCTGTCCATTCGATATATTATTATTTAACTGTTTAATGAACTCTAATGTGACTAATTAAGGACATAGATTTGATTTCTTTAGTTCTAGAGGCCTTTAGAAACTTGTTCAGGTCAACCTACTTTCAAAAGGCAATTTCTTTGCACAATACCAAGTTATACTTATATCTAAAATCTTATATTTATGTACATTCTTAATCTAAAATTACAAATATATACGTAGAAGTTCCCGTCTCAACTTCAAGGCGAGTAGGAGTGGATGTCGAAGTCATATTAGTGAAATGGGACTTGAGTCATACCTCTTCAGTATTTACATTTGGAACACTTTTCGTGCATGTCTTTTTTGCATACTGATAGGTAACTCAAATAAATTGGTAGGTTTTAGTAGCGTAGTGTCTCGGCTTTTATGGCACAATTTTTTCATTGCAAAAAAGTGTATCCATGTTCTTTGCAGCAGTAAATGAAGACAGTCCTGTACAGAAGAAATTAAAAAAGCACCACAAAAACGGTATGTTGTTGAAAACCACAAGACAGCACTATAAGAATACATGATAACCTTATAACGTCATATTAGTAATCTTAGGTGTGTCTAGACTTTTAATCCTTGACGAAATTCTGGCCAGGATCAGATGAAATAATTCACACATTATCCTTCCAATTTGGAGGTAGCATTCAATCAGCAAATTCTGTGATCAAAGGTCACTTCGATATCGCGTGCAAAAAAGGTACAAACTGTCCTAGCGAAAAACAGCACATCAACCTATTTATAAAATCGGAAACGGATACAGTCCGAGGTTCACTTCCGAACCTTTCCTGTGAGACAATGGGATCACTTAACTAATAATGACATCACCCATTTAAATTGACTGGCAATAAGACCCAATAAATATGAAAATACTTATTTCGTCCATTAACTGTCGTTTAACAAGTATTGCAAATTGTGTGTGTATGTGTGTGTGTGTGTGTGTGTGTGTGTGTCTGTGTGTGAGAGAGAGAGAAACAGTGTCATAACCTTTAAATTACCTTTATTTGAATTTTATAGACCTGTGCACTAATGTTTACGAATTTCAAATCTTCTAATGGGCGTCATATCGCAAACAAATTCGTTATGAAGGTATGTTAACTAAACTGTCGATATTTAAGATAAATTTCTAACACTAGAATTAATTATTAGTAATGTATGCAGAATATATTTTTTCCAAAGAGGTTAATTTCGTTGTTATTTTCACCAGCTTCACTTCTGTTTTTCTTTGTTTGATTTTACTTCATCTATGTGCTATCTATAACATTTATAATCATTGTGACAAAATTTTCCTTTGGAACAATTGCCAATTGGCAATGATGTTAACTTGTTCTAGTATTTAAATAACTTTGAGTTTGTTAGGCCTGTATTTTTTCTTTATAAACATTAAATTCACATGCACATTTACGTTCTCACTCATACTTCCAGGCTCTAGCTCAATAAAAACTCTCATTCTTCAGCTGGAAATCTGGATCGAACCGGGAATCTCTGGATTCGAACTTCTATTTCGTTGTACCGGTATATTAGGAGCTTCTGAATCATGTGAAAGTTATGTTATTAAATGACATTTGAACCAAAGAGAAGGTAAAAAGGTTTAAAATTCCACCTGCCTACTAGAATGATCTAATTACTCGACCATAACCCTCCATGATTCTTCCACGGCCTAAGGGTACTTAAAGGATACACGGCATTTCCAGACAGAGATTAAGGAAGTCAGGCGTTGCGCAAATGTTCCAATTGTTCTGGGTTAACAATGGAAAACTTTCGTCTGCTATTTAAGAAATTATAGTTATGTAATCTAAGTCATAATTATACAATAATTTCATAAAAATGGAACAAAATGAAAGGAATTAATTAGTTTTAATTCTAAATTTGGGCTTAAAAAGCTAAGTGGAAGCTAAATGTAAATTTAAAGCACATATACGGACCGCATGAGGTCAAGAAATGGCCTGGTCTGAAACGAAGAAAATAAAGTAATATAATTTAACGTAATGTAACATATTATAATATAAATTAGGTACCTATATATAGCTGTCTTGTTATTTTATTAATGTGTGTATTCAGACACCTAAGCCCCAAACGTCAGCAGTTTTCCCCTCGCTGATAGGCCACCAGTTACACATGAGTGCGTTACAGGTGTAAAGGCGAAACACCTTTCCTTGTCCTGTTATATTAGGCAACTGAGAATGCATTGTGTCCAAGAGCAGATATGCCCTTAGAACCATATTTTGAGCTAACATCTTAGATATTTGGAGCAGGTTTATTCACTTTATTAGTTTAAAAACAAGCTTTATAAATATTTTGCGTTTTTATGATAAAGTATCAAAAGAAATACAGCAAATTATACGAGGTTTATCTAGTTTAAGTATTGAATGCCTTAAAAACAGTTTATGCTTAACCGTCATTGTTCTTTCCAATATTCAACAATATATTTGAAATAGTCAACCAAAAATGTGGTTTTCTGATTGTAATAGTTGCTGAGTTGTGCAAGGACCCTCTTCATCTCGCTAAGCAACCGCCAATCAGGCGTCACCCAGCCACCGAAAACAGGAGTTTCAGTTCGCAAAATCCACACACAGCAGCTCCAAATTCGTCCATCGCCAACATTTCCAACCCTGAAAGACAGCATTAAAATAAAGGTGAAATGAAGTGAAGGAATGGGAAATTGCAGGGAAGTAATTATCCTTCCCAGCATTTGCCTGGTGACTCGGGTAATCCCCCCCCACCACAAAAAGACCTAAGTATGGGTCAGGAAGGTCGGACACGGGAGTCGAACCTACGACCTCCCGAATGTGAGCCTCACACGTTACCACAGAACCATCTTGCTCGGTTTTACTGTTCTAACAATTGATTGGTTTCATTATTGCTACATGATTGTTATATAAATTTCTGTGATTTGTACCTCAATTTTATTATTGTGAACAACCCTAGCTGAACGCACCCATTCAAATTTGGCATTACTTGTTGCGGGATCAATAAAGTATTAGTACGTATAAAGAAAACAGATGTTACAAAATTTTAAGTTATAAAAACATGAAGCCACTTTCTTTTGATATTTAATTCCACAGCATCCCCGCCCTGATCAATTTCAGGAGAAACGATTAGTTACACAAAACATTTCTGATTCCGCCATCTCTTCAGCTTAAAATAATTGCTTGCAACATCCTCTATTTCACTGCTTGTCGAATTGCCCTGAATTTTTCTCCTTATATCTTCAGTTGTACTAATTTCTGTAACTTCTTTCACTGGTTTGTCCGTAACTTCCAGTGCATAGTATCTTTAATTTTATGTTCGTTTATTTTGTTCAATATTTCTTGATTTTACAATCGCTTGTCGAGTCTTCTCTACTTTTTCCATTTTCAGTCGTGTTTCTAATTTATACATAATTTTGTGGCAGGTTCAGCTAGATATTTGTTTAAACAAGTTCTTAACAGTGTGGAAACTTGAGTAAAACGTATCTCGTCGCCATGTTTATTTTATTGTTTGTGTGAACAACGGTACCAATATAAACTTTGAAAGCAGTGAATACAGAGGAAAAACAGATGAAACATAACATAGATATAAAAAACATGAAACAGCATTCCCTCTATATTATTTTCCGCAACATTACTCATAACAGTTTTTGTTGTTTTAAGTTTTTTATTACTTGCTGCAAAGAATACAAAATTATATGATTCTAAAGAACATTAAAATAATACAACTCATTATTTTTGACCTTGTATATGTACCCAGTATGTTATTTCTGTTCAAAGTTAATTTCTGCGTCACTTCCTTTTCAAATTCCTACAGTTTCTTAAACCTATAGGACCTATAACAGAATTCAAAGACATGAGTGTTATAAATAAACAGAGCGTTTAGTAATCAGAAAAGGTTTGCTTGGTTTATGAAACCCAACACTTAAACTCTCCTCCACAAGCCCTCTCTAAGAGGATTATACACGCAACTTCGGCGGCAATTGTTCCCTCCTTGTTCACGCAAAGTAAACAACTATACAACAAACGAAGCAGTCGCCATTTAGTGACAAGAAACAAAAGAACGCGTTTAAGCCTATAAAAAGATTTATGAGCATGCAGATTAATTAACAGGAGAGAAAGGTGTTTTGCAAGCTTTACACTATCATTTGTTTGTTGGACTCTTTAAATAACAAAGACTACACAATTACTGAAAAAGTATTATTGTATTGCAAGTAGATTCTAAACCATTCAAACTGAATGCTTCCTTAACCTTTCCTAAAATAATTTAATTACATTAACTGAGAAAAGTCCTTCGGTTTTCTACAGTTTATTCGTATATTAAGCAGAAGAAGATATTAATGTTACCAAAAACTAATTTTTGAGGCCCGCTGAATCCAAAAATATGCAGCAGAAATGAATGTTAGGTACAACACCTGTGTGTTTAACAATATATACATTTTTCGCATAGTAGAGTTTTGTATTTTTATACAAAACTAATTAAAAATGGAGATAACATGGCACTCTTCGAAAATTCAAGATTGTAATTTTGTTGCTATATGCAGGGAGTCTAAACACCTATTTTAATCAAACTTGTTAGATATATTTTTGAGAAATTAGAAAATAAAGAAACATTTTCCATGCAAAGGCTAGTTTTGGGTGAGGAGATTTTTTAGAATGTTCATGTGTCATCCCTGGAAGATACCATCGGGCACACTGGCGTCTGTAATGTGATCCTGGTAATTGACAGCGTCGCTAAACAACAAAATATTTTTTTAATTTTGGAAGATACTGTACTGAATGGTTTTTACGCATGCGCATGTGCACCCACACATATTTTTACTTTGGATTAGCATTTTTGGTTGGAATGCAATACTTCTACTAAGTAGAATGAGCAAAATGTCCAAATTTGCAGCAATACGTCATCTTAAACTCTATAACTCAAACTGCTAACTATATTTGTATACATTAAATTAACTGTATCGAAGTTTTTATGTGCCATTATTAGTAATACTTTTGTGCAATATTATTTTATATAATTTAAACTCTGGTATTATTCACTAAATAATTTGCATAAGCAAAATCAAGTTTGAGAGGTAGAATCCGAACAGAAAAATTCAGTGCTACAGCTGGGATCTGTTTTCAGTTCTGATTTTACCTCTCAAACATTGCCCACACACGGCTTGTGTGTTTGAAAACACCAACAGTAAGTGTGCTGGCATAAATAATGATTAAAATATATTTTTTACTTAAAATTATTTTATCACAAACATAAAACTTGTTCATTATTGTTTAGGTTGTATGCATTTTTATCTTGCCTCTGGTGCGCAGGACCCCAGTTCGATCCCCGGTACCAGCATGTGTATTTTATCCCCTCTGGGAGGCCTGGCACGGGGTGCACTCAGCCTCGTTAGTCCCCGGGGAGACCAATTGTGGAGCTACTTGATGGAAGACCGTGAAGACCGTATAACTGGCCGGGAGGGATCGCGGCGCTGACCACGTACCACCCTCCAGTACTGCACCCCACTAATGACGCCTGTAATAGGCCGAGGTGGGGAATGCAGCGGCTGGGCGGTAAGGCTTGGCTCTTTATGGGCTGTGGTGCCGGTGCTTAGTTCTTACTATGCATTTTTATGCCTTGCACATCTATTTGTGAAGAATCTAGAAAGACTTGCGCCGCGGGATTAATTATTTTAGTATTCTTCAACTACTAAACATAAAATTCAATGAAATAGATATTTATACAGACTTAAAGATGATGATTAATTAAAACATTTTCGTTCAAATTGTACGATAGTAAACCTTATACAATCTCCCATTCCTAAAATTACCTTTTGCGTTGTTGTAAATGAACCGTTTTGTTTTACTATAGCATAACTGCACATTTCCCTGCGTGCATTCGCAGTATTAGTGTGATTTAGTCCATCTAAGCATAGCGGTAACTATGCTTACAAACTCTTACTCCTGTAGTGTTAGTTAAGATAAACATTTGTACAAATTATCTTATTGTTTATTTCCTTGTAGGTGCAACGGGAATATTAAAATACGGTAGGCTTTGAGCGATACTATATAGCGTTTCACTCTTAGAAGACAGTATGGAGTTAAATGGGACATCTCTGTCTCTATCTAGCGCATACAAGTTGCCATTAGCCGCGTCCTTTTCTAACCTCGCGCTGTTGCCAGACTACTAATAGCATAGTATAAATATTCATTTGTTATAAATTTCAGATTTGAACACATTATCCTATGCAGAATTTTTTTCTCTATCAGGTTATATCCCTTTTAGAGTCATTATACATTTCTATAGGCCCAAATTTCTTCAGAAAACGTTTTTTTCAATAGAAGTCCGATATTTCCTGTTTCTACACTCATCACGCACTAACTAACAAACTAACTGCTAGAATGCATCTATATTTTTTTCTTAGGTAGAGTATACCATAGTGCTACTACCTGCAAACTTGGAATTCTCTATGTTTACCCAGTTAAGTGTTATAATTTTTAAAATGAAATGTTTTCGGAAAATTTTATATCTGAGCACCGCAAAAGCTACGCAGTGTGAAACTTTTTTGTTATTGAGTTTACATCAGGGAACCAGCGAGAACAAATGTTGAGGAAGGTTGGAGAAAGTTTTTAAAATAAACCAAAAGGCAGTAACCTCTTTCTTTTATCCAGTAAGGCAAACAAAAGTATTCATCTATTCAGCGTCAGGCCTGACACAGAAGATAGTATAAGGAGCAGCACTAACATTAGTTCGAAAGAAGCCGTGTGTGTAACTGTGAGCTGTTATTGCGTTATTTGTTTAATATTTTTGTAAATATATGTAGTTATGGAGGGGGAAGCTAGGAAGAGACGATATGTTGGTAAATTAGAAAGTAAGGAACGCCAAATAATTATGAATGTGTTATATTATTTTTGAAGCAAAATGCGTGTAAGGCAGTAAAAGAAACAGCTAAGGCTATCGGGTGTTCAGAAGCAGTAGTGTGTATGATTAAAAAGGAACTAATGAAAGGACCTCTAAGAACGCCATCGAAAAAGAAAGCAAAAAGGGCGGGACTACACAAAACGATAGGTTAACGCAATATGATTGAATACTGCAAGGTGGATTGCGGCGAATTGTTCATTCTTTACAGTTTGCAAATATTCCACCCACGCTGAATATAATTTTGTCACGATTCAACAGTGATGAGACCGAACCAAATTCCTCAAGGGTCACTCTTAGTCGGTTCTTACATGATTTGGGGTTGGAATATGAAAGAAGGGGTAACAAGTGCATATTAATAGAAAGAGACGATATCGATATCATCAGATGGCGACATAAATATCTAAAAGACGTAAAAAGGTTTAGGGACCAGGGGAAATCAGTTGTTTATACAGACGAGTCATTTGTAAATTTAGGTCACACAGTAACAAAGGCGTGGAGGGATACCAAAGTTAAAAGTGTCCGTCAAGCAGCAATTGAAGGACTAAGTGCAGGACTCCTCCATTTAACGTGTACTGTCTTCTAAGGGTGAAACGCGCTTTAAAATGTTTCAAAGCTTTGAGATCTCGTTCTCTTTGTATGCTTAACATAAAAAAAAAAAAAATGAACGATGTTCCATTTCACGAAAATACTAAGTTTTCCAAAACTAACATAAATAACTTGGAATACCTCCGAAATGGTCCACCCTACAAACAAATTATTTAGACGTAAACTGTGTATTTTAGCGAGATCTACCAAGGCCATCTCTAAGTAAGTTAGATGGCCTTGGATGTACATTGTTTGTATAGAAAGATTTTGTTTATCTCCTACGGTTTACTGTTATTCAAAAGTTATCCAGAGTAAACAGTACTATAAGTAGGCTATAGCCAGGAATTTCAAAATATACATTTCGTTTGCCATACAAATATCTTAAACATATGGCATTTTAATCAAAATCGTTACAGCCATTTTCTAGAAAATCAACATTTTCGAAAAATTTTCCATATAAATGGTAGTTTAGCGTGGGGCTATTTTCTTCAAAATCTTTGCGTCACATCCTTGAAATATATTAAACTGAAATGCCAACATTGGTTCTTAAGCGACTTTTTGTTTTTGAGTTATGCTGTCCACAGACTGACATACCGACACACACACACACGTACACGCACACACACACGGACCTTTTCCTAAAATTTCTTTTTTTGGATTCAAGGGTCTCAAAAACAGGCATTATTTAACGAATAAAGGCTAGTTATAATTGATGCTAAAATTACTAATACTTTGTTTAGAGAAGTTGAAGTCCATCAAGGCATTCTAAATATAATAACTGATGAAGTAATAATTACAAAATATTTACATTGTGTAAAATAATACTAATATATAATGTTAAATTGTAGTGGAAACATGAATACCGCACTTAAATGTATCTGATAATGGAATATAAATTTTATTGAAGTTCTGACTATATTGTAAATAATATTTCGGCTATGAATTTGAAACTAAGCTAAAATTTCTAAAATTGTTTCGACAACAGCATTAACAGCTACTTTCTTAAGACTTCTACTGCTAATTTGTGGCCTTTATCATTCGATAGCGACATGTTACCTTTGCATATAATTCCTAATTCAATCCAAAAGATCACCCAAATGTAATGCTTAGCACCACAATTATTATAGAATAAAGAGGACATTTTTATAATCTGAGAAGACTCTTTCCCTAGTTCACGTACTGCTTAAGTTGAAGTATAATCATTTAGCGCAATTTGCCTCAAATATTTGTTCGTTTTTCTTGCCAAAAGGACAAATAAAATATGCTATTTAGACCCAGATTTAGATCAGAGGAGTTGTTTAAGAGGTTAAATTTCAGGTTATAACTATTTTAGATTTTAAATGACTAAATGCCACTGTGAAAATGCTAGATTTGGCTATAAAATGGCTAAGATGGCAGCACTGACATTGAGCTGCAGAGCAACGTTCTATTTTTTTTCTGGGTGTACATTTGCAAGGTATGGCGTCATTTTTAGCCAATAGCAGCGCAGCTTGTGACTCATTGAAGAACGCTGACGACAGGAATGTGTTAGCTTGTCAACCAGTGTTGCCATACGTACGGTCTGGACCGTACAAGTACGGTAATTTGCTTAACCCGTACGGTATACGGTCCAACTCTTGGACCGTACGCTTAAAATACGGTCCACAGATGGACAGCTTATTTCTTGGCTTTGCTGAACCGTAGGTATGTCGCAAACACGTATATGTGATAGGCTATGATAAACAGGATGTAGATAATGCTGCGTAAGCGTAACACGAAATGATGACTAAACAAAAACAAACGTTATTTCACTTGGCACTGCATATCTGCTGTGGGGTATCACAAACGATACCCAACCTTTGTCAACATAATACGATATTTCATAAACTGAATGCAGTATCGTTTGGAATCGTATCGGGTCACCTTCTGGGCATTAACATTTTATACAGCAGTTTTCAGTATCAGTCCGTGTAGACCTGAAGTTTAGCGAACGGCACAGGTAACGACTGTTCGAAAGTAGCATTGAAACGTGGAAGTTATTTAATATCAGTGTTTGATAAAAGTTAGACTAACTATAACTTTCCTGTCAGTTCAATAGGATTGATAATAAGTGTGGTACAGTTAAGTGCAATGGCTTCGTGTTCTGAAGATAGCGATGCTGGCCCGTCAACTCCGAAAAAACAAAAGAATCGTGTGAAAATTCCTAGAAGGAAACATAAGTTCAGGGACGCATGGGAAAGCATCCCTGAATATAAGCAATGGTTGTGCCGCGACCCTACGAGTGATGAAAAGGCGGGCTGTAGGATTTGTGAGGTCTCATTCGTATCAGAACGTAGTAATGTAAAAAAGCTCAATAAATGCGCAGGTCATTTGAAGAAAATGAAAGGAGTGTCTGTCGCAAGCCAAAGCAGCTTGAGTGCCTTTCTTAGTAAAGCGGCCGGTAATTCGAATGTTAATAAAGCAGCTCATTTAGCAGAAATAAAATTGGCATGATCTTTTGCGGAACACAACATACCGTTTAGGGCGATGGAGCACTTATAGGGCATTTTGAAAGATTCGTTTCCTGATTAAAAAATCGCCAAAGCAATGCGCATGAAATGCACGAAATGTACGGTCATAATTAAAAACGTTATTGGTCAAAATCACAAAAATGACTTAGCTCGGGAACTAAAGTCGGTAAGTAGTAATGTTTTAGGGCGCACAACTGCTGGGGTTATTAGCGAACTAAAGTCGGTCAAATTCAGTGTGTTGACGGATGAATCGACCGATATAGGTTCGGTGAAAACTTTGTGTCTCGTGGTTAGGTATTTTGATAGCACATCAAACAAAATCATTAGTAAATTCTGGAACCTCAGAAATATTTTTGAACCAGGAGACCACGTTAAAGCTAATGAGAGTGCAACAAGTGAAAATGTGTTTCAAACTATTGTTAATTCTCTAATCGAATATGACATACCAGTAAAAAACATAATTGGTTTCGCATCGGATGTATGCATTGTGATGATGGGGACCAAAAACGTAATAAATACACGAATGCGACTATTATATGCATATGCCTATATTAAAAGTTTTGATTCTTTATATTAAATCTGTTGTACGGTCCTTTGGGGAAAAATACGGTCCATTTCTAGCGTGCGTACGGTTTCCACGTTTTTTGAATATGGCAACACTGTTGTCAACTACTTTGCACTGGGTGGTCAAGACTGTTATAGTTAAGATCTGTGATTTAATTGTGCCGCTGTTGACTGGACTTTCTTCTGTTTCGACATTTTCGGTGAGTAACCTCTCATATATTTCATAATAGAAATCAAGGTATAGGATTTTAGAACTCAACATGTTTTCTAAGATTACATTTCTTTTTACTTTCTCCACTGGTAAGCAGGGAAAGTATTGTATTCCACCCAAAAATTCGATGTCGAGATTTCACCAGCAATATATGTTTTGACACCCCCTGAATCCAAAAAAAAAAACATTTTTAGAAAAAGGTCCGTGTGTGTGTCTGTGTGTCAGTCTGTGGACAGCATAACTCAAAAACGAAAAGTCGGTTAAAAACCTAAGTTGGTATTTAAGCTTAATGTCTTTCAAGGATGCGACACGAAGATTTTGAAGAAAATAGCCCCACCCTAAACTACCCTTTACATGCAAAATTTTTCCAAAATTTTAATTTTCTTGAAAATTGCTCTAACGATTTTGATTAAAACGTCATATTTTTTTAGATATTTTTATGCCAAATGAAATGTATATCTTGAATATTTTGCACAGTTTCTATTGATGAAGCATCTTTCGAGTCCAATGAATTAACAACCTCTTCGACTATTTCTATGTGCTCAGCATAATATAAAACTGCATGGACACATGTTCCCCATCGAGGTAACTCTGGTGTAGGAGGAAGTCGGATATTAGATGCTGTTGATCTAAGCAACTTAACTCTTTTAGGAGATTTAACAAAAATTCTCTTTGTACAGGACACAAATCTATCTACCAATGGGAAAGAATCGTGTATTGTCTCAGAAATGCGATGAAGAGCGTGTGCCAAACAAGTTATATGAATTAAGTTAGGAAAAATACCTTTCAGGGTTTGTCCTGATTTTACCATATAAGGACCTGCACCAGTAACAAATAAAAGTACCCGGTTGTATTTGATTCCACATGGCCATAATAATTTCCAAGAGTCCATCACAAACTGGGTTAGAGTTACATTGTCAGTGGCCGACAATTCGCACACATTAAGAAGATAAGGTGTCGTGTTTACTTCATTATTTAGGGGACCCACGATTATATTAGCAATAGAACGGCGCTGTTTCATCAACAGACAACCACACAAACTGATCCGCTAATTCATTTTGTATAACTGACAATACGTTATTGTAACAATGTCCCACATAAGTCTTACGCAGTGTACTTTCTTCAGGCACATGTTGTCGAGTGTACTTGACAAGACAGTTTTTAAATGTCGGATTATTAATTTTGAACAAGGGAATATCAGTAGCTAAAAATGCTTGGCACAGGTCATAGGAAAATTTAGTAACCCTACTTCCTAAACACTCTACTAGCTGTTTTTGAACAGGTTCTTTGTTTGCGAGTTTTCTGATTAAATTCTGCTAATGTTTTGCTGTGTTTATGTGCTGAACTGTTTGAAACCTTTTCTCACTCCCTACATTTTTCTCACACGCTCCACAATACAGTGCCCTAATATCTGTAGATATTAAATCACTCGAAAACTCGTTCTGTAATTTAATTAAAAGTTGGTTTTATGTTCGGCATTTGAAGAGCTTTTTAACATTTTATACGCCAAATTTAATTTGGTGGGAACCGGTTCACAACACTGTTACGTTTGAAGACCATGCCACAACTATTGGAGAGAAGGCAGCAAGGCAAGATTTGTGATAATCGTGCTGCTCAAAGCGTCAAAGCATTGACCTGCACTTTATCTTTGTTAATATAAACCTCTCAGATAACGCACTGATTATTCTCTACACACAAACATATAATGAAGGGATGGAAGCAGGGGGTTCACTGCATGACAACATGACTCACCTCGCGAGTTGTATCAACATGCGCAATGCTACCAATATGAAAAATATTATCCAGATGGGAAAAAATAATAAAAACCATAAAAATCATTAAAATATGCAATATAGGGGCTATAATACTGAAATAATATGCATTTATCAAAAATCAAGAAAATATGCAGTTATATGCACCATAAAATCGTGTCCAAATAACTGAAAATTCCATAATTCGTGCACATAATGTAAAAGCATACGTTTTTAACCCCTGTAAAAAACATGCAAATGCATGAAAAAATGAAATGAAAAATGTTTATTTGGGCATGTTTACAACATGCCTGGGCTGTTTAGGGAAATCCCTTTTCAGCCTAGTGTGGTATTTGTTTCGTTTTCGGGTTGGGATTTCCCTCGGCTTTGGTGCGTATTTGTGTTAATTGTGTTTTTGTTGACATTGTGTAGTGTAGTGTGTCGTAATTTGTGTATTTTGTGTATCTGTGTCAGTTCCCGTGTTCCACATCCATGGCTCCATTTATGTGCTTCTGCCCAAAGAAGATCCTAGGTTTGGTTGCTTGTTTTTATTTTATTTTGATGTTGCTGCATGGCTCATTGGTATTTTTTGTATGTATAGTGTATTTTTGTATGTTAGGGGTTTTTAGTATGTGTTTGTTTTTATTATGTGTCTAAATGTTTTGAAAGTGTTGTAGATGGTCTCGTAATTTCTGTTCTTCTTGTTCTTGATATTTATCGTATACATGTATGAGTGTGATAAGAGGAGGGTTTTTGTCTGTTGGTGTTTCTTGTATAGTCTTCATCTTTTGTGCCGTGATTATGAGTGTTCTTCTGTAGCTTCCCGTATGTGCGTTGTGTATGTATTTTATGAATTGTTTTGCTATGTGTGTGTCAATGGGTATTGTGTTTGTGTATTGATGTACAGTGTTGGATTTGAATGATGGTGAAAGTTTGTGGGCAGTCCGTAGGCATTTCCTTTCATATGCTTTTATTTTGTGCATCATAGTTGTGATTAGGGGCATTGTGGCTACGGCTGCGTCTGTGAGTTGTGGCCGCACTAGTGTGATGTAGAGTTCGTGTAATATTTGTGGTGTGAGTCCTCTTTTGTTGAGTCTGGCCAGATAGTTTAATGATGAGTGTATGGGACGTGCTTTATTAAGTAGTTGTGTATAGTGCGGTTTTATTCTGAGTTTATTGTGTATGTGTACCGCCCAGTATTTTATTGTTTTTTTACATGTAATTGTTTGTTTGTTGAAAGTAAGTGTGGCTGTTCTGTATGTGTGTTTTCTTATTTTTCTAATTACAATGGCTTGTGTCTTTTGTATGTTTATGGTAATTCTCCATTTTCGTGTCCATTGTAGAAATGTGTTTAACTGTTTTTCTAGTTTGCCTCTGGCTCCTAGTAGTGTGGCGTGTGTGCTCCAATATGCAGTATCATCTGCATATTGGGCTAGGTGTATGTTTTTGTGTATGGGTTGTGGTGTGTCAGCTGTGTATAATATGTACAGGAGGCCCGAGATAGCACTCCCTTGTGGTGTTCATGTGTACGGTATTAGAAAGTTGTTGGTTGATCCGTATTTGTCCTGTCCTGTCTGTTAAGAAGCTGGCTATCCAACGTACAATCTTTGGTGAAATTTCGTAAGTTTGTAAAGTAGTCCGTTTGTCCAACATTTACCAAAAGCAAATGCATGAACTTCCTAGACCTAGTTATTAATATGCTGAATGACATTTTCTTCCAAGCTGACCAGTCCTGGCGTAACATTGCGCGACGTAGATGTGGGAGTATAAAAACTCTTCTGCGCATGCTCCAGACCTCATTCCGTCGCGTTGCGCCAACGTCAGGCTTTTAGGAAATCATACCTTTAGGTCCTAACTTGATGTAAACACATGCCGTCGACTAACCAGGATACGCGCGAAACCAAATCACACCACAAGATATAGTACCTTAAATATTAGCGATTTTCTGTGAGTTTTCAATATACATGATAGACAAACATAGTTTTAAACTTTTGATTAATATAAAATAGTAAATAATATTCATAAGAATAGTGTCCACGTGGCGTTTGCTTATTTGTGTTAGTCGCCGCTGATACGAAGACGGGGTTACCGCGGAGGAATATAAGGTGTGGATCTAAGAGTATAGAAATGCGTACAACGGCGCAGGTAGCTGTACGTGCCGCGACAGCATTTTGTGAGTACAAAAAGTCATGGAAATGTAATACAACCATATATTTTTACTTTCTCTACTGCGTATAGTAAGTAGAGAAAGTATTGTACTCTACCCAAAAATTCGATGTCGAGATTTCACCCGAAATGCCTTTAGGCCCCTGAAAAATAAATACAAAATGTGTGTCTGTATGTGTAACTAGGTAAACAGAATAATTCAAAAACCTACAGTCGGTTAAAAACCAAATTTGGTATTTAAATTTAATATATTTCAAGGATGACACGAAGATTTTGAAGAAAATTCCTCAACCCTAAACTACCCTTTACATGGAAAATGTTTCGATAAATTTAATTTTCTCTAAAATGACTCTAACAATTTTGATTAGAATGTCATTGTGTTTATAATATTTTTATGGAAAATGAAATGTATATTTTGAATTTTCTAGCCCACGTGGTCGTGTTTACTCTTGACTAAGTTTGTACAATTGATAAACCGTAAGAGATAGACCAAATCTTACTGTACAAACAATGTAGATCGTGTTAAACCACACAATTTATGTCAAAATGATTTTTTTTTTGTGGAGTGAACCATTTCAAGTGCATTCCTTGTTTGTGTGAGTTTTGTAGTACTTATACTTTCCACAAATGGAAGATTGTTATTCAGTTTTTATATCTTAGTCGTACAAAGAGAACGCAATTGAAAGCTTTAAAACATTAGACTATTAGTCAAAGGCTCCTGAATTCCCATATCCCCTTGACCCAGCAAAGAAAATTAGTAATAAGGCAATTTCTACAAATGTTTATCTCGACTAACATGAAGATAGAGGAATAATGGCATGTAAGAATAGTTTGTACAAGAGTAGAGAAAGTCATGTGAGTGCAACGCATCATGTTTTTGTAGATTTATTTAGTGCACATTTATTTACATGTTTACGCATTAAAGGCCTCTATTTTCTTTCTTTTCTCTTCAGGTCATCTGAGGTCATGGAGGAACTGATCATGGTCATTGTTTTTCTTTGCTTTGTTGTCAAAGGAGGCAACATAAAGGAAGAACTAGCAAAGTGTCCTTGGGTATGTTGGAAAAAACCTCTTTACCTACTCTTTGCGTTCTCTGCAACATTCTTATAAATACTATTTATTGTGTTAACGACGCTGTCAGTTGCCAAGATTATATCAGCGCCACCGAGTTGCTTCAATTTGTTTCGGAGTTCTTATATATGCCAGTAAACTTAATGACATGAGTTATTGCTTTTGAGGGGAAGTAGGCATTGTAATTCACCCAAAAATTACATAGCGAGATTTCACCGGAAATACATGTTTTGAGAGTCCTTGAATATGCGTAAAATTAAAAAAAAAATAAGTTTTAGAAAAAGCGACTGTGTGTGTGAGAGAGATAGAGAGTGAGAGAAAAAAAATAAAAACGAAAATCAGTTAAATTTCGACATCTTTCCAGGTAGCAACACAAACTTTTTAAACACTCTTTTCATGGAAAAAATGCCAATTTTTATTTTCTTGAAGATGGCTCTAAAGATTTTGATTACCTTAGGATATGTTTACGATATTTTGATGACAAGTGAAATGTATATATTGAATTTTCTGACTATAGCCTCTGAAGTCCTGTTCATTCGGATCAATTCTTGCATAGCTGAACTAGCACGGCCGGTTGGCATAAATAAATAAATAATAAAGATTAATTGTATTTGGAAAAAAATACCAGGTTTATTTTGTTCGCAATATGTGCTATACCCACTGTGACGATTACTTTTCCTACCACGCGTGCATGGTAGAGAACGTATTCCATTCCAGCAAAAATATTCGCTGGTCTTGTCTTGTTTGTCACGGTGGGGCTTCCGGCACGTCAGCCGATGGCTTATTATGCGTTAGGCCCCGGGAGGAAGGATGATATGAAATTACCTACAGGTGGACAGAAGACACCACAGGCAGAACTACTACGGTGGGTCCCTAAGTGATGCAGGAATTTCTTCAGCTTGACGGAGTTCCAGGTCGCCATAGAGAGCGCGCCACTAGCCACGTCCGGGTGATCAATCAGTACACCAGGCGGGTGAATGGCCGACCGCAGCGACTCCCCTCAGCCGAACACCGTATTTCCAGAGTGCAAGCTCCACCGCTGCCTCTTATAACCTAGAAAGACCGGATACATAGTGAATGGAATGAAAATGAGTGCTTCGGATTATGTAGTGCATTTGCCTAAGTAACTCGGGAAATCCCTCGAAAAAACCCAAAGTCATGCAAACCAGCGACCTCGAATGCGGGCTACAGACTTTACTCTCTCTCTCTCTCTCTCTCTGTGTGTGTGTGTGTGTGTGTGTGTGTGTGTGTGCGCGCGCGCCTGTGTGAACATCATAACTCAGTAATGAAAAATCAGTTGAATGCCAAACTTGTTATTATTTGGATTCCCCATCTTCCATAGATATGACAGAGAGATTTACCCAAAAAAGAAGGAAATAAATAAATAAATTAAAGAAAGAAAAGAAAAAGTACTCGCGCACAAACTATACATGGAGCTTTTTGAGAATTGCGTTTCTCCCAAAAGTAGGGATAACGATTGTGAATGGAAAGGCATGAAATTGTTATATTATATAATTTTTTGCAGAGACTTTACAAAGTACAGAAATTACCCAATAACAAAAGCTAAATGTTATAATTTATTGAATACCCCATGCAAAAATGCATTAAGAATTTTAAATCGCCTTTTCCTCTGGAGTATTAACTTATATCATTATAAAGCACTGCTCAAGTTGGGTGTGAAAGCGTGCCTTACAAAGTATATAATTTTGACATGTATTTTAACTGTTTAAAATGAACTTTGTTAAAAAAATTAGAGGAGCACATGTTTAAACCAAAGTAAAGCATAAAATAGTGAGGCAATGTAAATTTGTATGTTTTAAAAACAGGTTTTAACAGCAAACTGTGGTAGGAAAGTTTGTTAGACTGGCTATTATAATTTTAGAGTTCCTCAGTCTATAACTACAAACTGTAAAAAATTGAATTATATCAATGTTTGTATTGGAACATTGGTTAAACACATGTTCTAATTTTTTGATTAGTGTATTTTGCACATAAATTCGGGTTCTAATTATTAGTATAAATCGTTTTAAAATTTATAGAACTTTATCAGAAAAGTTTCCATCATTCTTTTATTACAG
The DNA here is from genome assembly GCA_030765045.1 of Tenodera sinensis. Classification (NCBI taxonomy): domain Eukaryota; kingdom Metazoa; phylum Arthropoda; class Insecta; order Mantodea; family Mantidae; genus Tenodera; species Tenodera sinensis. Next base: position 11,795,720 of record CM060971.1, read on the forward strand.
ATTCATGCTTAGTGATTCTTGTTGTATTTCTTACAGATGATCTTCACGTGTATTCGGCTGATAATTCCAGAAGAGAGAGCTTAGTAGACATCCCAGTAAAGAACAACCAAACTGTTTGGAAAGGAAATGTGATGACTTTGATGGCGCTTTTGATTCACTTGAGAAAATGAACCAACTTTGATTACCTATGATTACATTTTTGTTTGCATTGTTCTAATTATAAGCCATAACAATACGTATTATTATGGCAGACACAAAATCAAATGGCGCGTGGCACTATGGTTTGGTGAACAATCCAGTCAGAGGTTTGCAAAATCATCCAGTGTTGTATAGTTAAACCCACAGAATTTATTTTTGCAACAGGAAAGGGATGTGATCCTTAAGGGGTCAGCCATCAGCCGCCATTAAATTTTGTGTATGCCATAAGTACGTAGTAGTTTTTATAGTGTATTATAAATTGGCATTTATTCTTTATTTTGATGCATATTTTGTCATTGTAGCATCATACTTACATAAAGTTGAAATATATTTTTAAATATTGTGCTAAATCTCTCATTTTGTACTGTGAATTCCTTGCCACTTTACGGAAACAGAAAACATAGTCTTACGCACTTTAGAGTAGAGGTAAACCTTAGCTCATATTTTACAAAAAGTTTTTTTTTATTAATTTGTACTCGTGGCTCCATATACCTACAGTTGCAGGCGGCATTTCACCAACCACCTCAGTCGATACGTACTTGGCAGAGAGGGGTGTGTCTGGAATACTCTCCCTTTATTCGACCAGCAGTAGTGTGTATGCTCACGTGATGTACAAGATGTGCCAGGCCTGGGCGGCTATTGGAATACCTTGAGCGACCATCAATAAGGTCGTGAACGAGTTGCTCTTAGAGAGCACCAATTGCCTAGCCCTGGGATATGCAAATATTTCGGAGGTGCATATACATACATATAAAGCAACCATACATATATACATTATTTTCCTGCGTGCTATGTCTATTAATGAAATAAATAAGTAAATAAATAAAATGGTTCTGTTTCAAATATTTTGAGGTTTAAAATACACAACGCTTTTTATAAAATTAGCGATCAAACATTTTAATATCAAAATAATTATAGGGCCTTAATACTTTCTGTGTACAGCTCCATAAGTGTAAATTACAACAACAAAATTTTACTTTTTTCCAATAACTAGCATGACTTGTGTTTTCAGGTGCTTTGATAACGAAAACAGTGTAAATGCGAGATTAGCTCCGTTTTGAAGTTCTGATCACTATATCTTATTGCCTATATAAGCTTATGCACCTCACTGGGAGGAAGGTCGGGTGTTGTAGTTTTCTTCTGGCGATTCCCTTACTAGTGACCAGCAGTAATGGACCCTCTTATTTCCTAGAAAGTTTGTTGACATTGTAACTTGCAAACGAGGGCTAATTCGAGTTTTTGACTATCTTTTCGTTATCAGCGTTATTTCGTTATTTCATCTCAGTTACATTTTCATTGTTGGCTAGAGTTATAATTCAAATGATATAATTTACATCCAGTGAGCGGGAAATAAACATGCCTGGTTGGGATGGTTTGATACTAAGGGTGGCGGGAGAGGGGGAGGGAATCGCCCTCGCAAATCGCACACGGTATATATATGTAAATATTCTAATGCATGCGCGAAACACTAAATAGATGCTTGATATGCGTACTCCATTCGTGAAGGCCAGTAGAATGTCTCAGGAAGCTGCGGTGACGGCATAAATGGAAACCAGTTTGGCAGACTGTGCTTCCTCAAGCCAGATATATTCTTTCTTTACAAATATGCATCAATTTGCTTCAGTTTTACTTCGGACATCTGCTCAAAAACTACTGAAGATTGCTAAGTAAACTTTTGGGATTTTCTAAAGAAACAAACGAATGAACTAAAGGTAATTTAAATAACGCATTCCTCTGCACTTTGTAAACATTTCAATCATATCTTGTTTAGTTTCTGAGATAATGGGCAATGATTTTAGCAAATTTATCATTTGTGTCTGCATTTGTATGTTAATGAAATCCACTGTGGAAACCTTGGTTAATCGAATAAAATAAAACACCATATTAATGAGACAGCTAAAGGCAACCCTTTTAAATATTGCTTTTGTTTATTGTTATACTCGTAAATTTAATGGAAATCTATAGGTATTTAAATAACCATAATTGAATGGTTCTTCATATTTATTGTGAATGGATATTGTGTTGCAATCTGGTATCATAAGAATGCAAGAATCAAATGCTGTTCTTTTTAAAAATATAACACATCAAGCTTGCACAGGGATGTTACAGTTGTTACTTTTTAATAAGTCGTTATCTAACTTGGTCATCTACAGTATCTTTGTTTAAATCCAGATTGCTTTCTTCTCAAATAAAGTACTTTGTGGATGTGTACTATTGCTTCAAATTATTATGCAATATTTGATGGCACGTTAAAAATAGAAATAATAAGAAATATTAACACATTCGTATGGAACAATAGTTATGACATTTCTTAACAGATATAAAGTATGTGACAGAAGACATAAGACTAATGGGATTGGCCTTCTAATCTCTACTTTTTTCAGCTTTTCCACAGTCCTCATAATAGGAAAATGATGGGGACCTACCCTAAAATTAGGACTGAAATGTTTGCTTCCCAATCTTTCCTTTCTCAATTATCATTTCAGTTCTTGAATCAGCATTTTCCACTGCCAATTTTAATATTTTTAATTATCTCAGAATTTAGAACACTAAAATATTTAAGTTCATGAGAGCTAAGAAATAGTCAGGAAAAATAAAATTTCATCAGAAATTGCTATTGACAGTTGAACTACGCTCATCCTATTAGGTTTATGAATTTTATGAACAATTTGGATCATATTATTTTTATATTATGAATGATAAGCACCCTGGATCACCAATAAATAGACAAAAGGTTCTTCTTGTGCCCCTAATTTTACCACTTATGTAAAACTGCTATATGTATAAAACGTATTTTTATTTCAGCAATAAAACAATCATGCTTTTGTGAACCAGTAACTACAAAACATTTTAGTGTATTGTTCTCTTTCTAACGACAATGTTACTGCGACAACAAAATCTTGCCATCTGCAGTGTATTGGTGCTTGGCTGACCACAGGTCTTCACTCTGTCTGGTCCAAAGGTCCCTCTGCTCCCCGACAGGCGTCTGACCCTAGACACTGGCTTGCAAGTCCTACATAAGGGGAGGATAATCAGGGAAAGAAGAAATAAAGAAGCCTCCAATGATAATTTTTTCATTAAGTAAGAAACATGAGTGTAATTAGATATTATTCGGTAAGATGTAAATATTGTTTTCGATGCGATTGTAGTTTTTAAGTTTAGTTGTATTTGCAAGCCTGGAAAGTATAAGATGTTTTAACTAAGTCCTGAGTTTGAAAAGCTTGAAACGTGCACATTTTAAGAAAATAAGGCAATTAGATTGTCTCTCCACCCCGCGTATCTATTGTTATATCTTGAAGGGCGTTTCTCCTTTGTTGCATTATACGATAACGTACCGTAACAGAAAGAGTAAGAGGGAATATCTTGTGGTATATAACTCATATACCTATACCGTATTTTAACAACACGAACGTTCGACTGGTGGTGAATAGAAATATAAAATAAATCTGTTAAAATTCGGGAGTGTTACTCCTGAATCAAACCACACCAGTTATTTTCGCTACTTTTCCCACCACTTGAGATCATCGATCCTTTTTACCAAACAATAGGGTCCATACAATACAGACGAGCCAATAGTGACACTAGCAGAGAACGGGCATCAAACCCAAGACACAACGACGACGAGGTAAGAAGCTAGCGGAGCCATCCAGGAGAAGACTACTGCGAGGTGTGCACCAGGTACTGCCTCAAAATGAAATGTATACTTTAAACTTTATAGTCCATGTAGTCCTGTGACATGTATAACTCGTAAACCGTAAGAGATAAAGCAAATTTTACTCAAAAAAAAAAGTTGATCTCTTTATTACACACAAATTATCTACAAATGATTTTTTTTTTTTTTTTTTTTTTTTTTTTTTTTTTTTTTTTTTTTTTTTTTTTTGTGGAGTGAATCATTTCGGAGATATTCTTGTTACTTTCCAGAGTTTTGAAATACTATCCTTTAAAGCCGGCCGTACGAGTATTCCCATTTTTTCCTTACCTGTAACAGATAATTTTTGCAAACGCTTATCTCGACTAACAAGAAGATAAGCGAATAAGAGCTTGTAGGAATAGTTCATGCAAGAGTACAGAAAGTCATATGAATGCAACGCATTAGATATTTTTTTATTAATTTGAGGTATAATATGGAGAAAAAATCTGATGTGTTGCACTCACATGACTTTCTCTACTCTTGTACTAACCATTCTTACAAACTCTTATTCCTATATCTTCTTTCTTGTTAGTTGAGATAAACATTTGTACAAATTATCTTATTGCTTATTTCCTTGTAGGTGCAAGGGGAATGCTAGAATACAGTAGGCTTTGTGCGATAGTCAAATGTTTGAGATTGTTGTCTTTGCACACTTGACATATAAAAAATAAACAGCGATGTTCCATTTCACGAAAGTTCTAAGTTTTCCGAAACTCACACACATAACAAGGAATATCTCCGAAATGGTTCACCCTATAAGAAAATTTATTGAGACATAAATTGTGTATTTCACCAAGATCTACATTTTTTGTACAGTATAATTTGGTTTATCTCTAATGGTTTACCAGTTATGCAAAAGTCGTTCAGAGTAAATACGATTACAGGGGTTATAGCCAGAAAATTCAAGATATACATTTAATTTGTCATCAAAATATCTCAAACATATGACATTTTAATCAAAATCGTTAGTCATTTTCAAGAAAATCAAAATTTTCGAAAAATTTTCCATGTAAAGGGTAGTTTAGTGTGGGGCTATTTTCTTCAAAATCTTCGTGTCGTATCCTTGAAAGACATTAAACTTAAATACCAACTTTGGTTTTTAACCGACTTTTCGTTTTTGAGTTATGCTGTCCACAGACTGACAGACACACAGACACACACACGGACCTTTTTCTAAAAAAGTTTTTTTTTTTTTTTTTTTTTTTTTATTCAGGGGGCCTCAAAACATATATTTCCGGTGAAATCTCGACATGGAATTTTTGGGTGGAATACAATACTTCCCCTACTTACCAGTAGAGAAAGTAAAAGGAATTAAATGCTTAAAAACCTTATCACACCTTCTTTATATATAATTGAATAACTTTATGTCAAAAATACAAACACTATAGGATTCTTATTTAGCCTAGAATATGATATTAATGGAACATACTTGGCGCTTCAACTTCAAATTGCTAAAAGAAAGGTGTACCTCAAATATGAGGTTTAATAATTTTTCTCAGGATGCATATCTATATACACATAAGCTAAAACAGGTCTGATGTATTGCACTCACATGAGTTTCTCTACTCTTGTACTAACTATTGCGGCTGCGCCGTAGTGGAGTGGTTAGCCCATTCGCTTCTCACCTGGGTTCAATCGCAGGCAAACGCATGTGAGATTCGTGGTGGACGAAGTGGCGCTGGGGTGGGTTTCCTCCGGGTTCTCCGGTTTCCCCCGCCATCTCATTCCACCGGTGCTCCATCTTCATTCCATGTATCATCAGTGTCACCGCCTGCGGTGCCCTAGTAATAAAAACATTATTACAAACTCTATAGTCGAAATAATCATTTGCAGAAATTATCTTGTAGGTGCAAGGGAAAAATGAGAATACAGTAGGCTTAAGCAATAGTCAAATATTTTAAATCTGCTCGCTCTATGAAGGCCTTGAAATTACGTTCTCTTTGCACGGCCAAGAGATAAAAAGTGAATAACGACCTTCCATTTGAGAAAAGTACTGCAAAACTCACAAGGAATGTCTCAGAAATGGTTCACTCCACAAAAAATGCATATGAGCATTAACTTGTGTTTTTTACGTGATCTACATTTTTTTATGGTAAGATTTGGACTACCTCCTACGGTTTATCAGTTATATAAAAGTCAGGAAGAGTAAATACGACTACATAGGCTATAGCCAGAAAATTCAAAATATACATTTCATTTGTTATAAAAATATCTTAAACATATGGTATTTTAATCAAAATCGTTAGAGCCATTTTTGAGAATATCGAAATTTTCGAAAAGTTTTCCATAGAAAGGGTAGTTTAGGTGGGGGAATTTTCTTCAAAATCTTTGTGTCTTTATTTTTTATCCCAGTATTCGTTTTTGAGTTAGCTGGTCAGAGGCGCACACACACACACACACATACACACACCTAGGGACTGTTTTTAGAAATTATCTTTTTTTTTTCTTTCTTTCTTTCTTTTTTTTTTTTTTTTATTCAGGGGGCATCGGAACATACCTTCCCGCTGAAATCTAGACAACGAAATTTTGGGTCGAATACAACGCTTTTCCTACGAGCTATACGTAGAAGAGAAAGTAATAAAATACATTAAAAAGCTGTAGAAGGATGATCGAAAGCTGGACATGCCTCTGTTATTAACGAACCGGTAGACTATATTGGAGTGGCAAGAGAGACTGCTTTGAAAAACGAGAATTAGTTTGGAAGACAGTGAATAATGAAGTTTTGGTTTAATAATGTGCTCCAAAGTGCGTTTCCCATAAAGACGCAGGAGTGTACTAAAAACAAATCTAACAGCAATGCCACATTATATAGATACACAAGTTAATTTTTTACTCGTCTTTAGTGTAGTTCATGTTTATCACTTGAGACAGGCAAAATACGAAGAAAAATTGCCAAAACATACGCTTTTTCCAAAATATAGGATGTAAAGTATAAATCCTGAAAAATATGATATACATACTTTGAAGGCATAACATAAGTATTTGGAGTAGATTTATTCACTTCATTAGTTAAAAAATTAGGCTTTGGAAGTGTTTTCAATGTTTAATGATAAAACATCAAAAGAAATTCAAGAAAGTATACGCAGTTTATGTTTTAAGTATTATGAACACCTTAAAAAAGTTACTTTATGCCTGGTACGTCGCTTTTCTTTGCAATATTCAACGATAGATTTGAAATAATCAACCAAAAATGTAGTGTTCTGATTGTAATAGTTGCTGAGTTGTTTGTTTTAATATGTTAGATCAGTGCTCTTTTATGACTTTTACAAAGGGATACTCTTAAGAAAAATAATGGTTCTTTATGTGAGCAAGGAAACATTTGGACACAATCTGCTGAGAATGCTTCAATAAAATAACTCATGAATAATATCCGTATGCATATTCAAGTTCCGTAAACTTCCTATTGCCAAAAGTAATTAATATGCTTAGCAGATACCTTAACGAAGATTTAGAAAAGTTTAAAATACAAACATTTTACTACCCTTTAAAGAATCACGAAGAAGAAGAAGAAGAAGAACAACAACAACAACAACAACAAGAACAAGAAAAGAAAATGGAACGTACCACTACACTTTATGTTTGACACTATTTTAAAGAATATATAGAAATAAATAAAACAGATTTGTAACTACACAAAAATCTTATGTGTTACACTCACAGAACTTTCTATATTTTTGAGCCATCTATTCTTACATACGCAAACCACTGTCTACTGATATTGGTCGGAGGAGCTGTAAACCTGGGTACCTTTCAGGCTATAAGTGTTTTAGATTTGATATGGCTAAATGCTACTGAAAACGCTGGATTTAGCCATAAAATGGCTAGTTTGGCGACACTGACGTGAGGTGTAGAGCAACGTTTCTTTTTTTCTGGGTGGGCATTCGAAATGAATGGCGTCATTTTTAGCCAATGACAGCGCTGCTTATGACTCATTTAGGAACGCTGACGACAGGAATGTGTTACTTTTCACTGGGTGGTCAAGACTACTGCAGTTAACATCTGTGATTTAGTTGTGCCGCTGTCGACTTGAGTTTCTTTTGCTTTTATTTTTTTGGTGAGTAGCTTCTCATGTGTTTCATAATATTACCAATCAAGGTATTACTGTGTTTGTAAGATTACACTTATTTTTACTTTCTCTACTGGTAAGTAGGGGAAGTATTGTATTCCACCCAAAAATTTGATGTCCAGATTTCACCGGAAATATATGTTTAGAGACCCCCTGAATCCAAAAAAAGCATTTTTAGAAAAAGGTCTGTCTGTGGATAGCATAACTCAAAACCGAAAAGTCGGTTAAAAGTCAAAGTTGGTATTTAAGTTTAATGTCTTTCAATGATGCGACACGAAGATTTTGAAGAAAATAGCCCCACCCTAAACTACTCTTTACATGGAAAATTTCTCCAAAATTTTAATTTTCTTGAAAATGGCTCTAACGATTTTGATTAAAATGTCATCATTTTGAGATATTTTTATGACAAATTAAATGTATATCTTGAATTTTCTGGCTATAGCCCCTGTAGTCATATTTACTCTGGAGGACTTTTGCATAACTGGTAAACCGTTACAGATTGACAAAATTGTAGATATTGCTAAAATACAGAATTTATGTCTCAATAAATTTTCTTGTAGGGTGAACCGTTTCGGAGATATTCCTAGTTATGTGTGTGAGTTTCGGAAAACTTACTTTCGTGAAATGGAACATCGTTGTTCATTTTTTTATGTTAAGTGTGCAAAGACAACAGAATCTCAAAGCTTTAAAAGATTTGACCATCGCACAAAGGCTACTGTATTCTAACATTCCCCTTGCATCTACAAGGAAATAAGCAATAAGATAATTTGTACAAATGTTTATCTTAACTAACACAAAGAAGATATAGGAATAAGAGTTTGTAAGAATGGTTAGTACAAGAGTAGAGAAAGCCACGTGAGTGCAACACATAAGATTTTTTATTTATTTACTCGACTAGGTATAGTAAGAAGGGGAAGTATTGTATTCTACCCAAAAATTCAGTATCAAGGTTTCACTACATGTCTTTTTAACTCCGTGAATCTTAAAACCAAAACATTTTTTACAAAAAGATCATGTGTGTATCCGATTGTGTGTATGTGTATGCGTTTGTGAATAACATTAAAAGTCTGATATCTCGCACTCACATGACTTTCTCTGCTCTTGTGATAACTATTCTTACAAACTCTTATTCCTTAATCTCCTTCATGTTTGTCGACATAGGCATTTGCATAAACTACCTTATTGCTAATTTTCTTGTAGGTGCAAGGGGATTATGAGAAAGTTTTGAACGATAATGAAATCTTTTAAAGCTGGTCGCTATATGGAGGCTTTGAAATTTCCTTCTCTTTGCCCGGTCGAGAGATAAAAATCTGAATAACGACCTTCCATCCGAGAAAAGTATTTGGAATTGCATAATTTACACAAATAGCAAGGAATATCTCAGAAATGGTTCACTCTATAAAAACTGCATTTGAACATAAACTGTATGTTTTAACGAGATTTACATTTTTTGTATAGTAAGATTTGGTCTATCTCTTACGGTTTACCATTTACGCAAAAGGCTCAAGAGGGTACAGGAGTACATGGGTTATGGCTAAAAAATTCAGAATATACATTTCAGTTGCCATAAAAATATCTTAAACATATATGGTATTTTAGTCAAAATTGTTAGAGCCGTTTTGAGAAAACTAAATTTTCGAAACTTTTTCCATTTAAAGGGTAATTTAGGATAGAGGAATTTTCTTCAAAATATTGTGTTTCGTCCTTGAAGAATTGTAAACACTAACTTTGGTTTTTAAGCGACTTTAGGGGTAATCCTGTTCACCAACAGACCCATGCACACACGAACACGCGCGCACATACACATACACACAGGATTCGAGCGCATCAAAGCATATTTTTCTGGTGAAATCATGACATCGAAACTTTGGATGGAATACAATACTTCCCCTACCTGCTATACGTAGTAGAGAAAGTAAAAACGAAAAGTCGATTGTCTACCAAACTTGGCATATAAGTTGTATTACTGATGCTTTTTTAGGGGGTAGGGATTTATTGCGTCTCAAAGATTTATTTCTGTTTAAATCTTGATATCGAACTTTTCAGAGCAATATTTTCAATGGGTAAGTGGTAGAGAAAATAAAATAAAATTTAGGAATAATGTTGTGGCCACCACGATCCTCGGATTTAACTCTGAGTTTTTCCTATGGGGATTTGTGAAGGGCCCGCCGGACTATAGCTACCTAAGTTATGATCAACTGTGACATGCTGGGAGGAGATAGATGTGCCGTATAAGCAACGGTTGACACAGTGATCATTTGTAAAATGTAAACATTAGCAACAAAACTTGGGGAGTACCTCTTTCTTTTAGTGTAAAATGTTTCGTTATCCCTTGCGTAGGTTAGTTTAAATATTGCTCGAACTTCTCAATAACACTGTATACTTTCCTCTTTTGGACTTCTCTGAAAGCTTCAAATCTTAGGGTAGTTGATGTGTTAGAGCGTAAAGTCCTGATACCTAAATTTATTCTATATATTCTAATTGTAATATTCTAATATATTCTTAAATATTATTACTTTTAGATTTACAGATGTTTTTGGATTAGTTTAGAAGAACCATTATTAGATTTTGAGCTTGAGCTTAATCGGGTTTAAAAATTGCTCATTTCTACAAATTTCAACGAATGCAGCTCAATTGCTAGCTGTAATTTGCTTCAGCATTAATTAATTCTGAGGCCGCTTTACCTATAACGCTCCCAGAAAATAAACTTTAAAAGGCACACGAGTTTAATGTGAATGCCGAATACGTCCAAGAATCAAACTCGGGGCCTCTTGAATGTAAGGCAGGCCGCTATCCCTACACCACAGAGGCGGGATCTAACAAAATGTATATGTAAATAGCTGTTAAATGGGAATTTTTCATAAAGATATTGATGGTAAATCCTTTGGTAGAGGTTGAAATTAAATTTTGTAAATATGTTCGAATTATATACTGGTTAAAATCTAGCAAATTTCTGGACAGCTTTGGTTATGAACCTCGTGACCAGAGTCGGTTACTTCGGGTGCCATGTTCAATGATGATCAATAAATTGACCGCTGTCAAAATATCCTTGCATTGTAGGGATGTTTAGACCAAACAGTAGAGTGTTTCAAGACACTAAGCCTTCGTTTATTTGCTTACATTGGCGTCTCATTGTCTCTTGTCTGTTATTGTCCACGTGGTATTCCGGAAGCCTATTTTGCTGCTAACTACTGTTTTTAACTAGGCAGATTAATGTGGACAACTTTGAATTAAGTAGAATGTGCACTTCTACAGCTCCGTTCCCGAAATGTACCACACGCAAAATTAATTTTCCTTAAAGAATCAGGGAGCCAGAGTTCCTTGAACAAGGTCCTCCATAAGCATGTATTTGAGTTAAGCAAATATAAAACATTTAACATTTTAATCATCTGCCGAAGGGGTGAACCCGAAATATTTACAGTTTTATAGTATATTTTTGTGTGTATTTATTTTTCATTTAAAACAATTCTGTTCTTTCACCCGTCTCTGTCCAATTGAGTTTTGTTTATTGAGGTTATTTATTTGTGTAATGTTTGAAATTACCGCAGGGGGCAGCAAAATTTCTGGAGCTCGCGTGGAAACACACACACACACACACACACACACACACACACACACACACACACACACACACACACACACACACACACACACACACACACACACACACACACGCACCTTTCGTGTGGAACCGCATATAGGATACCAGATTATATTAAACAGATGAAATTTAAGTTTTTTTGGAAGCAGTGGACATTTCTCTATGATACCTGTATCAGATCAATGCCAATATATGGCTTGCTGCAACAATTAATAAATATGCTGATGAGATAGAGAAAAAAGTACAGAAGAACCTGGCAAAAGTGTCGATGTTTTCTCCTATAGCGCCTGATTCACCCGGTATAACAATTAACACCTATATTTGCTTGTTTCTGGGGAAACAAGGGTTATTGCATAATTCGATTATGCGTAAGCTTTTTCGTAGAGACCGAAAATAGGAATATTTATTACTTATGGTGCTTTTAAACGTTAAAACTGTGTGCCCAATTTGATTTTAAGCTGGACTTCCATACCCATCTCTTGTTCTTCATTGTTTTCTGTGTTCATAAGTTATGCATTCCCATTTCAGGTGATTCAGGATGAAAACCATATACGGGGTGATTCTTCTTCTCCTGCTGTTTAACACGTAAGTGCTGATTAAATTAAATACCTACCTATTTTTTAATTTTACCATGTAGCTAAAGAATACTTCGAATTAAACAATGTAGTTGAAATTTGTATAACATATATATGCAGCCAAATTATAGTACCCTAAGAACCCATGAATTTTGATTCGTATCTCAAATGAAAAAATTTAAAGAGTTTAAATATCTATATTATGCCCTCCAAATAGTTATTTATAATTATTTTACATATCCTTCAAACTTTCCTGGAGAAAAAAAAAAATTAGTATTTATAGAAGAAGGTGTGTGTTTGTGTGTGTGTGTGTGTGTGTGTCTGTGAACAGCATAACTCAAAAACCTTAAGTTGGTTAGAAACCAAAGTGAGTATTTCAGTTTAATGTATTTTAAGAATCCGACACGAATACATATTTTGAAGAAAACTACTTAGCCCTTAAGTACCATTTTCATGGAAATATTTTCGAAAATTTTGATTTTCTAAAAAATGGCTCTAATAATTTTGGTTAAAATGCCACATGTTTAAGATATTTTTATGGCAAATGAAGTGTATTTTGAGTTTCTTGGCTCTAGCCACGTAGCCCTGTTTAATCTTATGACGTTTGAATAGCTGATAAACCATAAGAAGTAGGCCGAATATTACGTACAAAATTTTTCTCGTTAAAACACACAATTTGTCCAAATATACTTTTTTCTGGAGTTAACCATTTGGATATATTCCTTGTCATTTATGTGAATTTTGCAATACCTAATACTTTTCTCAGATCGAAGGTCGTTATTGACATTTTCATCTTTTGGCCGTGCAAAGAAAAGCGACCAGCTTTAAATGAATTGACTATCACTGAAACTGGCCAGATTTAAACCATTGTAATACCACTTACAGGCTACGGTATTTTCATATTACCGTTACAACTATAAGAAAATTAGCATTCAGATAATTGTTGCAAATGTTTATCTCGATTAACATAGACTAAATAGATACAAGAGTGAGTATAGAAAGTCATGTGAGTGCAACACATCGATCCTTTTCTACTTTCTTTTTTTTAATATTCCGTCGCATTCTTCGAAGGCGCTGAACTTTAATACAAACTTAGGTACTTAACTTTCTCGTCGCTATTGAATTAAGCTGTTCACTGACACACATACACACCGTTTGCTAAAATACTGTTTCTAGATTCTTTCAGTCTCAAAATGTGTATTTTTCGTAAAGTCTGGGCATCAAACGTTTGGGTGAAATAAAATACTTCATATACTTTCTGTAAGTACGTGGTAAAAAAAGTAAAAAGTCAAATCTGTTGCACTAACAACATTAGTTTCTGTACGTACTCTTTTGGAAAGTTTTTATAAACGCCTTTTCTTCTATCTACTTACTGTTTATCATGACAAACATTTATAGAAACGGATCTACACTGTTTTACTATTCCCGGTATAAGGTCAAAAAGGAACTACAATTAAACGATTGGTCGCTACGTAATGACTTTGAAATACGTTCTATTTGCATGACCAAGAGGCGGAAGTAGAAATTCGTATAAGTTCTAGAAAATCAAATTAGTAACAAGGAATACGCGGAAATGATTAAGTACACGAAAATTGTATTTAACAAAAATTATGTGCTTTTATGTTAATTGTGGAATAAGATTTTGTCTATCTCTTACGGTTATGGCTGTGGAAAAATAATCCGGAATGAATAGCTCTTCATAAGTGACTCCCAGAAAATACTATACGTCTCTTTATTATGAAAAATCTTAACGGTTACTAGTTCAACATTTAACTTTCTAAAGTGCTGACGCTATTCAGTTGTTTCTCGCAATATCTTAAAAGAAGCATGGCATATGTAGTCAAGCATAAGTTTAAAATGTGACTCTGGATTGGTTTTTTCTAACCCCTTCGTAATTAAGACTAAATGTGCATTCAAACTTTTTTTCTAAAGGTTTATTTCGAATAATGTTGTGACAAAATTAGAAAATCCAATTCCACTTAATTTTCTATCACTTTATTCTCCTTCAAAGGTTTCCGTAAATGGGCAGTTCTCTTTTTCTGACGTTAACACAATCTTTATTCTTTCATGATGTTACAACTCACTACTGTTTCTTCTCATAACCTTCACTCAGTCCTTTTACCGTCTTTCTTCACTTTTTGTGTATCTCTTACACTAATTCCGACGGTACAGTCACTCGATGCTCGTTAGATCTTAATTTTGACACAACGTACCAAACACACACACACTCTCACACACACACACACAGCTATCTCGTACTCACTGACACACCGATCGACTCTTGTTTATAACTAAACCTCTGGTGCTTCCTCGCCTCCTTATATAGCGGGGATGACGTCACACGGATCTTTCGCGAACACCTTAAAACACGACGACAATGCCCTAGGCCGACCTTTCCCGAAGGCTTGGAAAAAACCAACAATTCGAGGCGAGATTTCACCGGAAATATATGTTACGAGGCCCCCTGAATAGGAGAGAGAGAGAGAAAAAAAAAAGAGGTCCGCGCGCGCCTGTGTGTGTCTGCGTGGATTTGTGAACAGCGTAACTCAAAAACTTAAATTTGGTTAAAAACAAATTTTGGTATTTAAGTCTTTCAAGGGTGCGACACGAACATTTTGAACAAAATTCCTCCACCTAAACTACGCTTTACATGGGACATTTTTCCAATATTTTTATTTTCTGGAAAATGGCTCTAACAATTTTGATTAGAATGTCATATATTTAAGATATTTTTTGGCAAATGATATGTATATTTTGAATTTTCTGACTATAGAATATGTAGTCCTGTTTACTCTTGATGACTTTTGCATAACTGGTAAACCGTAAGGAATAGACCAAATCTTACCATACAAAAAATGTAGATCTCGTTAAAGCACACAGTTTATGTCCACATGTATTTTTGTGGAGTTAACCATTTCGGAGATATTCCCTGTCATTTGGGCGAGCTTTGTAACACTTAAACTTTCCACAAATGGAAGATCGTTACTCAGTTGTTTGTATCTTAGGCTTGCAAAGTGAACGGAATTCGAAAGCTTTAAAATATTTGACTATCACTCAAACGCTTTGGGTATTCCCACATTCCCCTTGTATCTACAAGAAAATTAGTGATAAAATAATTTCTACAAATGTTTATCTTGACTAACACGAAGAAGATAGAGGAATAAGACTTTGTAAGAAAGATTTTTTGAGATATACCAGGTGGCCCACTGCAGCCGGCATCGGCGTAAGTAGATAACCCTTCGTGCATTATAATATTTGCAGAGCTCCACGACGCAAGACAGGCTAGTGGCGAGTTCTTCCTCTCAGCGAGACGTACAGTGAAAGACAGTTGAACTAGCGTGTGTAATCCGTGATAATAGATAAAAACGGTACAAACATTCAAAAAGGTCTCACTTTACTTACAGGATCTTTATTTTCCAGGGAATAAACTCACTCATGTATATGCTGCTACTGTTTAACATTTGAATTGCAAGTATGAGGGCTCATAATGTTTCATTGGCATTTCTTCGCTTTTTATGAATGTTATTGTTGTATTTTATTGTCATTGTTATTATTGCTATTGTTAGTATCACATTGTTATTAATTTTATTGTTTTGCTCTTGTTAGCTTATTATGGTTTATTATTATTATTATTATTATTATTATTATTATTATTATTATTATTATTATTATTATTATTATTATTATTATTATTATTATTATTATTATTATTATTATTATTATTATTATTATTATTATTATTATTATTATTATTATTATTATCATTATCATTATCATTATCATTATCATTATCATTATCATTATCATTATCATTATCATTATCATTATCATTATCATTATCATTATCATTATCATTATCATTATCATTATTATTATTATTATTATTATTATTATTATTATTATTATTATTATTATTATTATTATTATTATTATTATTATTATTACTACATTCATAGCAAACGAAGAAATGGCAATTAAACATTACGTACCCTCATGCTTGCACTTTGCAGTTTACAATCTGCAATCCAATAGCAGATTTATACAGGAGTGACTGTATTCTCTGGAAAATAAAGATCCTGTAAATAAAGTGAGACCTTTTTGATTGTTTGCACTGTTATTGTCTATTATCGCGGACTACACACGCTAGTTCAACTGTCTCTCACCGAGCGTCTCGCTGAAATGAGGAACGCCATTAGCCTGTCTTGAGCCGTGGAGTTCTGCAAAGGTTTTAACGCACGAAGCGTTATCGATTTCCGTCGATGCCGGCTGCAGTGGGCCATTTGCTATGTATTTAGTGGGCATTTACATGTTCGCGCTTGAAGACCCTGTATTTTCTTTTTCTCTTCAGGTCATCTGAGCTCATGGAAGAAGACGACAAGATATCTCTGTTGGTTTGCTTTGTTTTCAAAGGAGACAATATAAAGCAAGTGCTGATCTTTGATGGACAAGAGAAGTATGCTCAGGTATGTAGGCAAAAGCTTCTTTACCTACTCTTTGATTTCTCTACAGCATACAAATAATATTTATGTTAACGACTCTGTCAATTGCCAAGGTTCTGGAATTCGTTCCGGAGTTCAACATTGCAGTAAATCTTCTGACACGAGCTGTCGCGTTTAAGAGGAAGCGAGTATTATATTTCACCCAAAAGTTCGATATGAAGTTTTCTGAGACTCCTTGAATATGTGTAAAATTAAAAAAAAAAAAGCATTTTTTGAAAAGTATATCTCTCTGTGTGTGTTTGTGTTGTATGTGTGCGTGTGTGAGAACAACATAAATTAAAAATTTACATGAAAGGAAATTCGAAACTTTTGATTTTCTTGAAGGCGGATCTAACGATTTCGATTAACTTAAGATACTTTTAATATAAATGAAATGTATATATTGAGTTTTTTGGCAACAGCCTCTGAAGTCCTCTTCATTCGGGGCAATTCCTGTATAGTTAGTCACAACCGGCCAACCAGGATACTTCGTGAAGGGCTATGAGCAGCAAAGCCCACGAGCAAGTCCTTGAGGACCATGAACCGGTGGACCTGCCGAGGGTGCTGCCGAGACCATGGTACAACCTGATGGGTTGGAGCGCTTTCCTTCAAGGAAATTAGATCGGCCCTAGGAGATGGTGACGGCATTGGGTGACACCTTGCTTGTGGAGAAGGGGACCTGGCTGGTCTAGACCTTGGGTAGAGTGTCATAAGTCCGGGTGGTCATCGTGAGAATGGCTGGAGAAGTGATACTGGGACTAGATGGTCTCAGGAGTACGAGGGGACGGTCGACTTTGGAAAGAGGGTTCTGACACTAATTGTTGACAGAAGGGTAACCTTGGCGGAAAATTGAGTTTGGGCCCACCAGGAGCAAGGTGACTGCAAAGGCACACCAGGAAGTTCATTGGTTATAGGGGTAAAAATTACTAGCACAATGGCATACATCGGTCTACTTGTGAATGGAGTTCTTCTAAAATATGATAGCTCTTGTCTGAATAAATCAGCAAAGTATAAAAATATGTGGACATCAATGTGAGTGCATTTTGGAAATGACATGCACAGACAGATGAATTCAAGAGGTGCCACGGACAAGGAATAAGGAGACGATAACAGAGTTACAGGATAGATATCTTGTCCTCTGAGCATTGAGTAAGAGGTAAATCTACAGCAAGAGACCTACAAATTGACGTACGAGACCTATAATCCCCGTTAAACACCCTCGCTTGACACGTCAGCACAAAGAAGGCCGGTTGAGATTTGCTCAGAATGATGTCAACTGACAGCTTCTCTCAGCTGTTCTCTTCACAGAGAAGTGAGGGGGTTGTGACAGTCAAAACACACAAGAATGCCAACTGGCCTGACCTCAATCCGCTAGAATATCTGTAGTATAAGCTGGAAAAATCTGTTCGCAATTGGTCTGCTCTGCCACAGAATCTGGGAGAGTTGCAAATGCTCTCATGGAAGAATGGGAGAAGATCCCACAAATTGCTGCTGCGAAGCATGTGCAGTTTTTGTTGCGCATGGACGACACCCAGGTGTTGAAGTAAACACGAAAACATTGATTAGACAATGCCATTTTGTATTTCCACTTTGTTTTATGCATCAGAAATAATTTTATCTCATTTCTAATCCTATGAAATAAAAGTTGTTTAGCATGCCTGTTATAATTTCACATAGTTCCTCAATCTATAGTTAGAAACTGCCAAACATTGAGTTATATCAATGTTTATTTTGGAACATTGATTTAAACATGTTTTTTGAGCAGAGTATTTTGCACATACATTCGAACTTTAATCATTATTATAAATCTTTTTAAAGTTTACCAGAAGAGCTTCCTTCACTCTTTTATTACAGATTCATGCTTATTCACTCTTGTTCTCTTTCTTACAGATGATTTACAACTGTGCGCGAATAGTAATTGGCTATAAGAAGACCCCAGCAAAGAACAGTCAAATTATTCGAGAGTAAAATGTGCTGTATTTGATAGCTCTTTTGATTATGTAGCCTTACTTGAGAAAATAAAGCAACTTTGAATCTCTATGACCACATCTTTTTACTTTGCCATAACAATACGTATTGTTATGGCATACACAAAATGTAATGGTGGGTAGGAGTTGGTCAACATAATCTAGTCAGAGGCCTGCCACGCCTGTGTTGTGGAGTTAAATTTGTCAATGTAACGGACTTTTTCGACGTAATTTTCAACAACTTACAGTCGTTTGATTGACTTGAAAATTGGCACACCTGTCAAGGACCAATGGCAATACAATAATATCATAACTTTGTCCTAATATCCTGACCAAAATCATCAGGATAAAATTAATAATGCAACGTAATTTTTGCCAACTTGAGTCGTCTGACTTGAAAATTAGCACACATCTCAACGACCGATGACAATACAATAATATTATGACTTTGTCCTGATGTCCTGAGGAGGTTCATCAGGACTAAAAAGTGACTTGGTTACATATTTCAATGCAACGTAATTTTCACCAACTCATAGTTCTATGACTGACTTGAAAATTTGCACACACGTCAAGCACCGTTGACAATACAAATAATTACTTTGTTCTAATGTCCTGAACAGCATTATTAGGATGAAAAGTGACTTAGTTAAATTTAGCAATGTAACGGAATTTTCAACAACTTAGATTCATTTGATGCAGTTGAAAATTTGCACACATGTCAAGGATCGATGACAATACCATAATATCTTGAAGTTCTCCTAATGTACTGACTAGGATCTTCAGGATAAGAAATGACCAAGATAAATTTATAGAGAATAGTACAATTATGACAACTCGTACATACTTATTAGATGAAGTAGATAGAGAACCTGGAAGGAACACGAGACCCAAGGGAAATGACGCGGACCGAAGTTCACACAGGGCCAAGACACCCACAAGAGCCTGTAGTTTAGAAATCGATACTGGTCGACTTTATATAGCTTTTTCATTTTCTACTTTTTAGTTCGGTTTGTTATAAAAGCGTGTCTTTTTTAGTTTTTTAAAACTCTAATTTATTTTTAATTTTTTTAGCCTCCAAATATTTTTCAAAATTTTAAATTTCAAATATTTTCAAAAAATTTCTCAATTCGAAATTGCTTCCAATCGTTTTTGAAAATTTTCAAATCGCTCTTTTGGGGGAAAAGTATTCTATTATAATTACGGCTTTAACTATACTATCAGCTGTTCAACATTTTGTAATAAGTTTAAAATAAAAACCAATTTATATTAACAAAATAAATTTTATTGTTAACAAGCGTGGGAGTCTGGCATCAAATACTATAAATAGTTAATTGGTAGCTATTTATAAAAGTAAATATATGATAAAATATTTAAAAAGCAGCTTCATCTTAACTCCATGGATTATACACATGGTCATAGTTTTTGACAGCAAGTCTCTGCATCTCTTTTGTGGTCTACCCACGTCTCTTCTACCTGCTAGTTTATAATTTAGATCTATTTTCGGAAATCTATCATAGTCCATCCTCTCCTCATGTAACAGCCATTTTTTCTGTAGTTTTTTTTTTATCTATTCATTTTTAGATTTCACTTTCTGCTCTGTTCCTATTACATCATTATTTACGTGGTCTAGTTCCGTACATCTTTTAGTTCTTCTCGAGAATTTCATCTCATATCCTTGTATTTTAGTTTCCATTTTCTTTGTTACAACCCTTCCATATAAAAGCACTGACTTTGCCATTGCTTTATAAAATTTAATTCTTATATTCTTTCTTGTTCTATTTCTTAAAACTTTGTGTAATTTTCCGCATAAGCTTTGAAATCTTGATAGTTTTAGGTTTACATCTCTTTCTTTCTGTGAGTCTATTTTACATCCAAGGTATCTGAAACTTGAGACTTGTTCTAAAGGTTGATCTTCTAAAATAATTTCAGATCTCATTTGTTGCTCATCCCAGAAGGCCATTGTCTTTGTTTTTGTTTTAGAAGTGTTCAAATTATAGTTCCTAAATATTAAACTTAACTCATAGTGGCATCATTTTCACTTTTCTGAATTAATACTACATCGTCTGCATATAATAAAGCTTTATCTCTCTTTGATTACTTAATTTAATTCCTTTGTTACAAATCTGCTTCCGTTTTAGGAAAATGTCATATATACAGGATGGGAGGGAAGTGATTACATTCATTTAAACCAGTGATAGATTTCGATATTTGGAACACGTTTTGTATTTTGCATTTCTGTCTCTGACCATTTCCTACGGAGATATTTAAGTTTTATCGAAAACAAGCTGGCTACAATGCAGGTTTCACCTTCACTAGTGCAGTACATAAACAAACACGCGTTACTACTACTTCCGGAGCCGCGCGGCTCGTGAGTGTAAACATAAAGACATATTTATTGCAAACGAATTAGCAGTGAACCAAATGGTTCACTCACTTCACGGATCTACCGTTTGCGCACCTGCAAGCTTCACATCTTTTTAACCAATTACGTCGCACTCTAACAAAAATACCGTCATTGTTGTGTATTTCTTCCACAGCCAGATAAATGCATTCTCTCAAAGATTCGAGGGTAGCAGTTGCTGTTTTGTAAATCTTGCTTTTCACGTCGCTCCAGAAGAAAAAATCCAGAGGATTCATACCCAGTGGAAGGGAAGTCAGTGGTAGATTCCGGTATTTGAAACACATCCTGTATCTTACGTTTTTGTTTCTGACCATTTCCTACGGAGATCGTTTTGTCGAAAACAAGCTGGCGGCACTACGGGTTGTGTATGTCACTTTCACTGCTTCAGTACATAAACAAGCACGTGTCACTACTGCTAATATGCATCTCGTGAACGTCTCTTTGTATGTTTACTGTACGTAGGCCGATCACAACCGTTACCTGCCAAAACATTAGTCGAAGGGGAAAGTGCTCGACCTGTTTACATCTGCAAACCAGGTCAATTCCCTGACCAACCTCAACGCAACGTTGTGGACACACCTCGCGTCTTGAAAAGCCGTTTGGAATATTCCTTCACGTCTTTTAAGAGACTAATTATTTCGAAACCCTGTGTGATGTCCCATAATTACTACCGAAGCTATGTCAGAAATAAGTTACTCTAGGCACCTTACAAATAAAAAACTATTATCTTCGTACATTCTTGTAAAAGTATGCATCCCATTTCAAAATCGGCTGATCGAAGAAGAAAATGCCATTAGAGATTTTTGGTTTTAATGCTTCTATGAAGCACATATTAGAGGGAATGTAATGACTTCCCTTCCACCCTGTATAATAAAGCGGGTTGTCTGACTCCTTTATTATTTGGCTTGTGTTTTTTCATCACCTGCATTTATAATTATATTTGAATCTTTATACAGACTTTTCACTACTTTAACTACATGTCTGGAATATCCATATTCTTCTATTATTTTCCATAGTTTTTCTCTAATTACATTATCAAAAGCTATTTGAAGATCTATAAAGGCTATATGAGTTGTTAAGTTATGCACTCTTGTTTTCTCGAATACGTATCTGTTGTGTTATGAATATATTAAAAAATATATTGTATCTTCTTCTTCCGATTACCCTCCCCTTATATAGGACTTACAACCAGTGCCTAGGGTTAGGCGCCTGTCGGGGAGCACAGGAACCTGCGGACCGGACGGAGTGAAGACCTGGAAGCGGGTGGTCAGTCACACACCAAGTATGAGAGCGAGGAAGAGGATGATATGAAATGCAGGCGAAATGGGTGCAGGTGCTAATGGAGCAACTGGTGGAATGAGTGGCGGGGGAAACCGGATAATTCGGAGAAAACCCACCCTGATGGCGCTTCGTCCACCACTAATACCACATGCGGGTCCCTGGGATCGAACCTGGGCCGCCTAGTGGTAGGCAAGCGGTCTAATCACTCGGCAACGTTGCCGCTTATTTAAATTTTCATTGGTGGGAAAAAACAAAACATGAATCAGACTCTATAGTGTTGTGGCTAAATCAACATTTCTAGAAACGAAACATGGAGTTTTAAACAACAAAATTTAAAAAGAATGCATGCTGCAGAAATTGCGCTTTATGTAGGATTTACATTATGGGATAGAAAAGGAAGTGCTGATATATTACACCTGTTAAACTTGCTCCTATGTTAAAACATACAAAATTATAGGAAAAATCTGATGTGTTGCACTCACATGACTTTCTCTACTCTTGTACTAACAATTCTTACAAACTCTTATTCCTGTATCTTCTTCATTTAACTTATTGCTTATTTCCTTGTAGGTGCAAGGGGAATATTAGAATACAGTAGGCTTTGTGCGATAGTCAAATATTTTAAAGCTTTGAGATCCAGTTCTCTTTGCACGCTTAACATATAAAAAATGAGCAACGATGTTCCATGGCACCAAAGTTCTAAGTTTTCCAAAACTGACACATAAAATAAGGAATATCTCCGAAATGGTTCACTCTGCAAAAAAATGTATTGAGACATAAATTGTGTATTTTAGCAAGATCTACATTTCTTCTAGAGTAAGATTTTGTCTATCTCTTACGGTTTAGGAGTTATTGAAAACTCATCCAGACTAAACAGTACTACATAGGCTATAGCCAGAAAATTCAAAATATACCTTTCATTTATCATAAAAATATCTCAAACATATGGAATTTTAATCAAAATCGTTAGGGCCATTTTCAAGAAAATTGAAATTTTAGAAAAATTTTCCATGGAAAGGGTAGTTTTGGTTGAGGCTATTTTCTTAAAAATTCTCGTGTCGCATCCTTGAAAGACATTAAACTTAAATACCAACTTTGGTATTTAACCGACTTTTCGTTTTTGAGTTATGCTGTCCATGACCCAATCTCCATGAAAGGAAGCAGAAAACATTGACACTTATTCCTCTGTAATTGTCACACATCTTAAGTTGTCCTTTTTAAAATATTGATATAATATCTGCCGTTTCCAGGTTTTGCCCACGTAAATAAAATACATTATAAAGCTGTTGACGGATCACCGAAAGCTGGACATGCCTCTGTTATTAACGAACCGGTAGACTATATTGGAGTGGCAAGAGAGACTGCTTTAAAAAACGAGAATGAGTTTGGAAGACAGTGAATGATGAGGTGGTGGGGGGACACGAAAAGGATACCCCGTAGTGCTAATGCATGTTCCTCAGCGTGGATCCTAATCCTGGAACATGTACCGCAGGGCGAAGACAGCCCCCTCACTAAGAGTACTTATAATGTATACTTAATGGACCTGAGGTAACTCAAACACTCTCCCTCCCTCTCCATTCATAACAAGTGAGACATAAATAACTCCGGAAATGTTGCTCTATTTCACTGGACAACTCAAATTATTAACGCTCATTTTTCCCCCGACAGAACGTGAAGTTACAATGTAAAGGCACAAAGGGGGACTTGTATAGACAAGCTGCCCGTTATGAAAGTAGGTATAAAGTGTTGAAACACTGTTTAAAAGTCAAATAAGAGCACCATAATTAAATTGTGTACCTACCTGGGGAAGTGATTCTTCAAAAGGGGTTAAAAGTGTAAGGAAAACGCAGAGAAATAGTACCACTGAAGTAAATTCAATACTGTACAAAATATTCCAGGTAAACATCTGCAGAAATTATTATTGTATTTCTAGAGAAACATGAGAATACGATAGGCTTTAAGCGATAAGTAAATCTTTTAAAACAGGTCGCTATGTCATGCCTTTGAAATTCCGTTCTCTATGCATGGCCAAGAGACAACAAAGAGAATAACGACTTCTTATCTGAGAAAAGTACAAAAAGAGTAAAGGGTATACATGGAGGGAGCACCTCAAGTCCTGTGATTTACGTAGATCTATTGTGGCTAACACCCCTAGGAGGCAGGGATGTAGTGAGGGAACCGTAAGGCGGTAGTGGACCATACATAAAGTACCTTATGCCAGAGGGCCCCTTCCAGATGTGACACAGAGACGCACGGAAGTCCCTAGCAAGTGCTGAGATAACTTCTTCCCGGCACCAGCCACCGCCCTGCGGGTCCTGTGTCGTACAGTGAGGAAAGTGACCGCCCAACGCCACCTAGCACTGAAAACAACAGTTACTATGCGCAAACTCCGCCATCGTCCAGCACTACTAAACACCATGCACGGTTTGTTACAATATAACAGAGTTGCAAGGTCACGAGTTGCATATTGTGATTCAGTTTAAGGGAAATAAAGTGTATTAAAAACTAACTGAATTTGTTGTTTGTCACAGTACATTACCAACCCAGTACGGAAAAATACCATGCTTTTTGAACGATTTTGGCAGTTAAGTGTTTTACAAGAGAGTTCGTTGACTTCTATTTTTACAGATATCACTCTAGAAAATTGTATCTCCAAAATTAATGGAAAGAAATTTTTCATTTTAATCTGCACAGTTAAGAAACTATATAATAACTATATTCTTGCTTCCTCTACTACTAGGTACTACTAAAAGAAGGGGAAGTATATTGCACGCAAAAGTTTGCTGTTGACGTTTTATTGGAAATACATGTTTTTAAGGCACTCGGAATAAAAGAATTAGGAAAAAAGATCCATATATGTGTGTGTGCCTTAGAGGTCTGCACGGGCCGACTTTCTTAGGCCCGCCCCGACCCGGCCCGGCCCGGTACCAACGAAGCTCGGGCCGGCCCGAGCCCGAGAATCACGGCCCGGGCCGGGCCCGAGCCCGTTTGTGCAATTTTCTTTTAAACAAAATTATCCTGCAGTTATTGAGAATATTATTATTATTATTATTGTTATTATTATTATTATTATTATTATTATTATTATTATTATTATTATTATTATTATTATTATTATTATTATTATTATTATTATTATTATTATTATTATTATTATTAATTATTATTATTAATTATTATTATTAATTATTATTATTATTATTATTATTATTATTATTATTATTATTATTATTATTATTATTATTAATTTATTTATATTTATTTATTTATTTGCTAAAATCCAATTTACGTTCAAATATTTACGCTAGAGAATGTTGGGTACTTGCATAAATAACGTTAGTACATTAAAATAATGAATTGAATGAGGGACGCCTATGTTGTCTGCAACTTAAAGACAATAATATACATTCGGCGAAGTAACTTTCATTGTCACGGTCTAACGGTTGTTGAAATATAATGTACCTGAAGAAAATGTATAATAATTAATAAATAATACATAAATAATGACATAAAGGCAACAAAAAGCATTTATTTTGTAAAATAGACATACTAAAAAGGCAGAAAAAGGCAACATAAAACTGTGGCATTTCAATCACAAGGGTATAATTCGTACAGATTCACTTTCAAACTGAAGATAGATTTGACGCATTTAAAAGGCATTCCTAATTATAAGTTATTGGACTAAGGACTCGCCATGTTTAATGACCCAAATTGTCGTGCAGAAAGAGAATGGAATCCACACTCTGGCTGCTCAGGTTAGTTCGACGTTCTTGAATAAGTAGCCCTGCTGCACTAAAATTCCTTTCACTACTCGCACTTGATGCTGGAATATACAAAAACTGTTTCGCTACCTTTGATAAATATGGAAATTCCTGTGCATGAGTTTTCCACCATTCCAATAGATCTTCTGTATTCACTGAACCGCAATTTTGCTTTAAGTATTTCAGCACTTTATCATCAGTCTCACTTTGCTTTGCATTGTCTTCATCTTCAAAGCAAGAAAAATCCACTACTTTCTGCCTTTTGACAGGTACATGAGAACCGGTGTGTTTATCTTCAGTTAGTATAATCTGTTTTGAAGAAAATGGTTCTTGAGATGACAAATTCTGTTCTTCAGCTTTCAACTTACGTATTAAGGAATGCACTTCCGTCTTCATATCTTGTTTCTCCGAGTGTTGAAGCATTCTCAATTGGCGGAAATTAGGCCATAGAGAGCAAGCAATTTTATGGAAACCGTTAACAACAAACTTATCTTCAAGCAGATTTAATGCAATATGTTTCAACTGCAGAGCATCATCTGTGTCAGTGGGATCATTGTGTGAGAGGTTTAGGGACCAGGGGAAATCAGTTGTTTATACAGACGAGTCATTTGTAAATTTAGGTCATGCAGTAACAAAGGCATGCAGGGATACCAAAGTTAAAAGTGTCCGTCAAGCAGCAATTGAAGGACTAAGTACAGGACTCTGCCACCTCGGGATCGCGCGCAGAGAAAGATTCGCAACTAAAGCGCGTTTCACCCTTAGAAGACAGTACACGTTAAATGGAGCGCAGTGTTGCAACATGTACTAGTTGCGAATCTTTCTCCGCGCGCGACCCCGAGGTGACCAGAGTCCTGTACTTAGTACTTCAATTGCTGCTTGACGAGATGGGCACTTTTAACTTTGGTATCTCTGCACGCCTTTGTTACTGTATGACCTAAATTTACAAATGACTCGTCTGTATAAACAATTGATTTCCCCTGGTCCCTAAACCTTTTTACGTATTTTAGATATTTATGTCGCCATCTGATGGTAACGTCTCTTTCTATTAATATGCACTTCTTACCCCTTCTTTTATATTCGGACCCCAAATCATGTAAGAACCGACTAAGAGTGGCCCTTGAGAAATTTGGTAGGGTCTCATCACTGTTGAACTGTGACAAAATTATATTCAGCGTGGGTGGAATATTTGCAAACTGTAAAGAATGAACAATTCGCCGCACTCCACCTTGCACTATTCAATCATATTGCGTTAACCTAGCGTTTTGTGTAGTCCCACCCTTTTTGCTTTCTTTTTCAATGGCGTTCTTAGAGACCTTTCATTACTTCCTTTTTAATCCTATACACTACTCCTTCTGAACACTCAACAGCCTTAGCTGTTTCTTTTACTGCCTTACACGCATTTTGGTTCAAAAATAATCTAACACATTCATAATTATTTGGCGTTCCTTACTTCTTAATTTACCAACATATCGTCTCTTCCTAGCTTCCCCCTCCATAACTACAAATATTTACAAAAATATTAAACAAATAACGCAATAACAGCTCACAGTTACACACACGGCTTCTTTCTAACTAATGTTAGTGCTACTCCTTATACTATCTTCTGTGTCAGGCCTGGCGCTGAATAGATGAATATCTTTTGTTTGCCTTGCTGAATAAAAGAAAGAGGTTACTGCCTTTTGGTTTATTTTAAAAACTTTCTCCAACCTTCCTCAACATTTGCTCTCGCTGGTTCCCTGATGTAAACTCAATAACAAAAAAGTTTCACACTGCGTAACTTTTGCAGTGCACACATAAAATTTTCCGAAAACATTTAATTTAAAAAATTATAACACTTAAGTGGGTAAACATAGAGAATTCAAAGTAGGCAGGTAGTAGCACTGTGGTCTACTCTACCTAAGTAAAAAATATAGATGCATTCTAGCAGTTAGTTTGTTAGCGCGTGATGAGTGTAGAAACAGCAAATATCGGACTTCTATTGAAAAAAACGTTTTCTGAAGAAATTTGGAGCTATAGAAATGTATAATGACTCTGAAAAGGATATAACGTGATAGAGAAAAAAATTCTGCATAGGATAATGTGTTCAAACCTGAAATTTATAACAAATGAATATTTATACCATGCTATCAGGAATCTGGCAACCGTGCGAAGGTAGAAAAGGACGCGACTAATGGCAACTTGTATGCGCTAGATAGAGACAGAGATGTCCCATTTAACTCCATACTGTCTTCCAAGAGTGAAACGCCATATAGTACATGTTGCAACACTGCGCTCCATTTAACGTGTACTGTCTTCTATACTCTGTTCATCAAGAGATTAGAGGAGATATAAACAAAGCACCGGTTTGTATCACTCCGCGGCCACGTGCTTCCACAATGACGCAACATGGTTACCTACCGCTACGCGTAGGTATAATATGCATTTTACACTACTAAAGGATACATTTACGTGATCCAAATAACATGTGGCACATGGAAATTAACTGCTACTTACGTCATCTCTGTCCACAATAACACTTTTTCATTTCCTGCTTACAATCTCGAAACCAGTCTCCAGAAGCAGCTTGTGGAGGGAAGTTCGTTTTAAATCTGGAAGATCGGGATCAGAGTTAACTGCCAACAGCACTTTGTTTAAGGTAGTGGTTCATTGTTAACAAAGAATTGGTGAACTTTTCGACGGATTGCAGATCTCACACTCAGAAATTCGTTGCAAACTACATCCACCATTTATCTGGCACGTGGTCGTTTTTACCGGTATCTTCACCAACTGACGATTTTTCTTTGCGTGTGCTGTAAATACTTGCAACTGACACACCGGTAAACTCGGATGTTAATTCCATCACGTCTTCGATAGCAAGTTCGGGATATTTCTCGTAGAACTTGTTAAATATGTTCAATATTGTCTTTTAACCACTTCGCAACGGTTTGCCGCGCTTATGTTTTACAACACTCACTTGTTCCGCCATGTTACTTTCATACTGAATAATGCGCGCGCAGAATGAATTAGGCTGGTTACAAATTCACTTAACTGCGTATTCTTACAGCTTAACTATGCTTAGTACACTTAGTTCATGCTTTAGCAACATTAAATAACATTTCAGACCTCAGTAACATTATTTCTTCAAGGGACTATTTACACGGCGAAAGCGTCAAGAGGAAGCGCTGTGGTCAAAACGCACGTGGCTTTGTTTACGTCTCCTCTAATCTCTAGATGAACAGAGTATAGAGCTCGGCACGGGCCGACTTTCTTAGGCCCGGTACCAACCAAGCCCGGGCCCGGCCCGAGCCCGTGAATAGTCTATAGGCCATGGCCCGGGCCCGGCCCGAGCCCGTTTGTGCAATTTTCTTTTGAACAAAATTATCCTGCAGTTATTGAGATTATTATTATTATTATTATTATTATTATTATTATTATTATTATTATTATTATTATTATTATTATTATTATTATTATTATTATTATTATTATTATTATTATTATTATTATTATTATTATTATTATTATTATTATTATTATTATTATTATTATTATTATTATTATTATTATTATTATTATTATTATTATTATTATTATTATTATTATTATTATTATTATTATTATTATTATTATTATTATTGTTGTTGTTGTTGTTGTTGCTATTCTTATTGTTATTATTGTTATTATTACGATTATTATTATTTATTTATTTATTTATTTATTTATTTATTTATTTGCTAAAATCCAATTTTCGTTTAAATATTTACGCTAGGGTATGTTGGGTACTTGCATAAATAACGTTAGTACATTAAAATAATGAATTGAATGAGGGACGCCTTTGTTGTCTGCAACTTAAAGACAATAATATACATTCGGCGAAGTAACTTTCATTGTCACGGTCTAACGGTTATTGAAATATAATGTACCTGAAGAAAATGTAATAATTAATAAATAATTTATCTATAAATAATGACATAAAGGCAACAAAAAGCATTTATTTTGTAAAATAGACATACTAAAAAGGCAGAAAAAGGCAACATAAAACTGTGGCATTTCAATCACAAGGGTATAATTCGTACAGATTCACTTTCAAACTGAAGATAGATTTGACGCATTTAAAAGGCATTCCTAATTATAAGTTATTGGACTAAGGACTCGCCATGTTTAATGACCCAAATTGTCGTGCAGAAAGAGAATGGAATCCACACTCTGGCTGCTCAGGTTAGTTCGACGTTCTTGAATAAGTAGCCCTGCTGCACTAAAATTCCTTTCACTACTCGCACTTGATGCTGGAATATACAAAAACTGTTTCGCTACCTTTGATAAATATGGAAATTCCTGTGCATGAGTTTTCCACCATTCCAATAGATCTTCTGTATTCACTGAACCGCAATTTTGCTTTAAGTATTTCAGCACTTTATCATCAGTCTCACTTTGCTTTGCATTGCCTTCATCTTCAAAGCAAGAAAAATCCATTACTTTCTGCCTTTTGACAGGTACATGAGAACCGGTGTGTTTATCTTCAGTCAGTATAGTCTGTTTTGAAGAAGATGGTTCTTGAGATGACAAATTCTGTTCTTTAGCTTTCAACTTACGTATTAAGGAATGCACTTCCGTCTTCATATCTTGTTTCTCCGAGTGTTGAAGCATTCTCAATTGGCGGAAATTAGGCCATAGAGAGCAAGCAATTTTATGGAAACTGTTAACAACAAACTTATCTTCAAGCAGATTTAATGCAATATGCTTCAACTGCAGAGCATCATCTGTGTCAGTGGGATCATTGTGTGAGAGGTATAGGGACCAGGGGAAATCAGTTGTTTATACAGACGAGTCATTTGTAAATTTAGGTCATACAGTAACAAAGGCGTGGAGGGATACCAAAGTTAAAAGTGCCCGTCTCGTCAAGCAGCAATTGAAGGACTAAGTACAGGACTCAGGCCACGTCGAGTCGCTCGCGGAGAAAGATTCGCAACTAGTACATGTTGCAACACTGCGCTTCATTTAACGTGTACTGTCTTCTAAGGTAGTGTTGCCAACTCTAATTCAATAAAACAAGCTAAACCGGCTTGCCAAAAAGACTAGAAAAGGCTAGGTTATATTTTAATACCTATATAAACATTAGAAAACTACATTATTAAAAAAAATACGCATGGATCACCTAGCAAAAATAAACGTGGTCTTCATCATCCCCCTCTGCCTCATTTCTACTGCTGCAGCTGGGATTTCCCTTAGGCTCTTGCATGTATGCAGGATTTGTACCAACAACTTCAATATTTCGTCTGGAACTTCGCATGAAAACTCTTATGTGTTGCACTCACATGACTCTACTTTTGTACTAACCATTCTTACAAACTCTTATTCCTATATCTTCTTCGTGTTAGTTGAGATAAACATTTGCAGAAGTTACCTTATTGGTTATTTCCTTGTAGGTACAAGGGGAATGTTAGAATACAGTAGGCTTTGTGCGATAGTCAAATCTTTTAAAGCGTTGAAATTCCGTTCTCTTTGCAGGGTTAATATAACAAATTGAATAACGATGTTCCATTTGACAGAAATACAAATAACGAAGCATATCTCCGAAATGGTTCACCCTATAAAAAAATTATTCAGACATAAATTCTCTATTTTAGAAATATCTAAGTTCTTCATAGTAAGATTTGGTCTATCTCTAACGGTTTACCAGTTATGCAAACGTCATCCAGAGTAAATAGGAGTACAGAGGTTATAGCCAGAAAATTCAAAATATACATTTCATTTGTCATAGATATTTCAAACCTATGGCATTTTAATCAAAATCGTTAGAGCTATTTTCAAGAAACTCAAAATTTTCCATGTAAAGGGTAATTTCGGGTGGAACAATTTTCTTCAAAATCTTCGTGTCGCATCCATAAAAGACATTAAACTTAAATACCAACTTTGGTTTTTAACCAACTTTTCGTTTTTGAGTTATGATGCCCACAGGCTCGAGATACACACACGGACCTTTTTCTAAAAAGTGCCAAAGAATCTAACCACTTGGTGGAATCCACACTCCCAGATTAAAAAACTTCGGGAATTCACCAAAAGGGTTATATCATTACGTGCAATAGCTGCAGTAGCCAGATTAAATTATGTATTATTTTAAAGGTACAGCTAGATAAGTAAAAAATGAAAAAAGGCTAGAACAGGCTAATGAAGCTTAGAAAAAAGGCCAGGAAAACTACTTGTAGCTTTTTGGAAAATTTATAGCTAGATAGGTTCTCAAAAAGGCCAGATCTAGCCATAAAAAGGCTAAGTTGGCAACACTGTTTTAAGGGTGAAACGCGCTTTAGAAATATGCACTCTCATGCACTCATTTCCTAGTAAACAGGACCGCTACCGGAGTAGATGCACAGTTCAAGCCCCCTCTGCCCTTCATTCCCCTCTAGCCTTCTTGTCGTGGGCATACAGCCATACAGTATTTACTAAAAGGGAAATATGAACTGTATAGGAGTCAGAAGAATGACGTAATAGTCAGCAACGATATCAGTGCAATCGGTGACAAGAGTTACTAAACATATATGTACGTCACAAGTAGGTAGGGTTTCGGAGGTACAGTCACGTAAAGAAAATATCACCAATTCCAAGAGGCGTGCTAACGATGTAAACAGAGTAACACCAGCAGTTTAAAATTACTGTCTACAAGACAGTTGAACTGTAAGTAGTGCCAGTGTTGATACAATATTATATAGTATGGTTTCCAAAGTCTCTAATAAACATAATTCATTAATAATATGATCATAACACTGACAGTATGATCACAATT
Source organism: Tenodera sinensis (assembly GCA_030765045.1). NCBI lineage: Eukaryota > Metazoa > Arthropoda > Insecta > Mantodea > Mantidae > Tenodera > Tenodera sinensis. The sequence continues at coordinate 11,828,499 of CM060971.1, forward strand.
TTATTGCTTTGTTTTATGCAGCAATATATTATATAATTTTTAAAACAAATTTCTTAGAAATTTAATTTTTTTATTAATTGACTCATTGCTGCTGCTGTTTTGATCTTAATAACAATGAAATTCGACAGCACGGCTTCTTTTGAGATCAGCTTCTAACAATACTACAAAATAAATATTATTCGCAGAGACAAAGAAAGCTTTCCGACAATGCAATCGGCGAGGCTACAATAAAAAGGTATCTCACAAGTCACAACGTCACGTTTCCGCGTTATCAAAGCTGCCACAATAAACTTAAAGCACAGAGAACTTTGTGCCATTGTTGGACAGTTGGGCCATAGTAACAAATTCGATATAGTAACAGCACTCAGCACTCATAGCAAAAGGTGAATCCTACCACCTTATCTAGCAAAAGTCCCTCCAATGATATTTTTTCTACACATAACTAGGTTGTGACAGAAGGGCTATGAAAAATGGAAGTGCTTTGACTAGCATCAGTAGCAGCATTTGAAACGTGTCAGCAGAATAATCATTTAGAATTCCTAGTAAAGAAATGCTGCGGTAATTGTTCTATTCTCGGCATAGGTGACATAGGTGACCGAGAAATATGATCAATATGATCAATTTTTGCCTCCTAAGTGAATGTACCACTGAAATTTAGCACAAATCTCGCAAAACTTTACATTTGTATTGCATGACTTTAAAAATACTAGGGACCTGAAATTCAAAATGTGTTTTGAGTTTTTATATTACAAATACTTGTAGTTACATAATGTACCCTAAAAGTGCAGAATTACAATGTTTTTCATTTTAAAATTTAAGGTTTTTGAAAATTATGTTTTCACCATATTCACTTTTGAAATGAAAACTGCAATCGATCGCGATGCAGTTTTCATGCAATTCTTCGCATCATTCCCAAAACACAATCAAGTACATCTGTCAAATCCTTTTTGTTCTTTTGAACGCTTTTGAGTTACTAAAGAAACTTGCAGCTTATAAAACTTTATACTAGAAATTTCAAGCGACAAAATTTAAAACTTGTCTTTTGAGCTGAGGCTAATAAAACAAATTTGTATGGCAGATTTGTACATTATAATCAGATAAATATACTAGAACATTAGAAAATAGGCATTTTTTTAAATTTCGTCTTGTAGAGCATTTGGCATAACGTAATAAAATCCGGATTCAACATTTCGTAACTCGGAAACTGAAGGATATATCACACTAAAATTAAACCCTCTAATGCTGGTATAAGACAGCATTGAAAATAAATTTTCAGCTAACTTGGCTGAAAAAATTTAAAAATCCATTTTCAGTTGTTTATCCCCTTAATTTTCAAGCCCGGGCCCGGCCCGAGCCCGACAAACATTTTTCAAATTAGGCCCGAGGGCTTGGCCCGAGCTCGTGCAGACCTCTAGTGTACCTACGAATGGCATAACTCAAAAATGAAAAATTGATTAAAAACCAACATGTATGTGACGCGAATATTTTTAAGAAGGTCCTCTGCCATAAACTGCCCTTTACATAGAAAAATGTGATGTTGCACTCACATGACTTTCTCAGCTGTGCAAAACTATTCTTTACTTCATGAACGGAAGTAAACACATGCAAAGAGAACGGGATTTTGAAACCATCACATAGCGATCAGCTCTTAAAACATTTGAATATAGCTTAAAGCCTACGGTATTCCCATATTACACTGGTAATTACAAGCAAATTGGCAGTAAGACAATTTCTGGAAATGTGTATTTCGATTAAGGTGAAGTAGAAAGAGTAATAATCAGTTTTAAGAATAGTTAGAGAAAGTCATGTGAATGCAACACAGAATTTTTTGTTAATCCAGCCTTTTGTTAGAAAACAGCAGCTAGCCCCATTAAACAGGTATACCTGCTGTGTTGTTCGCTAGTACGCGAGTGGTCAAGGAACGCTTCTAGCTGTCAGTATACTCGGGAGTGCGCGGCGAAGCAGTTCGTTGTTTTGAAGTTCAGATGGATACTTGCGTGTGCAATTTTGTGGTATTTCGTAGTGCTAAAATATTGTGGTTATGGTTAGATAAGTGCAGCCTAAAACAAGCCTAGTGTCATAACTTCGTTATGGAAACTTACGACGGTAGGAATTTCAACTGTGCGAGGACTCGGTAAGTAGACTTCCATTGTCTAAATTGCTCAAGATTTGTGCTTTTTAACTTTTATTACTGTTACTTATAGTAAGTAGAGAAAGTATTGCAGTGTACCCAAAAATTTAATACGAAGGTTTCACCCAAAATACGTGTTGAGAGCTTCCATGGCAAATTCAACTCCATTTGACTTATTTTGCCGGATTGAATACCACATGGAAACGTGGATTCAACCCCTGGATCCAATACGCTTATTTAGAGGCAATGAATGTAAATATTATTGCATGAATGTTCTTCGATCTGATTTCCGGAATGAATTCAACATGGAAACTAGGAAATCATTGGATTCAAATCGAATTAAATTCTGCATGGAAACGTGTAGTGATTCAGAGAAAGCGTCGTTTTGATTAACATGTTTGTGAACGCAATGAAAGCTATATTAAATAGCAAACCTTGTACTCAAGTTCAGGGTAAATGTTTACAAAATTGACCGCTCGAGAAAACGAATGAAACATAGTGCAATGGATGCAGTTTTTATTGCTGATTACGATTTTGAAAGTTTTATTTGGCGCTCAAGCTTCGTTTATGATTTATGAGCAAATTTCGTCCGTGTGATGCAACGGTTTTATTTCGCTTATGCGGCGGATATTTAACAAATAAATGCGTATAAACGAGTATAATATATACTAGAATGATTGATTAATGCATTTACATTGAAATTGTTGCATAAAAACTGTCCAAGTTGTAAATGTTTCGATAACACAGGACCCTGTGACCTCACTCATATACACACACTAACCTAACACAGGCAATTTTGTAAACAACTGCCAAGTTCAGCACCCTTTAAGGATACAACGAGAAGCTTTTTTTAAAGAAAATATCTCCCACTCTTAATTACACTTAAAGCGAACAAAAGTCATTAGTTTTGAGTTTTTAAACGGACTAACCATTTTAATTAAACTATTTTGTGTTTAAGCTATTTGTATAACAAATAAAGGTATATTTTAAACATTTAAATAGCATTTATCTTTATCCTAAATGGCATTTGTGTAATTGCTACGCATAAGGCAGACATAATATTACTGTAGAGAAAATTAAAGCACGCAAGTGAGCTTGAATATGTACGTCTTCTGTAGCATTAACCATTTGAGAGATATTATTTGTTATTAGTTTACATTTACAAATTTGTTGTACTTTTTCCAATTTCAAATGGATATTTCTTTTTTACTTTCTCTACTGTTAAGTAGAAGAAAGTATTGTATTCCACCCAAAAATTCGATATCGAAATTTCATCGGAAATACATGTTTTGAGACCACCTGAATCCAAAAAAAAAAAAAGCATTTCTAGAAAAAGATCCGTGTGTGTGTGGAAAAGTCGGTTAAAAACCAAAGTTGGTATTTAAATTTAATGTCTTTCAAGGATGCGACACGAAGATTTTGATGAAAATAGCCCCACCCTAAACTACCCTTTACATGGAAAATTTTTCGAAAATTTTGCTTTGTTTAAAATGGCTCTAACGATTTTGTTTAAAATATCGTATGTTTAAGATATTTGTATGACAAATGAAATGTATGTTTCGAATTTTCTGGCTATATCCTATGTAGTCGTGTTTACTCTGGATGACTTTTGAATAACTCGTAAACCGTAAGAGATAGACAAAATCTTACTATACAAAACATGTAGGTTTCGCTAAAACACACAATTTATGTCTGAATAAATTTTTTTGTAGAGGGAACCATTTCGGAGGTATTCCTTGTTATTTGTGTCAGCTTCAGAAGCAAACTTTCGTCAAATGCAACATCGTTGTTCATTTTTAGGTGTTAACCGTGCAAAGAGAACCGAATCTCAAAGCTTTTAGTCGGAAAAGAGCTAGTAACCCCATTAAGCAGACATTCTGTTGTGTTGTGTTGATATGTGCTGGTAGATACGCGAGTCGCCAGTGGCCAATTTTGACTGACTGTCGGTATATGTACTTTGGACTCAGCAGTGGCCTTAAGGTTAAGATCAATACTTGTGTATGGAATTATATTCCGCCATTAACTTCAATGGCCATATCGGTGGCTTTTCCTTTGGAACATATTATCCTTTCAAGTAAACGTCTTGCGTCTTGCTTTCATATGGCATTCTCTATTCAGTCTTCTACAACTATTCTAACAAAAGTTTATTACTTTCTCTGCTACGTGTAGTATATAGAGGAAGTATTGTATTCCACCCAAAAATTTAAAGTAGAGATTTTACCGGAAATATATGTTTTGAGGCCCCCTGAATGCGAAAACGCATTTAAAAGTAAAGGTCCTTGTAGTGTGTCCGTGAATAGGATAACTCACAAACGAAAACTCAGTTAAATACCATAGTTGGATGCGACAGGAATATTTTGAAAAAAATTCCCCCACCCTAAACTACCCTTTACATGGAAAATTTTTCAAAACGATTGATTTTGTCAAAAATGGCTAACGATTTTGATTAAAATGCCACATGTTTAACATATATTTATCGCAAATGAAATACATATTTTTGAATTTTCTGGCTATAGTCTATGTAGTCCGATTTACTCTTGATGACCTTTGCATAACTGGCAAACCGTTAGAGATACACCAAATCTTAATATTCAAAAATGTAGATATCGTTTGTGAAGTGAACCATTTGGAAGAAATCCCTTGCTTTTTGTCAAAATGTTGCAATACTTATAGACGATTTCAAATGGGAGGTCGTTATTCATTTTTTATCTCTTGATCATGCAAAGACAACGGAATTTCAAAGTCAACGTATAGCGACCAATTTTAAAACATTTGACTATCGCTTAAAGCCTAGTGCCTTTCCCTTGCAATAAAATAATAAAATAATTTCTACAAATGTCATGATTATTTTCACTTTTCTTTATTTAATTTCGTAAAAGTTTATTTTTATAGTACTTTGCATTATTTCTTTGCTTATAATATCAGCAGATGTAACATGTTCTTCTTTTATTACCTTTCTCTAATTGTGTTTAGCCTTTTAATATCGTATTTACATTGCATTTGTACTATATTATATTCTTCTTTATTACCGTATTCTTTTATTATTTACCAGGCAAATATTTCTATCTCAAAGTAGTCCTTTTTATGCACGCAGTAAGTGTATTATTTGTAAAGTTGAACAGTTTTACGAATGTTATCGTTTATTTTATAAGAAAAAATTCGCTCACACCTTCTCAACAGAGGCTGAGATAGATATTAGTTAAGGGCAAGGTAGATATAGATCGTTGAAATAGTTGGCGAACAACATGTCCGAATGCCAGCTCAATAGTCTTGGATCTTCCATAATCATTGTTTCCACAGCGGCGATATTTTTGTCAATTACTATTGTTGTTCATCTTTAAGAGGTTGCCCACCCCTCTTAAAATCTGCAAACGAGCGGAACACAGTGGCACATAACGGGGAGGAGTTCCCAAAAGCCCCTCCCCCCCCCCCCAACCCTCAAACGCTCAAGTGAATGAGTTTCATTTAAGCCACATTTGATATTGTACAAAATCATTGCATGAAAATGCCCTCTCTGAATCTTTCATTGCACTTGAGAAACACGTTCACACTTTCCAGACTGCAAATATTAACTGCGAAAAAATTAATTTCGCAACAATGCTCTGCCTGCTACTATTGAATTATCAATGAATTAGCTATTTTGATAAAGTAAAAGTGCTTTTCCTAGGGGTGGCCAATTTTCTGTGTATCATTATATATCTAGTGACCCTCGTACCAACGTCTTCTTTTGTCAGCATTCAGGTATACCAACACCATTGTACAGCTTATCTAAAACGGCGTGACACTCCGTATGCGCAAGTGAGGAGAAATGCGGAGATGTGGAGAGAATAGAAGGTTATTAGAACTTGCAGGCAGTAACTTACACAACTCCCACCGCAGCTGGAAGACTGACCCCCACTCTTCTTTTAGGCAAGTGCACTGCGCACTGCTATTACGCATATTTGCTTTGGGAGTGGGGGAATGTCAAGACGTTTTAGACAAGCTGTACTGTGGTTCAACTAATAAGATATTTATAAATCGGATCCTCCCGCTAAACTTTTCGATTGGTTTAACTAAGCTTCCAATCCAACTACGTTTATAAAAAGGTAACAAAATAAAACTTTAGTAACAATAGTTGGTAGAATGTAACAAATCAGGTATTTTTCTTCCAACATTCAATAGTACAATGTTTCTGCATGATGGAACATACCTCGTACCTGTTGCATGTATACATAAGTTCGCCAGCTATATACATGAACATCGACAGGCCAAAAGGCTAATGGGAGACCTCGTTGCGGGCTAAGGAAATAGGTCGAGCCGTGTCATGGGTGATGTTCTCGCTTCTGTGAGCAAGTTACAAGGATTAATTCAGTTTCAGTTTGTTGTGTATTAACAGCCTGTGGTCTGTATTTACTGTTTGCCTGTGCTCGCGAAACTTGCTCCAGAGTTTGCAAACTCAAATAACTTCATACCTATACATCGTTACCCGAAGTAAGCCGTGTAATGCACGTTTCATGTGAAACTTGACGAGCTGTCTTGACAGCGGTGGGTGCTCAAACACCATTCAAAATTACTGAGATTTAGAAAATCTAACCTTAGCTACCAGAAGGAGCGAAATATTTGTCATCAGTATATGTAAAACATTTATTTTGTAATCCAACTTCTTATGCAAGCTCGAGTTTGTAGCTCTTTTCAGGTTTGCAACAACTGGTGTAATTTTTACTTCCTCTACTGCGTATAGTGACTAGAGAAAATATTGTATTCGACCCAAAAATTAGATGTCGAGATTTCACCGGAAATACACGTTTTCATGCCCCCTGAATCCAAGAAAAGCATTTGAAGAAAAGGGTAGGTGTGTATGTGTGTGCGTGCGCGTGCGTGCGTGTGTGTGTTGATTACGTTGTCCGTTCCATTAGACTGTTTTATTGCCTTCCAATCTGTTTTAGGCATAAGTTATTTAGTTTGTTTTAACTTCCTAGTTTTATTCCTCATACTGTATTCATTCAGAAACTCAAACAATTTCGATTCCAAATTAATCCAGAAAGTGTTACCCAAGTTACTTGTCAATTTTAAATGTAATTGATACAATTCTAACTCAATAAGTTTCAACCGACTAAAATGAAAATCACATTCCACTTCAATTACTTTTCTTTCCGCTGCCTTTTCTGACAAAAATCGGAGTTACTTTCCGTTGTAAACAAAGATTCAAGAACCGAATATCCGCGAGAGTACGTCTTTTCTTATCTTGTAACTTTGTAAATCGTTTGATATCAGGTTTTAGTCCATAAAGATTTTGATTAAATAGATCGTTATTACATTCCGTCCAGACCATCATGAACTGTAAATTACGTCGTAGCTAAAAGATCTAACGCCTGCTAAAAAAAATTGTCATTAAACCTAAAAAAATTTTGATCTAAACAAAGATTCCATTGAATTAGTTAAAAAGATCCAGAACATAGTTGTCAGCTAAGGATAAACTTGTTTCCTTTGATCTAAATGCTTTATTTCCTAGCATCCCTAGAGATAAAATTTTGTCATTTTTGAAGGAATGGTTACGTTCCGTTGAACTAAACGAAGAATTAATAACGGATCTTGTGAAACTTACAAATCTTTGTTTAGATCAATTTTTTTAGGTTTAATGACAATTTTTTTCAACGAAGTTCTGGCTTAGATATGGGTAGTCCTTTATCACCCTTTCTTGCCAGTTTTTTCATGAGTTTCTTCGAGGTACACGTTACTAAAGCATTCCCCTAGTTTTCAAAACGTGGTACAGATATGTAGATGACATTTTTGCTATTCTGCCTGAGGAATCGATCAGTGATGCATTAAAGTTTTTGAATTCACACAAAAAAGCCATAAAATTCACGTTAGAAATTGAAAACAAAGGCTTCCATTCCTGTGTTTGAAGATCCTAAGAAAGAATCATGAATTGAATTTTGGCATTCATAGAAAGCTAACACACACGGATAGTTATATAAAAAACAAAAGCTTTAACCCTCCTGCACATAAATTCACCGTTTTTTAACCGTTTAATTTATAGGTTGGTAAATATACCCCTTATTGAGTACACAATTTCTACATAAAAAGATAGAGACATTTAAATATCAAAAGGCAGTAAATGAAGCTTCCACTCTTAAAAAAATAAAAGATAACGGCAAATTTAAAAAGTGTACTTACCACCCCTGGGCTAATGAAAGATCTAACAAAATTTTTAAAGAACATGGCATAATGTTGGCTCCTCAAAATAAATATAATATAAAAAATGTGCTCAACTTTTCTGAAATGGAGAAAATTACAAATTGCAAGAAGTCTCGCAGTGTCGCGATAAGGTTTACATTGGCAACACAAAACGACATTTGGAAACAGAAAAAAAGAACATTTTAGAAACATTAAATATAAACAGTTAGAAAAGTCAACGTGGCAGATGATTCTTAATCACTTAATCATGAAATAAACCCTGAGATTAAACTATTAAAGCACGTGAGAAGCTTTTTTAAACCCGAGGTATGCTTTTGTCCAAGCGCACGCATGACAGAATTTTGTCACACCTGAGTAGGGTCACCTACTGCAAAGGGTCACCTAAATCTCAAGCGTAGTTGCAAAATGATATAAAAATTAAACAAGTCATATGCTCCCCTAGCTATCTCAATTTTGAAAGCAATATTTCAGCAAACGGGCAAACATTGCAAATTTAACTTTTTCGCACCTGCAGAGAATGTATTGTTATTGTCTTTCCATGAAGTTATAACCAGAAATGATTCCTGTGTTGGGTGTTAGGCTTACAGGTGTAAGCTTATTCAATGACATGTTGTCTCGTGTTCAGTATAACCGAACTGGCTAAGGCATGTTTGTGTAAGTCGATACTGGTGGGCTAGAATTAGTTCGAATCCCGTTTACCATTTTTTTCTTTTTCCTTTCTTAACGGGAATGTCATTATTGATATAACCAGGGCCAAATATAAATTTATAAAAACTAATGGAATCTATTTCAGATAAAACTCCTTTAGATCGTATTTTAATCTCCTTCTTTAGGTACTTCTATTCCGCATAACGTTGTAACTTTTCTCGTCCTCTTATGAATGCAACTGAATGTCTAATAAGATCTTAATTTCAGTTGCCGAAAATAAAGCAGGGAATAGGCCTGCTTCAGTTGCGAATTATTTCTCCCTAAATTAATAATATTTGTCTTTAAATATTCACATTCAAAGGCGTCTATAAATTTCGCATACTCTTACCAAGTTCAGATATACTTTGGTCGGCTGATAAGTCCCAGGCCTCACAATAAAGCAAAACATTTAGAAAAAGCTTTTTCCTTACTTATCAACATAATCTCAAGAAAGGCTAATACATTTGAAGGGCACAGCGGATGAAAGGGGAATATCATTAGAAGTAAATTTTACAGGAGATGATTTTCAAAGTTTAAATACCTACTCAAAATGTTGGTGTATTGCAATTATATGAGCAGTTTATTACGTAATAATAATGAAGTATTTTGTTTTCTGTGAAATAAGAACATTTGAGAATAAGCATTGGAAACAGAAATATAATATAAACATGATTTGCAAAAAATTGTTCAATTATCCTGAGCAAGAAGGGGGAATGTCAACGTGGTTGTGAACTCTTCGTGGTTTTTATAATGCTAATTTAGCATTAATTATCATTTATTCAATCACTATTAAAATGTCAAAAGTAGTGTCTATATGTTCACTCCTTATGCAGCCTCCTTATTACCTTGAAAAAGGAAGACCCTCTGAGAAGGAAAGAAATAATTTTGTTAGGTTATTATTTACTGTTATACAAATTATTGAATCCCCCCAAGATATTTCTCCTCACCTTCATGCAAATTAGGAATGTGAAAACAATATCTCTATGTTTGCTCCTTGTGGGGCATAACATTTCTTTAAGATACTTTTCCTTTGATACAGCAAGAATTCTACAAAGGAAAGAAAATAATTTTGGTATACTACCTTTTTATTGCCTAAATTTATGTATTTTCCTGAGATTATTATTTTTATTATTTCCCACCTTCATATAAATGATCAAGTAATTGGAATACATTTCCCTCGGTAGCCCTGTTCTTTAAGTGGAGAGGAGCGCTAATTACTGAGGATGTAGGAAGGGCTTTTTCCTTGCTGATCTGAAGGCTTCTGCCCAATCACTGGGGCTTTCAGCTCTTGTTTCTTGATTGACGAGTCCCACGTTTTTGTCAGATTCCATGTATGGATGTCCCCTTATGGGAAAAGTCACTTGAACATGATTAAATCTCTTTTGTTCATGAACCAGATTGTGGAGGAAGCGAAAGACTAATTTTTATTTTGTCCTCTACATGAGTCACAAAATAAGCGCAGTTCCCTTACTTATAGGTCCAAATGAGTATAAACAAAATCATGCAGCATAAAACAAAACTTCATCACATCCCTTTCTTGCAATTGTTTCTGGGTATACATAGAATACACCGTCTCCTGATGGCAGTGTATGGATATTGAAACTGAAAACAAATGTCTTCTACAGTACACGTCATTAGAACCGATATTGGGAACAGAAAGACTTTTCTGCAAGTCCTTACAAATTGCTTCCTTGCTGCCTTTTTCCTTTAATAAAATTACAAAATATAATTAAAATACCTAACAAAACTTAAATACCACACAAAATAATTAGTGAGACGACTCGATAGTCGCCATACTATATAGCGTTCCACTCTTAGAAGACAGTATGGAGTTAAATGGGACATCTCTGTCTCTATCTAGCGCATACAAGTTGCTATTAGCCGCGTCCTTTTCTACCCTCGCGCTGTTGCCAGATTCCTAATAGCATGGTATAAATATTCATTTGTTATAAATTTCAGATTTGAACACATTATCCTATGCAGAATTTTTTTCTTTATCAGGTTATACCCTTTTTAGAGTCATTGTACATTTCTATATGCCCAAATTTCTTCAGAAAACTTTTTTTTTTTTCAATAGAAGTCCGACATTTGCTGTTTCTATACTCATCACGCACTAACTAACAAACTAACTGCTAGAATGCATATATATTTTTTTCTTAGGTAGAGTAAACCATAGTGCTACTACCTGCCCACTTTGAATTCTGTATGTTTACCCAGTTAAGTGTTATAAGTTTTAAAATTAAATGTTTTCGGAAAATTTTATATCTGTGCACTGCAAAAGATACGCAGTGTGAAACTTTTTTGTTATTGAGTTTACATCAGGGAACCAGCGAGAACAAATGTTGAGGAAGGTTGGAGAAAGTTTTTAAAATAAACCAAAAGGCAGTAACCTCTTTCTTTTATCCAGTAAGCGAAACAAAAGGTATTCATCTATTCAGCGTCAGGCCTGACACAGAAGATAGTATAAGGAGCAGCACTAGCATTAGTTCGAAAGAAGCCGTGTGTGTAACTGAGCTGTTATTGCGTTATTTGTTTAATATTTTTGTAAATATTTGTAGTTATGGAGGGGGAAGCTAGGAAGGGACGATATGTTGGTAAATTAAGAAGTAAGGAACGCCAAATAATTATGAATGTGTTAGATTATTTTTGAAGCAAAATGCGTGTAAGGCAGTAAAAGAAACAGCTAAGGCTATCGGGTGTTCAGAAGCAGTAGTGTGTACGATTAAAAAGGAACTAATGAAAGGACCTCTAAGAACGCCATCGAAAAAGAAAGCAAAAAGGGCGGGACTACACAAAACGATAGGTTAACGCAATATGATTGAATAGTGCAAGATGGAGGGCGGCGAATTGTTCATTGTTTACAATTTGCAAATATTCCACCCACGCTGAATATAATTTTGTCACAGTTCAACAGTGATGAGACCCTACCAAATTTCTCAAGGGCCACTCTGATTTGGGGTTCGAATATGAAAGAAGGGGTAACAAGTGCATATTAATAGAAAGAGACGATATCGATATCATCAGATGGCGACATAAATATCTAAAAGACGTAAAAGGTTTAGGGACCAGGGGAAATCAATTGTTTATACAGACGAGTCATTTGTATATTTAGGTCATACAGTAACAAAGGCATGCAGGGATACCAAAGTTAAAAGTGCCCGTCAAGTAGCAATTGAAGGACTAAGTACAGGACTCGGCCACCTCGAGTCGCTTGCGGAGAAAGATTCACAACTAGTAAATGTTGCAACACTGCGCTCCATTTAACGTGTACTGTCTTCTAAGGGTGGAACGCACTTTACATTCTGTTATGCGACAATGTAACATGCTAACAAGACAAACTGCCTTTGTTGATTGACATTCCCCTTCTTAGACCGTACGGTAAAACTTATAGTGCGATTTTCTGGGAACTATGCACTCTCATTGCCTGTTTGAGTTGTGTATCTGAAAGCTTGTCATAATGAGCAACAGAAGTGCAGTCATCTCAATTTCGAATTTTTTTGACATTCCCCCTTCATCCCCTGTGCCCTTCATTTGTCATATAGGTGTTCTAATTTAATTAAACCATCTCTGTAGTGCGATTTATCATGGTCTTCAAAATAGCTGTTTACCGCACCAATGACTCAAATAAAATTTGTTTGACGTTCGGGAACAGGTGTTAGTCACATCTGTGCAGCCTCATTCGATTCTCCATTCCTGAGAATTTAGAGAATTAAACACCTTTTAGCAATTTCATATTTCAGAAAATAAACATGCGAAATGCAAGGATCGAATCCCCGACAGCTAAGAGTGCTGAATTCCACGGTCAACGACGCAACGCTCTCGGCTATTCTTCAACTGGGCATTCGCACTGTATCCCATATTAACCTTGTTGTCACTAACTTGAAGCAGAATAGGAACATATTTTCTACGGGTCTACTGAGGTTGAATTTGCAATGTTTGCTCATTAATGAGCCAAGGGCTGCTTTGTTGGCTTTCACATAAGCTTCTCTATTCGCTATTCTTCACACTATTCTTCAGAAGCCTAGTACTGTTTTTTGCTTCTTGCATCCTTTGGCATCATACATGATACCTCAGGTTTTTTTATTTTTTCTCGCTTTGTGAATGTGTTAAACTCATCATGGCCGGTGGTATCATGTTTGATAGCTTTTGCATTCTATGCTCATATTTTTTCCCCTTTTCTCTATTTCGTATCGTTGGCAGGATTAAAAAACCCATAAAAACGTAATGTAGTTCCGAGGTATCATGTGTTACTACCCCTAAACCCACCCCGAACCCCAGAACCCCCCTGCCAAAAAAAAAAAAATTATATTTGGAATATAATTGCTCTTTTGATAATACATTTTGGTCCATATAATTGAACTATCATTTTAGGCCCCTCAAGAAGCCATCCCCCCAAAATGTAACTTTTTTTTTGCATAGACCCTCATTAAGCACAAAATAATAATTTTAACTCTACTATTGTGATCTCAGGACGCAGGCGGTACATATAAAATTTAATTACACATTCACACACATACACGCTGTCCCAAAATACACCGACAACGCTTGTTATGTTGTGCGGAACGGCAAATTGATCAGTTTTCAACTAGAAACCTCTGTCTGGAAATGCACGGTTTGGACGGTGGAGAGCGGCGAAGTGTGAAATGGGTATGCGTTCGCATTTCGTCACTAAACCCAACATTGAGCTCTCTACATTACAACGGGCTTCGAACTGTGTACCTCTTAAGTCATTGCAGAGCCTATATCGGCGGTGGTAAACCTCATACACATCACCCAATATGTGCGATGGTCTTCGATGATTGTCAATCACTTCGTGGACTCGAGCCATAAAGTCCTCCGCTTACATCACAGGGGTGCCATACAACTCCAAAGAAAATAGTCCAGAGGTCTCCGATCCAGTGACCGTGCTGGCCATGAAACTGGTCCACCTCTACCAATCCATCGACTTGAATATGCGACTTCGAGGTAATTCCGCACATTTAAATCAGTGTGTACTGGAGCTCAAGTCGGCCATTTCAGCAGTTAAAACGTTACTGTACTGGATGGTTTCTAAAAGATTACATAACATATACATTGCACAGACAGAAGCAAGCAAGAGAGGGAGAGAAAGAGAGAGAGAGAGACGGTATAAGAAAGAGAGGAATAATGTTGTGAAGGAAGCAAAGAGCGGGAGGATTAGAGAGAGCAAGATTAATTTTTGCAATTATTCCAGTATTGCGGGTGAAACTGCGGCTTCTGTTAGTAGACAAAGAAACCAGGTGTTTGGTTTTCAATAGTCCAGTAGGAACAGTGAAATATGTACACATAGTCATTAGATGCGTCAACAGAAAGGATTTGACGCAGAGGTTTTTGTACTTGGTGATGAATGTTGCATCTCTTATTACCGCTTCTGGCTCCTGAGGCTGTAACCGGTGCGCTATAATGGGGTGGGGGTGGCGGGGGTGCGCAGCTAACTGGGTTACGAGTTTGCGAGTGAGAGAGGATATGGCAAAGGTGACTTGGAGGGAGCGCTGCGTGCGTCACGTGACTGAAATTAGCATCACCAGCTGCATACCCCGGCACCAAGTTTTCCAGGATCTATGTGTGCGCTGCAATACATTATGTGTAGTATAAACGGTGACAACAGAGTTAATTCTCGCCGTTTTCCTTATGCATGCCTCTTCTCTTGGTCAGACCTAGCATCTAACACAGGCGAAACACATTCCATTGTGTGTGCCTTGTAAATCCAGCTCTTGATTTATCTATATGATTCTATACCTCACAGTTTTCACAACTTACCCAACCAATTTTCATGGATTTTTACGAAGGTATCCAAGTTTGTACTTTCTAAACTGCTTGTCTGAGGTATCTAGAGGAAGTATCGTTTCATCCAAAATATGAAGCCAAGATTTCGCCTTGAATAGAGGTTTTGAGGTCCCTGAAAATCACCTGGATTTTCCACTGTATATAGCAAGTAGGGAGTATTGTCGGGCACCTGGATTAAAAAAAAACAAAGCATTTTTAGAAAATATCTGCGCGTTTGTGTCTTGTGTGTGTGTGTGTGTGTGTGTGTGTGTGTGTGTGTGTGTGTGTGTGTGTGTGTGTGTGTGTGTGTGTGTGTGTCTTGTGCGTCTGTCTGCGAACAACATAAGCAAATTCGAAAATTTGATTTTCTTAAAAATGACTAAGATATTTAAATAAATTGCTGTTTACTTTGATGACTTAAAAATATAGATCCCGTTAAAATACACAACTTAAGTCGAATGTATTTCTTTGTTGAGTGGACCATTTCCTAGATATTCCGTTATTTGTCTGTATTTTCCAATACTTATATTTTCTCGAGGTCGTTATTCATGTTTTTATCTCTTGATCATGCAAAGAGAGTGACATTTCTAAGTCACCACATAGCGACTAGCTTTAAAACATTTGAATATCACTAAAAGCCTACTGTATTCCCATATTCCCCTTGCACCTTCAAGGGCTCAAATGACCTTAGTGTCGATGGGCACTTACTCACTCCCCCCCCCCCCAGGGGCCTACTTCAGTAGGGGTCCCGAGCCGCTCACCATCATTTCACCCGTTCCATATTTCATGCCACGTTTGACTGCTAGTCTTCATCCTCTTCCTCTTGTAGGTTTATTCTGCGTATTAGTTTGTAAGATCCTAGATTTTTAACTTCTGTCTCACCAGCAGAGACCTTTTCTACCTTCGTGCTCCTACCCCACATCGTTTCCCGACGATGGAACCCCGGTGTAATCAACCACAAGTCCCCTGATTCCGTTGAGCCAGCGTGGCCTAAAGTGGAGAGCCACAGGCGGTTATTCCTATGGTAAGGACATAAAACCGGGGTGTGCGTGGTGAACAGTTTACCCGGTGCCTATCTGTGCTGTATGTTCTGTTCAACTTTCTGTAGCACATGTCCTTATTCACTGTCCGCATTAGGCTTCTTGAGCGCCAGTCCCTTGGCCTGGGTCTTACACTGTGCACCGCTTTAGGCAACGACCCCGTAGCTGTAGCTACAGTACCGCGGTTTTTAAACAGTTTTATTAGCTTACGTTTTACTTAGTAACGTTTTACCAGGATTTAACTTTAGCTGCTCGTCTTTTCTTCTTTTTAACAGCCCGTTTTTTAAGTTATTATAGCTTTCACTTTTTAAAATTTAAGGGGTTAGGTTTTATTAATTGTTTCCTTGTTTCGTTTTTGGACTTCGGGCCCTAAGGACCAAGTTGTCGACGGGCCCTTAAACCTCACACAGTCACACACTCACTCACTTGCTCACTCACTCAAGAAAATTATCAATGACTTGATTTCTGTAAACGTTTACCTCGATTAACACGGAGCGTTTGTAAGAAAATATTTTCTATAAGTTGAGAAAGCCATCTGAGTGGAACACATTTTTAGAAAAAGGTACCTATATCTGCTTCGCTAGCGGAATTCCAAAAACTATAGAAACTGGGTATCTACCCAGATACACAATACAAACAGATCACACTGCTTAAACATTTTACCAGGCTTACAAAAATGAAACAATGATTACTAAGGAATAAAGTAAGTGCGGTCGAGGTTTTGAACATGTGCGATCTCTTCCTCAATTCGTTAGGAATCCAGACGCACCTGTGAGCGACTGTCACTGTATTTTAACCTATTGTTTGAGAGTTTCAGAATGTTCAAAACAAACGAACCACCGACTGTTAAGTTAGATCAGTGATTCGTTCTTTGAACACCAGAAATGTTAGTAAACCAGAGAGGTCCAGCCTTATCTCTTTGGAGACTCACGTGCAGTCAGTATACAGTGACGGACACAAACAGGGGATTCCATGGCCGTTTCTAAGTCGCACCTTCAATTTTCTGGGAAAGTTATCAGAAAACCTCTTCATTCTGGATGATTTTTGCATAAATGGTAAACAGTAGGTAAGGCAGTCAAAAGCTTTCTAAATAAAAATACGGTTCCGTTAAAACACAACTTATGTCAAATACTTCTGTTTTATTTTGAGTGAACAATTTCCGAGATATTTGTTTGAATTTGCCAATACTTTACTTTTCTGAAACAGGAATACGTTATTCGTTTTATCATATCTTGGCCTTCCAAAGAGAACGGAATTTTAAAGGCATCTATCGCATAGCAAAACATTTGACTGTCACTTAAAGCCTACTGTATTCTTATATTTCCGTTGCACCTACAGGAAATTAGTAATACGGTTATTTCTGAAAATGTATGTCGATTAAAATGAAGTAGATAGAGAAATAAGCATTTGTATGACTGAGTGTAGCTCCACTTATATTTGCGAACAGAGTCTTTCCAGATTGAACTATTTTAAATGTCTGTAGCGTAATAGGTTCACTTG
This sequence comes from Tenodera sinensis, assembly GCA_030765045.1. NCBI lineage: Eukaryota > Metazoa > Arthropoda > Insecta > Mantodea > Mantidae > Tenodera > Tenodera sinensis. The sequence continues at coordinate 11,845,818 of CM060971.1, forward strand.
GTGGATCTTCAAAGGCTAAGCCAATTGTTTATTGACTTCTTAAAAGTCAGAACCAAAGAAGTCACTAGTGAACAGATGTTTATTGCTTAAGGCTTGAATGAGCTTTTATAAATCAAAGGCAACATACATGTAACCAACCCGCCACTGCAACACAAGGCACGTCCGACTGTTGAAAATGCCAAAGTCCGCTTAAATCGGAGGTAAAACCAATTTCTCCTCTTTCGCAAACGTTGGGCATCGCTGTTAGTAAACATTCAATCCCAGTTGTGTAAGGTTTATGGAGGAACAATGACAATGGGTGACAATGCCCGGCCACAGACAGCTTAAACTCAAGATCTGATCGCATCAAATGGGAAAAATTTGACCATCCTTCCTAGAGTCCAATTTTGCACCAAGGGGTTTTCATCTACTTTGAAACGGAACTTATGTCAATATATATTTGACAATAGAAAGAAACAAAAGGAGATTCTAGTCAATAGTTATGGGGAAGACGTAATAAAGCTGAATATGTTAAAGTCTCAAGAATGGAAGCCTAGGCAGATTTAAATGAGTGATAAGGTTACAATTGTTGTTTGTACGAAGCCATAGTGATTCCGCGAGCTGATTCCTATCTTACCATGACGTGCTCTAAAGTTAGCCAATGGAAATCGCTTCCTTCGTGTTGCTCACGCAAAACAAATGCAACGCAACACACACTCGTCTTGAATCGAGCCGAGAGTACACGTGCAATTTCTGAGTTGTACGTAAGCTGGTATGTATACATAATTCGGCGGTTGCTAAAGGGTGACAAAGTTAAAGTGCTATAACGTTGTAGTCGAAGTTACAAAATTACATTCTATTTAAATATCGTCGGCAGTTCTCTACAAATCTGGAAATTTACAAATAAAGTTAAATGTTGGTTAATTCTTCGTTTGGTTCCATTCCTACCATAACTCACGCATACCCTGTAGATTAGGACCTCTTGCTAGAGCTAGTCCGGACACCAAACACGATATCTTATAGGTCTTAAAGGCGACGTCTTCGACGGAGAGGAACGTTTGCGTCAACTTCTTCACCTGAAGAAATTTCTGTGTGGAAAGCATTTGAACCACATTAAAAAAGACGTCCCGAATTTACTTCTATAACAGGTGGCATCATTCTTTGACAAAGGCTCACAAAAACTGGTTTTACATTGCGATAAGTCGCTAAATAAGGCGGCTAATAAGTGTAAAAGACTATCGGTACTCACTTAAAAAATACGCTTCATATATAAAACATTTTACCTGAATATTACCTACAACAATTTATGTAAACTTGCACAATGGGCGCCCTGAAGGAAAATAATTCTCAAACGTGAATGGTAGATGTATACTCGAATATAGATATATATTTAGATACAGCTCTTGCAGATGGCCGATTCATCCTTAAAACCGTTGGAAACTGTTGCTGGACCTTAGAGTTCATGTCAACCGCAGTGTAATCGCAGCGCTTACGTTGGTCTTTACCATTTAGATAGACCTCTTAGACCCTGAAGCCGTTATTAGTTTAGACCTCTGTCGGGAGACACAGTAATTGAGACGATGGCAGATATCCAACTTGGGGTTTCCTTTATGTCTGTGGGTGAAATTGCCTTCCGGGACCTGGTAATCTTGAATAACGTTGTTGTGCAGCAGGACGAAGAGAAATCTAATGCAAGGAGATAGCAAACACAAGACCCTGTTTGTCAAAATGGGGAACAAGCCTGAGTTACGGACTAATACTCAGCAAAGGGGGCTTACGCCTGAACCCTCTCTTAAGGCATTGGTGAACCTTTGTTTTGTTACTTTCTGTAGTGTATATAGTAACTATGGGAAGCATTGTATTCAATCCAAAAATTCTCCACCAATATTTCAGCGGAAATATGTTGACACTCTCATCCAAAAAAAGGATTTTTATAAACATGTGTGTGTGTGTGTGTGTGTGTGTGTGTGTGTGTGTGTGTGTGTGTGCATTTTTGGATTCAGGGGTCTCAAAACATATATTTGCTCTGAAACCTCGACATCGAAGTTTTGGGCGGAATACAATACTTCCTCTACTATGCGTAGTATAGAAAGTAAAAATCTGACATGTTGCACTCACATGACTTTCTCTACTCTTGTACTAACCATTCTTACAACTCTATCTTCATGTTAGTCGAGACAAATATTTGCAGAAGTTAATTTTCTTGTAGGTGCAAGGGAAATAGCGAATACAATAGACTTTGAGCGATAGTCAAATGTTTTAAAGCTGGTCGCTATATGTGTGCTTTGAAATTCCGTTCTCTTTACACGGCCAAGAGATAAAAAGTGAATAACGACCTACCATTTGATAATGAGTATAAGTATTGCAAAACTTACACAAATAAAAAGGAATATGTCTAAAAAAAATGCATTTGGACATCAATTGTGTGATTTGATCAATCTTACTATATAAAAATGTTTATTTCATTAAAACACACAATTTCTCAGAACTTACAGTCATGCAAAAGTCATCAAGAGCAGACAGGAAATTCAAAATATGTTTCATTTGTCACAAAAGTAGATTAAATGACATTTTAATCAAAACCGTTGGAACATTTTTGAAAAACTGAAAATTGTCGGAACATTTTTATGTAAACTATAGTTTAGAGTGGAGAAATTTTCTTCAGAATCTTTGTATCGCATCCTTAAAGGATATTAAATTTAAATAGCAAGTTTGTTTTTTACCAACTTTTCGTGTTTGAGATGTAGTGTTCACACACACACACACACACACACACACACACACACGCACGTGCACGCACACACACACACACACGCACATGCACGCACACACACACACACACGCGCGCGCGCACACACAGGGACAGACAGATACACACAGAGACAGAGACGCGCGCACGCCTTTTTCTAAAAATACATTTTCTAGATTCAGGGGACCTCAAAGCACGTATTTCTGATGAAATCTCGACATCGAAATTTTGGTTCGGATACAATACTTCCCTTACTGTAAGGAAGAATATGAAGTGATTTAATAGGAAGAAAAGATACTCTTTCATTGAAAAATCAGATTAAAAGAAAACCTTTTACAAAGCCTATATTGCAATATTAACCTCTGGGTTTATGATTTACACAAAGCAGGAATTTCTGTGTCAAACCTCTTGAGAGGTTCCAATTAACGAAACAAAAGAAGAGTAATTATCTAACCTATAAATCCGCAACAAAACCTCCTTTTCGAAGCTTAAAGACGAGCTCTCCTTATCTGGGCTTGCAGCTGCAAAGCTAGCGTTGTACATCCTTCCTGTTTTAGCTGTGAGTCTATCTCGGAAGGGATTTGAGAATTCCCGTTCCGGCAACCGCCCCATCTTGTCCCATAGGATCCATAAAAATAACTAGAGGCTTTCCCCACGGAGCGATCTCTGCCCCCCTACCCTATCTGACACCAAAATAAAAGCCGCATTTACTGTATTCTCCGAGGCTACTAGCATTCGGAATAAACTGCGCCCAACACCCTCTTCGTAAATAAGGGATGGCGGTGCTGAGATCCGTATTTCTTAAAGCTGTTATCCAGATCATAACCGTAACATTAAAATGGTGATGGGGGGCGTTGATTCGTCAAGATTGAGTGAAATGTGTGTAGGGGAGTTGCCCACACACAACCTTAAATATCAACATTTTGGGCTTGCTTTTCTCAAACCTCCATACTGCAGGTATTGAATAACTACCGTGTTACATTCACATGACTTTCGCTGGTTACAGGGAATGCAAAAGTTGACGGGCTTTGAAGGCGGGGCTGGGGGGGGGGGGGCGTACCGGAAACTCCAGTGAATGCCCCTCTTATCTAATGCGCGACAACCCACGAAGGGCTAAGGCCTACCGCCCAGCCGCTGCGTTCCCCACCTGTGCCCACTACGGGCGTCATTGGTGAGGTGCAGTACTGGAGGGTGGGACGTGGTCAGCGCCCCGAGCCCTCCCGGCCAGTTATGCGGTCTTCTCGACCTGGGGCCGCTACTTCTTCGTCAAGTAACTCCTCAATTGGTCCCCCCGGGACCTAACGAGGCAGAGTGCACCCCGTGCCAGACCTCCCAGAGGGGATAGTCCCTCCCATCAGCACTGGCAAATATGGCTACACGCATCTTACGTGCCTGGACGGAGAACGTCTTAATTAATTACGCTCGAATAAATACTTCAAACTGAGAGATGTCGAATTTATAACTAGATACAAATTTATATTTTTGCTGATCCTGGCTGTGCAAAGATCCAGTATCTTAAGATATTTAACATGGTTATGGTCACTTAATGTTTATTCAACGTAGATAAGATAAACACCACCATTCTGGAATATACGCAATTTGCAAAGGGATGAATTCAGTTCCTTTTCAGAAGCAACTTTGATTGACGGAATGCTTCTAGTCAAAATAATACTTCCTACATCATGTTCATTTCATTTGCTAAAGACAAGTGAAAATAGCAACTTAACCATTCTCCAGTTTACTCGGTTACCATTTATTAGTCTTTTAAATCCTTCTACTCAGCTGCGCAGAAGGCGTTCTAAGCTTTTGCTGCCGTCGGGAAATGGGGAATAGTTCATTATTGTATTCCACCATTTATAGACTCATTCTTTCTTACCTTAAGTTTTTATTTCACTAAGGAACTTCAGTAAAAATAAATGATATTTATATGGAGACAGTTTTACTGTCCCTACTAAAATATAACAAACAGAGGACGTATTGCATTACACCCAAAAATTCTATACTGGGATACGAAAGGAAATAAACTGGCTCAAAATGTGTGTGAGTGTGTGCGTGCGTGTGCTTGCGCGCGCGCGCTTACGTGTTTGCGTATGTGGGTTCGACAGACTCTTAAGTATATTTTTTAAGTTCAACATCTTCATTGGAGGCAACAATGACATTAAAAATATTATTTGTTATTCTCATAAACGATTAACAATTTCTGCTTAAATACTCTGTTTAAGATATTTGCATGAAAGAATTGATATGACAAATTTTCTATAAATAGCGTGTGAAGTAATTTATTCTGAATTACATTTGTACAATTAGTAAACCCTAAGAGCTTTAATCATTTCTAGACATACCTGATTACTGGTGTTTGAATACTTGAATTTTTTGAAGTGGTAAGCCGTTATTCATTTTTTCTCGGATCATCTCGCACACCTTTTATCTTGATCCCTGGAATCTACTGCTACGAATGGTCCGATTTCTGTTCTGTTGCGCTTTCATATGGAGTCATATGTTTGACCATTTACTTCAGCCATTGGCTAATATGAAAAAGAAAAAAAGTTGTGAACTTCCAACTAGCAGCCTTTTGTGTTATAATTTAAAATATGACTGCGTAAAGCACGTAAAAAGTCACATTGCCAGCTGAGAGAACACAAGCTCAAGCTAAAGTTAGCTTACTGTGTATCCTTCTTAGTACCCACAACGATTATGTAAACCTGTAATAAAAACTTAGCTCCATTGTCAATAATAACACTTCAGAAGAAGAATATTTTGTGAAACTAGTTTTGTATTTAAGTTCAGTTTCATTCAAGGATACGACACGAGAATTTTCCAAAAGTTTTCTCCATCCAAAACTAACCTTTACATGGAAAATGTTTGGTAATTTTGGAATTCCTCAAAAATGGCTCTCAAGATTTTGATAAAATAAGATATATTTATAACAAATAACAATATATACTTTTAATTATCTAGGAATAGCCTCTAAATGACGATTGCATAACTGGCAAAACTAAGAGTTTAGTGCACCTTCGAGATTCTCTGCAGCTGGCTGCCAGACTTGCAGAGGTCTTAGCGGATAACAAAACAGCGGTTGATAGAGTTTTCAAGTTTTTAGCGGAGGGTGGTATCAATTTGACGATTTAAAATTTCAAATATATCTTTTTATGCTTTTTTGACATATTTATCCCCTTGTTTTATATCTGGCTATTGCCATGAACTTTTAAGGGCGCTGATGACCTCGGAGTTGAGCGTCCCTAAACCAAACCCTCCCTCCCAATCCCTCCCATCTGTACATATTGCACGCAATTTAAAGCAGCATTTTTAATGAGCCTTTCTTAGACATTCCCTGTTATTTGGCTTGAATTTTCAAATACTTAATTTTCTCAAAGGGAAGTCATTCGCTTTTTCCACTTCTCTCCATGGAAAGAAATTGGACACTCACAGTCACCACATAGCGACCAGCACTAAAAACATTGGACTATCGCTTAAACTGCTGTTCCTTTATTCTCATTATTCATACAAGTAAATATGTAATAAAACCATAACATATGTACAAACCCTAGCCCAACATCCCTTCGCGGGTCAAGGCTTATCGCCCGGCGGCTACGTCTCACACCTCTGCTCACTTCAGGCATCATGTTTGGAGTGCGGAACTGGAAGGTGGGACGTGGTTATCGACCCAAGATCCTCCGTGCCAGAGGCAGGCAGTATTGTAGGTATATTTGGGTACATAAATATCTTGATTAATAGGAAGTAGTAGAATAAGCATTTCCAAGAATATTTTGTAAAACAACGAGTAGAGAAAGTCATCTGAGTGCAACGCATCAAAATTTTACTTCAAGAATATAAACAAATCCGTGACATAAAATCTGCAATACAACGTCCTGCCGTCGTGTTCCCTATACCAGAACGTATACAATTATTTTCACATTTGAAATTTATAATAGGTACTTCATTATTTTACAGTACACTAAAAAGTAAAATAAATGAAAAATCCTAAAATAAACTAAGTGACAGTGAAATATATACAGGATGTTAATGAACTACACCGACATATTTTCAGAGGATATGGATATGTCTTAAACAAGTGTATTTTTGACATTTATTGAACTGATGGTGAATACTAATGCTAAATTTAATTTGGTTATAATTAATTAATGAGTGTTAATTAGTATTTAGTGCATTTCATCTTATATTTTTATTATTGTTCTTTATTGTATTATGATTGTATTACTATTGTTTGTGCACTTTGTTGTAACCTTAATTTGTACATTTAACTCTGCCACCGGGTAATACCCATTCGCAGAAAATATATACATACATACAAGTAATTTGAGATAGAAGACCTATAACGTGTTTGTTCAAATTTCGAAGTTACGACTATAAGTTTAATACGCCATTAATATCAACCATCCGCAACACCCAAAAAGGAAGGGCTGTTATAGACCGTGCCTCTCTGGCGCAATTATTGATATTGGCGTTCGAGCAAAAGCTCGTCGTAGTTTTCGAGTTCAAGTCTCGTTCGTTTCTTTTTTCTTTTTTTACTTTTTCTGCTGATAAGTAGGGGAAGTATTGTATTGCACCCAAAAATTCGATGTCAAGATTTCACCGGAAATATATGTTTTGAGACCCCCTGAATCCAGAAAGAAACCATTTTTAGAAAAAGCCTCGTGTGTGTGTGTGTGTGTGTGTGTGTGTGTGTGTCTTTGGACAGCATAACTCAGAAACGAAAAGTAGGTTAAAAACCAAAGTTGGTATTTAAGTTTAATGTCTTTCAAGGATGCGACACGAAGATTTTAAAGAAAATAACCCTACCCTAAACTACCCTTTACATGGAAAATGTTTCGAAAATTTTTGTTTTCTTGAAAGTGGCTCTAACGATTTTGATTAAAATGCCATATGTTTGAGACATTTTTACGTAAAATGCGATGTATATCTTGAATTTTCTGGCTATAGCCCCTGTAGTCGTATTTACTCTGGACGACTTTTGCATAACTGGTAAACCGTTAGAGATAGACCAAATTATACTATACAAAAATGAAGATCTTGCTAAAATACACAATTTATGTCTCATTAAATTTTCTTGTAAAGTGAACCATTTCGGAGATATTCCTTGTTATGTGTGTGAGTTTCGGAAAACTTAGAACTTTCGTGAAATGGAACATCGTTGTTCATTTTTTTGGTAAAACTGTAGGAGACCGTCGTCACGTGGTTCACTGACAGTTCTATTATGTCACTGACCTACAACGGAGGAAGATGGCGCTGCAAGGCAGAAATATCTGTTGCCAACTTAACATTGTACAACTCGCTAAAACTACCAACCACGCATCACAAAATGCCAAAACAATGTACTATTATTTATTAATATTGTTGTTGTTGTTAATACTGCGTAATCTGTAATAACATTACTGTATTACACAACCTCAATATTATTAATTAGTGCATTATTATTTTTGCACTATTGCGTAATACTGCGTAATATGTAATAAAATTATTATATTATACAACCTCGACATTATTATTATTATTATTATTATTATTATTATTATTATTATTATTATTATTATTATTATTATTATTATTATTATTATTATTATTATTATTATTATTATTATTATTATTATTATTATTATTATTATTATTATTATTATTATTATTATTATTATTATTATTATTGTTGTTGTTGTTGTTGTTAGTACTGCGTAATGTGTAATAAAATTACCGTATTATACAATCTCAAATAAGGATTGTTGAACCTTTGATAAGTGTAGTCGTCTGTGAAAATGCGCAACAAGTTCAAGTTTATTATTTATTTATGCCAACAAACTTACTATTGGTATTTTTAAACACAAACCTTGTGTGGGCAATGTTTGAGAGGTAGTGCTAGAACTTAACAATTCAATACCACAGCTGGGATTTGAACGATAGACCCTCCACTTACTAGGCAGGTGCTCTAAGAGCATCCCTTCTCGGTTTACCGCCTTCTCTTGTGCCTGTTGTGGTAATTTTCATTTTTATATGCTTCGATGAGCCACAATATGTCTTCCTCAGTCCAATTTTTCATTTTCAAACGTATGTAGAATACAGATTAAAACCACAACCGCACCGCAAAAGAACTTAAGTCACATCACTTAATTACAAAACAATAACTCTAAATAACAACAAATAACGTTAACAAGTTGGTTGGCAACATTCACATACTTCCGCCGATTTCAATTTTCCAGCGTTGGCAATACATACGTCACCAACGAGTTAAAGGAAATGAACCTCTTAACAACAATGCTTCAGTCACAAACAAGTGCCTATCGACCACGTGAGGACGGGCTCCTACAGGATAACCCATTTTTTTATGTTAAGTGTGCAAAGGGAACGGAATCTCAAAGCCTTAAAACATTTGACTATCGCACAAAGCCTACTGTATTCTAATATTCCCCTTGTACCTACAAGGAAATAAGCAATAAGATAATTTGTACAAATGTTTATCTTAACTAACACGAAGAAGATACAGGAATAAAAGTTTGTAAGAATGGTTTGTACAAGAGTAGAGGTCATGTGATTGTAACACATCAGACTTTTCCTAAATGTTTACTGCTTTCTCCATATATTCATCTGAGCATGAATTAAAATTTTTCATAAGTTTTAACTCTAATCGAAAATCGTTCCATTTGCTGGGTAGTAAATTCTCTCACCCTTTTACCGTACCATTACTTTCCAAAATGTAGTACCAATTTTCACCCAATCTACCGCATTTCGTGCACCTCTCCACCCTTTTCATCCCTATTATACTTTGATGTATTTTTCTCTTCTCCATTCCAATTTTAAGAGTCTAAAATGTATTAATGATCTTTTTTATCATTAAAACCCCTGATTTCTTGCCTTTCAATATAAACCACCCTTCTAATTTCCTTTCAGAACCCCTTACTATTGTCGTTTCTTTGTACCCACGCTTCCATCATTCCTACTTCCTCCAATATTATCTATGTTTTGTGCATCTAAGTTTCTTTTTCCTCCAATACCATTTTACCTTTTGCTGCTACTCTCCCTGTGCTAATCATTTTGGTAACCTCAATATTATTTTACAAAACTTTTTGTATTTCATATACTTTAATAATTGTGACCATTTCTTGGAAAAAAATACACGAAGAAACAGTTCTAATTCAGCCTTTTGCACAGCGTAATATTTTTCTGTCTCTTTTTCTTTGGGTTAGTGAAGAAGGTAAAGATAAATTGTGTAGAATTAATCCTCATACTCTGTTTACGGTGCAGGGGAAATACGACTCACTCTCTCTCAAGGAGTGAAAACATGCGTTGTCTTTCTTGGAGGTAATCATTCTCAATTGCTTCTCTTGGGTTTTCCGCCAATGTGGCCCAGGAAACTGCGTGCTTAACAAATGTGTGTCTTGAGTTGAATATAAGTTCCTTTGTTCTGAAGGTGTACTTCTTTCTGCGAGGGGAAACGACGAGCCATTTAGGTACCAACGAGTCAGCTCTTTTCGCCTTGCTTAATTCCATTACATCAACTTCACTTCTTCTTGCGGCAAGCTCAAGTAGTATTAAGGTAGTCTTTTGCAATGTAGTTTTTCATTATTTATAAATAATTGTGCAGACAAATCTTGGTACGTTGTACGAATGACAAAGACATCGGTTTCCAAATAGGAACTCCTGTCCGGAAATGCACGGTTTGGCCGCTGGAGAGCGTTGAAGTTTGAGAACGAACGGTTGTGACAATTTATTTGTTTTGGTATCTTAATACGGAAGGTATGCAACCCTTTAGCCGTCTGTGTATTGCGGATGAACTATCCTCCTGCGCATGCGCTAAATTCCCCCATAGAACCTATGGTGTGTATTCTACTGCGCTAATTGTGTAGTTTCCAGTAACGTTTTTAACAGCAGTGTGACACTTACCAGTACACAGCTGCTGAAATGGCCGACATGAGCTTCAGCACACTTTGATGTAAATGTGCGGAATCACTCCATCGTCACATGTCCAAATTAATGGATTGATAGAGGTGAACCAGTTCCATGGCAAGCACGGTTGTAAGATCTGACACCTGGGAATTACATTATCTTATTACATTACCTTACATTATCTGTGGATAGATGCCACAACATTTGCTATTACCATCTATTTTTCATTTATACTATTGTTTTAGATTTAAAGTGGAGCCTAGGGTTGTGGTATTATATATCCAATCCGCTGATTGAGAGGTAGGATCAGAACTGAAACATGCAATGCCACAGCCGGAATTTGAACCACACACCTTCCGCTTCACGCGGGGCTACTCTAATCAGTGAGCTACTGTAACAACGTTCCAGTATCTATTGAATTCTCCAAACGTAAAACCTTATCCCAATTCCCAATTGTCTTTAAAAATGCACATGCCCATCCGGATTTTTAGTCGAGTAGTGCCAGAGCGGCGAAGTCGACGCTCCCCACTGTGCCCTCCAACACAATGGGAAAAAAGCAACAGAAAGAAAGAGCTCCAACCGATTCGTATTTTTTCTGGTAGACCACAAAGGGAATCTCACACCAGAAATAAATACCCCAAGAGCGACTTACCATCGCTTTATGCCTCGGAATTATATAACCTTTAGATTTTAATTATTTTTTATTGGTGTAAGTTTGTTGGCGTAAATAAATAAAAATCCAATCCGGTATTTACTTTGTGACTGAGGGAACCCAGAAAAAAAAAAAAAAAAAAACCAGTCAGATTGGTCGGTCCATGGGATTTGAACCCGGTACCTCCTAAATGGGAGCCTCACATGTTACCGCTTACCAACCTACCTGTTGTGTAAAGGTAAAAATCAAGGGAAGTTTATATTAAGATAATTATAACTTGGTAAGTTTATTTTAAAGCATAGTTATGCTGTATTTTACCACTCCCATTTTGTCTTCCCTTCAACTTCTTGATTACGTCACAACGGCTGCTGTAGCTTCGTCTGAATCAGTGTATGTCAGATAAAGGACCCCAGTTCTCGGCTTGAACACAAAACGAATTTAGTAATATGCACTGTTTGGAATTACTTCTGTTACGGGGTCTCGCAAGGCGCGAGGTGTGACCAATGACGTTGCAATGCGGGGTAGAGGCGTGTCTCTGTAATGAGAACAAGGAAACGTGGGGGAGGGGGGATGGTCTTTACACCTGACCTCCTAGATAAACCACGTTTTAATTTCCTTTACATTATCTCCAAATTCTTAATGCTGTTTGAAATAAGCAGCATTTATTGAGTTAAACGATTCTGTGTTACAAGAAAAACTAGCTTTGTCCTTAGAATCATAAAAACGTGTAAAGCTTTACAGTAAATATAATGTAATGTTACATGGAAAAGCATAAAAACGTTTATTCCTTTAGCAAGTTCTCCTTATATTGTAATTAAAAATAGTACCAAAGGAGTTTTAACATTTTTGTCTATTACGCTATATTATACAGTTTCTGCTTCCGATTGAAAGCTTTTCTTCTAACACCTATGCAATAAACTGCCTTTCTTGGGTGGCATTAATATTTAATTACATTTCTGTGAATTGACACAGTTTCTGTAATTTATCGAATTTTGTTACCAGCTTGTCCTGATGTATACGGTATGCTGTGAATCAAACAACAGTTGAGCTTAATGAGTAACGATTTATTGAAAGACCAGGAAAAATCAATACTTGGCTTTCAGGGCGAAGTGTCATCGGTTATAACTAGATCCAGCCAGTGGCACGAAAGTGCTCTCATTGCAGAGAGGAAAAGAAAGGGAAAACAGGGGAAAAATACGAAGGCCTTGTTAAGGAATCATAATATCCTTAAATTTTACTTAATTCGTTTTCTGTAGCATCTATTTTTGTGCTATTGAGCTTTAGCGAAATCGTGGGACTGTTCGCTCTTTTTTCAGTGTATTTGTAGTCACTGTGATGCTGGGAAGCTGATCTTAGTTATATAGAGCTTTTCCCTACAATTTATTTTTATACACTTATATTGTTCTCTAAGATGGAACTTTATATAGTGGCATTGCATTTTCATACTGAAGAAAACAACCAAGCATATAAATAATTAGCTGTCAGATTAGCTATTACGTTCTAACTAAACGGCGGCGCCGTGGCCGAGCGGTTAGCGCGCTCGCCTACCACCTAGGCGGCCCGGGTTCGATCCCAGGGACCCGCATGTGGTATTCGTGGTGGACGAAGCGGCGTCAGGGCGGGTTTTCTCCGGGTGCTCCGGTTTCCCCCGCCATCTCATTCCACCGGTGCTCCATCTTCATTCCAAGTGTCATCAGTGTCATCGCCTGCGGTGCCGTAGTAGTAAAAGCGGGCGTTAAACACTACAACAACGTTCTAACTAAACGCGCGATCTCCCGAATTCAAGCTTTAGACGCTACCACCTAAGCCATCTGGCTCTTTAATACTGCAATGCTTCCGTCACAAGTACACTTGTAAAATTATATACACAACTACGATTAGAACTTGTGTTTGTTTTTCATAGCTTTATAGGTATTATTATGAACATAGTGCATTAGTTCATTAAACGTATATTATAAGCTTGTATATTTTATTTATTTATAAACAGGTTTACAATGTGAGATCACATCTTCCTGTATCCAAAGTGTTTAAGTACGTATCTTCTTCCTCCATTCTTCTCTTATTTCCCAATCCCGCTCTTCTAAATTCTTCTCCTTCATGCTACTCCTTATATCATCTATCCAGGTTTTCCGCGGTCTTCCCCTCTTTCCTCTCCCTGGTGGAATCCATTCCAAAACTTGTCTCGGCAATCTTTTTTCCATCATTCTGCGTGTATGACCATACCATTCCAATTGTTTGTATTTTACAAAATCTAATAATGTATCATTAACATTCATTTTTTGTCTAATAGTTGTATTTCTAATTTTCTCTAATTTAGAATGCCTAGTGGATCTTCTAACACAATCCATTTCAGTAGAAAGCAATTTTAATTTCAGGTTTGTGTTTAGGTGCCATGTTTCCGCTCCATAAGTTATAGTGCTTCTTATTATAGATTTGTAGATTTGTAATTTTGTATCCACTGCTAATGCCTTATCCCACAAAATTCCGTTCATCATAGCTATTGTTGATCTACCTTTCTGGATTCTATATTTTATGTCGTTTTTCTGACTGCAGTTTGAATTTATTTTAACCCCCAAATATTCACGTCCCATTCCATCTTCCAAAATCAAGACTTTCCTTTCATCCCCACAAGACATATAGTGTTTTCTCCAAATTTATTTTTAAACCCCATTTAGTGTATTCTTCCATAAGTTTTCTAGTCATATATTCTATGTCATCATAATCTTGAGCTATAACCAATTGATCATCAGTGTATAAATTGCGGAGTTATTAATAGGTATTCCCATATTTTTACATTTCTTCTTCCAATTGGATAAAGCTTGCTGTATTTATATCTTAATGTTGGAGACAGGCAACACCCTTGGCGTAATCCTTTTGTTACTAGGAATTCCTCTGAAATGTTCTTTCCTATCTTGATTCTAGAAGTTGCATTTTCATATAATTTCCCAATGGCATTTAAGAGAAGCTTATTGTCTATTTTATTCTTTAATACTTCCCATAATTTTTGTAACGGAACGGAGTCATAAGCTTTTTCTATATCAACTAATAAAAGATGCAATGGCTGCCCTATAACATATTTCTTTTCCATTAACTGCTTTACCACAAAAATGTGATCAGTCGTTGATCTCCCAGCTCGGAAGCCTGCCTATTCTTCATCTTCTTGTCCCTTATAGTAATCTTGTAACATATATTTCAAAATGTTTCCATATATTCTACTGACTGTGTTAAGTACTGCAATACCCCTGTAATTATTACATAATAATTGAAGAAAGCTACCATTATTATATTTCTAATTATACGACTATTCTTTCAACGTTGAACTTCACTGTTAAATATACTATATTGGATCCGCTTTAAGAAACGTAGTTTCTTATTACTCCACAATAGGTATCACGTGCAATTGTTTTGCATTTACTGCCGGGTTCCTATTTGAAAATAACTGTGCAAATGTAGCGTATTACAATGGGATCATTAAGTGTAACCATTAGATTATTGTAAAGGTAATAGAATAAAAAACATGGGATCCGTTTTGCACTTCTCGGCTGAGTGGTGTGGTCACGGACGATAAGTGTATTCTCTGCGTTTACGTGCTTCAGGCTGCCTCTCGCATTGTTTATCTCAAGTGTTTCTTATTGCGAGAAGTGTATAAGTAATTTTAATAACATCAAGGTAAACTTGAAATCCTGATATTAATATTTGCCTCCCTAATTATCAAACTCACGGTCAACTTTATTAGTAATTAATTACGTAGGCTTCCAAGGCCTTTGTACATTACTTCTTGCTTGGCTTCCGCTATGAAAGGCTTTTGCAATTTACCTGCTGTGTTTCTATTATATACAATTTAGATAATTAACGTGGTTATTATTTAAGGATAGACTGTCACGGGAAATGTATCAAGAATGCTTTTTATATCCATCGAACATTCCACAGCACGCAATGACATAACCTCAAAAGAAAATTAATAAAACTCGTGCGGCACAAAATGAAATTCCTCAGGAGCGTGAAGGAATAAAAAAATGTAATGCAGTTCTTGGTAGACCTCGTAAGATAACCAAGGCTAGGAAGTTCATGCCCTAAAAACTATGAAATATGCATGTGAATATGCTCCGAAAACTTGAAAATACGTGAATAATAATGATGATGATAATAGTAGTAATAATAATTAGTAATAGCAGTAGTAATAGTACAATCGCCAATAATAAGTTGCTTTCTTTGGTATATATAATATACACTCCCTTTACATTCGATTTATAGTTTTCGGCTGAATTAATAATATGCAAGTCCATCTTTGGTATAAAGATAGCGTGTTTACTTCACATTCAAGGGACCATGAGTTCGAATCTGGGCTATAGTATATTATCTAAAGAAGTGCTTTGTCTGGAATTAAATCTAAGCTCCAGGGATACTTTTTTAAAGTAACGACCTGCAACGTAGTGTCATCGGACGGTGAATGAATTAAATGGGTGAAATGTTGCTCAAATAAGCCCTAGGTCCAAAGAGCTTTAAGTTACCCGACTTCGTCTTCTCAGGATAAGGGAAAACCTCAGAAAAAAACTTATCCGGATAGGTCACCCTAAGCAAGATTCGAATTCGCGACCTCTTGGACGTGAGGCAGACACGCTATCACCACACTACAGAAGCGGGTTCCAAGGATACTGGTCTCTTTAGAGCATTATTTCAGTAATTTCATTCATTGTCCGATATGAGTTCTTCGGTAAAAGGACCTTAAACTTTTAATAAAATAATAATAATAATAATAATAATAATAATAATAATAATAATAATAATAATAATAATAATAATAATAATAATAATAATAATAGTAATAGTAATAATAGTAATAATAGTAATAATAGTAATAATAGTAATAATAGTAATAATAGTAATAATAGTAATAATAGTAATAATAGTAATAATAGTAATAATAATAATAATAATAATAATAATAATAATAATAATAATAATAATAGTAATAATAACAACAATAATACCAACCTCCAAAGCTTAAATCAGTTGCAAATATCTCAAGCAAATCAATAGAATAAAACGGAAACAATACAAGAATAGTTTGAAACAAAATTATTAAAATACTGCCAATTTAAATGAACCATGTAAATAGTTTCTGAAAATAAAAGTAAAGAATTTCATGGCTGTAAAAGCTAAAGTGTCCAGCAAAGTGCTGCCTGGATAGAAATTCTTGTAGTCAGTTCCCTCTTGCAATGTATATCAATTCTGCAACCTCTGTAGGCTATAAAATATACGATATAGGGAAAGGAACGCTGGTAAAATGCGAGAGTTTTCATTTAACGAGACTTTCATAGCTTCGTCTGACCCCTCTCCAATGACTAAGCGGTATTCGTGGTACTTGCTGCAGTGGGCAGAACTCAGTAATAACCATGACATATCGGCTTGAAAGCAGATTACTTCTTCTCATGGCTCACTAAATCATTAAGCCACAACTGTTGTTTCTTTCACACCATGCCGAACACATCAGAAATTACACTGACCAGATTTAGTGGTATATGGCAAGCTGGTAACGCAGTTCCACAAATTTCAGAAACTTGCGAATTCACAGAAATATAATTAATTTTAACGTCATCCAAGAAAGACAGTGTATTGTATAGCTATTAGAAGAAAACTTTTAATGAAAAAGTGGATTTTTTTCCTCTTATAACTGCCAAATATGCGTATGTTGAAAAGAAAACGTTAAATGAACACAGCCTTTGAGTTTTGGTTGCACCTTTTTGCACCTTTTTTTCCAATCCCAGTACCATCTTGCACATTTTCTTAATATCAACACCTTTTTGCACTTTTTCCAAACATTTTTTGTCTCCTATACCTAATTTTATTCCCAAAATTATGTATTTTTATGTTTCAAGGGTTGGTAACAATGCCCGGTGTCAGTTCTGCGACAACAATTACACTTCAGTGCAGTGTTGTTTGCACCTGAATGCATCACACTTATGCAAATCTATTGTTTAATGAAGGGCGATTGTTGAATGCAGGAAGAAATGTTTCAGTTAAAAATATTATTTAACCAGTGCGGTCTGCCATTTGTCAGTAAGTTTGTCAGAATGCCAAAAACGAAAGTGAACAAGTTATGCTTTATGTTATTCAGATAAAAATTTGGTGCCTGTAGCTTCAAAATCCTACAAGAAAAGTGTACCTGAAGTATGAGGTGTAATATTTTTTTTCAGGATACGTAGTATGCTTTATGTCCCTTTTGCATGGAATTCTGTCAATGTAATTTAATTATTATGTAGTACTTAAATGCACAAATGCTTGAACTATAATCACACCAAATTTATATTTATTCTAATCATTAGTAGCTGCTATATTTAAATTTCAAATATTGGTGTAAGTTAACCTTGTGGTGCTAAAAATAACCTCCCAGTGCACTTAACTGAAGTACCAGAAGATTGTTGTGCTGTAAAACTAGCAAGTAAACAGGAGTTGCAAGATGAACTTCTTTCTCTACTTGGCTACTCTTTTTTGATGGAGGAGCAGTGTCCTGAGAAAGATTCACAATGGACAATTTTGATGGACGCAAAGACAGCACTGGAAGGGGGTTGGAAAGCAGAAGCTAGAACAGAGGTTATCCAAAAACCCTGATATTGAGGATTTTAATTACAGACTGCTAACAAAATATGCACCACTTGGGTCTGTTGACGTTGAACGTTCCTTTTCAACATACAGATACTTGAGCTGTTAAACAGTATCTGCTTCAATAGTTTTCTGGACTTGTGACAGTGAATTTTGTGTCCTTGTCTTAGTTACTTTATGTAATTGCCTAATTGGTTTTTGTGTTGTTAAGTATAAACTGTCTTCTGTCTTCAGACAGAAAACAAAACACAACAAACAACACAACATCCAGAAATGAACAGAGGAACACAGAAATATTAACATGTAACCCCAGATTATATTATACTTTCAATATGTGGCCAAAGTCGTATTATCTATGCCTCCGAGTATTTATCAGTGAGAGTAGTACTCGTCAGAGAGGAACAGCTGTTGAGGTGGTTGGAATCCATAGTACCCTGGTTGCAGAGTCATATTCTGCAGGTGTTTGTCCAGGTAATCATGGCCTGTGGTCAGTCTGAATTTAGCAAATACTTAACGTCTTGCTCAGTTTGGCAATAGTGGCATTTGATCTTTCTATTGATAACTGCGTAATTGCTAGGTATCTGTCGCCTCATTACTAACAATATTACAGTCGGAAGAGATCCATTGTAAAACCACTGTTTTGTTTTGTGCAGTAGGAGTTCTGATTGTCTCCAATCAAGAATGGCATTACTAGGGAACGAACCTTCATACAGAGAACGAAAAGTTGCAGAGTTTGCAACTTGGAGGGGTAAGTCTGTCACATGATCACAACACAGAGGAGGCCAGGTACATTCGACCCACGAATGTTGTAGATAACGTTGTTGCATAACTTACATTCAATGCTGTGACCATTTGCAGTAAAATATTCACTCCCAAATTCTTGTTCAAGTTCCGCAATACGTGTCGATTCTCGTGCTGCAGGTATTTTACTGTAAGGACATGTTCGAGATACATTATGCGCTGTAGACAGTGTGCTTTGTGCTGTCTTGTACTCGTGTAATGACGTCACGCTCTGCCCGTGTGGCAGGTAACCTGAGACCGCCTCAGTTCAAAGGCTAGCCATTACAAATTTGTGTGGTGGTAAGGTTTGTGATGGATATTGCATATAATATAAGCACTTTAAAGAATGCTGTTGATCTGTATACGAGTTGTTTTAAGGCATTCTTAATTGCTATTATTTCTCCATCTAATCCAATCTAAAGGCAGTATGATTAACACCGCCACCGCCACCACCACCACCGCCACCACCACCACCACCACCACCACCACTACTACCATCTTGAATCCAAATATGGAACTAAGGAAACTTACAGGTTAGTACAAAAATAAGAGTGAATGCAGTAGTGAGTTTGTTTTCTTACCATTTTTAGTGAGAAATAATTTGTTTTCATATATTAATACTGCATAGGTATTTATAAATATCTGGAATTTGTCATCTAGTCCGGATATACGAGGTTCTTAAATATTTTAATGTAGCATACGCCAATAGCAACGGCAACACTTTGAATCTCAAACAAAAGTTGACTAAAAGTTTGCTAAGAACGGTAAACAAAATGTTCCCAAAACCAGCCTTAAATTATACGCATGGAAAGATGTTTGAGAACGATCTAGAAAGCGCTAGATACAGCCATTAGGTGCGCGAATATAGCAATAATAGGAGCAGCAGAAGAAGGAGGAAAAGGAGGAAGAGGAAAAGGAGGAGAAAAAGCAGGAGGAGGAGTAGAGGAAGAGGAGGAAGTGGAGGAAGAGGAAAAGGAGGAAGAGGAGGAGGAGAAAAAGCAGGCGAAAAAGGAGGAGGAAAAGGAGGAGAAAAAGCAGGAGGAGGAGAAAAAGCAGGAGGAGTAGAAGAAGAGGAGGAAAAGGAGGAGAAGAAGAAGAGGAGGAAGAGGAAGTGGAGGAAGAGGAGGAGAAAAAGCAGGAGGAGGAGAAGGAGTAGAAGAAGAAGAGGAAGAGGAGGAGGAAGTGGAGGAAGAGGAAAAGGAGGAAGAGGAGGAGAAAAAGCAGGAGGAGGAAAAGGAGGAAGAAAAGGAGTAGAAGAAGAAGAGGAAGAAGAGGAGGAAGAAGAGGAAGTGCAGGAAGAGGAAAAGGAGGAGGAGAAAAAGCAGGAGGAAAAGGAGGAGGAAGAAAAGGAGTAGAAGAAGAAGAGGAAGAAGAGGAGGAAGAAGAGGAAGTGCAGGAAGAGGAAAAGGAAGAGGAAGAGGAGGAGGAGTAAAAACAGGAGGAGGAAGAGGAGGAGAAATAGCAGGAGGAGGAGTAGAAGAAGGAAGAGGAAAAGGAGGAGGAGGAGAAAAAGCAGGAGGAGGAAAAGGAGAAGGAGGAAAAGGAGTAGAAGAAGATGAGGAAGAGGAGGTAGAAGAAGAGGAAGTGGAGAAAGAGGAAAAGGAGGAGAAAAAGCAGGAGGAGGAGTAGAAGAAAAGGAAGAGGAGGAAGAAGTGGAGGAAGAGGAAAAGGAGGAGGAAGAGGAAGAGGAGGAGGAAAAGGAGGAGGAGAAAAAGCAGGAGGAGTAGAAGAAGAAGAGGAAGAGGAGGAGGAGGAAAAGGAGTAGAAGAAGAGTAAGAGGAGGAGGAGAAAAATCAGGAGGAGTAGAAGAAGAAGAGGGGGAGGAAGAAGGAGAAGTGGAGGAAGAGGAAAAGGAGGAGGAAGAAGGGGGAGTAGAGGAAGAGGAAAAGGAGGAGGAAGAAGGGGAAGTAGAGGAAGAGGAAAAGGAGGAGGAAGAAGGGGAAGTAGAGGAAAAGGAGGAGGAGGAAGAGGAGGAGAAGGGGAAGAAGAAGAGGAGGAGGAGGAGGAGGAGGAGGAGGAAGAAAGGGCCTTTTTCAGAAAAGAATAAGAAAATTTTACGATTCATTTTGTTTATTGTCTTAAATTGGCATGTGAATAGTTTAGAATATGCCTAACAGGCAGAAAAAGTTTCCAAATATAAAAAGCGCCACTTTACTTGGAATTTGTGAAGCTTTTGAATAGAGGCTGTTCCATGGCGAGAATTTTGCGAGTTGGTGCACATGAGAACAACGGCCGTAATCAAGACAAGTAGTTCTCCCGGCCGCCGCAGCAGAATAACGCCCTCCAGTTATTGAGGCATGCATTATACATGAAGTAGGCTGCAGGCTTGATTACGTCTTTACAACGCAACATGGCAACAGCGCTTTCTCCATTGTGTGTCCGGTTGCAGCGACAAAAAGCTAATAACCAGATGAGAATTGACAACGCAGTGCACTGTTGCGGACCCTTTGGTAATTTCAATTGATTAGTGCCGCAACTATTCTAAGGTTTATCAAACTGCTCAAAGGGTTCGTGAGAGAAATTTAACGGTATAGTTGGTTAGGGCGATCGTGTTAAAGCGATGCTTGAGACATACCTCCACAGTAAATGTATGTTTCATTAATAATAGGTGCTATATTAATTTATTATAACTTATTTTGTCTGATGTCTTCTTCTTCTCCTCCTCCTCCTCCTCCTCCTTCTTCTTCATCATCACTACCTCCTCCTCCTCCTCCTCCTCCTCCTCCTTCTTCTTCTTCTTCTTCTTCTTCTTGGTTTATAGGATAGCGTTCTGTTCATTTCCCATTTTATTCCTTGGATGAGTTATGAATGCTGTCAATCCATCTCCTAGCGGGCCCTTCTCTTGTCGTTTTCCCATCTAAAGGTCAGCCTTCTTTGTTTCCCATTCTTTTAATATGTTCTTTCCATTATTTCCGTCGCTCATTAATAAATGTTGTTATATCTTGAATTTGGTAATTTTCTCTGATTTCCATATTGTGTATTTTATCTAATAAAGTTTTTCCTTGAGTTGTTCTTAACATTTTCAATTAGCATGTACTTAATATTTCCATAGGTTAAAATTCGTATATTCTTTCATAAATGGAGACTTTTCGAGAAAAAAAATTTCCATGTAAAGGGTAGTTTAGAGTGTCGCATTCTAGAAACACATTAAACTTAAATACCAGCTTGGTTTTTAACCGACTTTTCGTTCTTGAGTTGTGCTGTCCAGAGACTGACACACGCACGCGCGCACACACACACACACACACACACACACACACACACACAGACACACACACACGCACACACACGGTCCTTTTTCTAACTACTTTTTTTTTTTTTGGTTTCAGGGGGTCCCAAAGTATGACGTATTTGCGATGAAAACTCGACATCAAATTTTTGGGTGCAATACAATCTTCCTCTACTTTACTATACGTAGTAGAGAAAGAAAAAAGGAATGGACTTAAGAAATCGCCTTGTGTAATTCTGCGACCAATTGTTATTTTTCAGTTTTTTTCCCTTTAGTTTTATTCTTGTCTTGCAGTCTGTGTTAGACTTTTTTATTTTTCTTTGTAGAAAAGGTAAAATAAATTTAAGCTTTTATGTGATACAGTGCATTGGGTACTAACTGCTGCTGAAAACAGGATAGATTTTGAAGTCCCTGACCCTCGACAACAATTAGGGAGCAATGATGTCCCTAAAAAGCGCTGAGGACTCCAATAAGGAAAGTAATATAATTTTGTTGCTTCAAAGGTGTCCACTAAAAGATATGGTACAGTGAAATATAATCGACACAATGATTTTCAATCGCAAAAGAATTATCGTAAGGAGTTTAATTAAAGAATTAAAAAAGTTCTACGAGAAACTGAATCACTTGATGTGCAGGGCGATGTATTTTGGTACATGCCTCTTCAAATTTAATGCACCCGGATCCTAATAACCCACGAACGGCCGGGCAGTGACAACGTAAACACTCAAACTAATTATAATAGCGTACAGAGTAAACCTGTAGATGAGCAGCTAATTTGAAATTACATGCAGGGTTATAGAGTACTCATTAAATTTAACAACACATTGAAATGGACAATACAATAAAAAATTGAATAATATATGACATTCAATTATTTGTCTATACCACTCATAAATTTATACATGAGCACTATTTGGTAATTTTTTGCAATGTATGAAAATATAGTTTCAGCGTCTCAAAAATACAATTTGTATAACACTCCTCCACAATTGTATACATTCATTTGTATACCTTTTGTCTTTTGAGACAGCAGAAGGAGGAGACCTTTCACTGTCTCAGAAGATTCTGAACATTTTTTTATAATTGGAATCCTGCACTTGACACATCCTTAAATATTCATTTTAGTTGGACAATTAATTAAGAGTTAGGTTCCCTGTCTGCAACTACTGCTCCATACTCTACTATGGATCCTGGAGGGGCTTTGCTAACACAGCAGTGCCTGACCTTGCCCTAATGTCCATGTCAGCCATGGGCAGAACGTGTGTTGTGATTACGACTGTAATCGTGGCCTTGACTTGGAATAAAACTGATTTACCGTCTCTTACCCCAAATGTGTGTTCTGCGTCAAGCAGGTTGCTATGTTAGGGTTTGCCCACCGCTGGTCTATGTGTTCCCAAACCAGTACTGTCCTGATTACCGGGAAGATACGGAAATGCCTCGATATGATACGATACGCGCGTCCCAGGGTTGCCAACCCGTACGATAATTATGGGGGCATATGATAATTTGAATGCTTGAACTCATGGTTGTCAACTCGTATGATAATTATGGGGGTGTACCATAATTTCTAATTTTCACTGGTTTTTCACACCAGCGAAATGTAATTACAAATAGCAACACTACTTTTACCCTCATGGTCTGTCTCCACCCCTCTAAAACAACCATTTCATATCCTACTATCCTTCTATCCTTTATCCTCTTGTTGCCAGTGTGCCCAGATCTGGTAATCTCAATGAAGAAGGCACTGTTCAGAAAATTGATGATCAATGGAGGAAACTCGGAATGCCTAAGTGATATTCCCGGTGAAATAAAGAACATGTCTGAACCTGGCAGTTTCTGGAGTGCTGTTAAACTCATGTCACCTTGGTGGGAATACTGATTCAAAGAACTAGTGGCCTTTGCATTATTAGTGATTTCATTGCCCCACAGAAACACTTCCTGTGAAAGAGTTTTTTACAAACTAGGTTTAATAAAAACCAAAATTAGAAACAGATTGGCGCCAGATACGGTAAATGAACCTATTCTGTCGTCTCAGCTTATGAAATAATGTGGTGGGTCCGAAAATCTGCAAGCTACCGAGATATTAAAGTTTATCTCGACAACAAATTTGTATAATGCTGCAACATTTGAGGAAGATGATGAACTTTCAGATGAATAGTGCTAGAAACATAAGTACTAAAGTTATAATACTGTTTGAGGTCATCAATCTTGTAAGTGAATACCATAAACATCAATAGTATTACATATTCGTAAGTGTTATGCTGATAGATTTATTGTTGTAGCATTTGGTTTATGATGTACGATAATTTTGAGTCCAAATCTATAATTTTGAGTGGCCGGTACGATAATTTTACTTTGAAACATTGGCAACCCTGGCGCGTCCATATTACTTAGGGAATAGAATACAGCGAAGGGAGTAAGCAACCGTCAGTTACTGACTATAGAATATATGATAGTACCTTTAACTAAGGGAAACCTTTGTCAACCATTCTATAAAAAGATTAGGTATTCATTTTAATGGATTGCATGCTGTATAAAGAAACTTAAGTTTAAAACATAAAGCCATAAAGGATGTCTGCTGCCTGCTTTCCTAGAGCCTTTTTGGTCCTATTAAGCGGATGATGTAGGTGCAAATACCTTGAGGCGTTTCGCCTTCATGAGAACTATTTATGTGTATTCAGTCTGGCAATTTAGAGCACCTTTTGTCTTCACAGCGCAATAAGTGTGACATCTACTACACTTCAAAAGGCTGCAAAACTATTACCTAGGTTTTATGACGTTATCTCACCTATTTATAGAAAGACTATTCAACATACACAAACAAATTATGGCATAGGAAGATGTTTTGGTGTAAAACGGCAGCAATTTAAAAACCGATGAAGTTGAAATTCCTCCTTAGTCATTTGACATCATCGGGCCTTTGTTTGTCCGCCGGTCTGGTATTCTATGTGAAGTAGCTTAGCCCCGACAGTTCTTTGTTTTGCGCCGCACCCGGCTTCCCAGTACATAGAAATAGGAAGCTTTAATTCAACAGATTATACAAACCGTTTCCCATTTTAGCTCCACTTAAGTTATTAAAGGTATAAAATGCTTTTAGAAAAAATCTGATGTGTTGCACTCACATGACTTTCTCTACTCTTCTACTAACCATTCTTACAAACTCTTATTCCTATATCTTCTTCGTGTTAGTTAAGATAAACATTTGTACAAATTGTCTAATTGCTTATTTCCTTGTAGGTACAAGGGGAATGTTAGAATACAGTAGGCTTTGTGCGATAGTCAAATGATTAAGATTCTGTTGTCTTTGCACACTTAACATATAAAAACATGAACAACGATGATGCATTTCACGAAAGTTCTAAGTTTTCCGAAACTCGCACACATAACAAGGAATATCTCCGAAATGGTTCACCCTACAAGAAAATTTATTGAGACATAAATTGTGTATTTTAGCAAGATCTACATTTTTGTACAGTATAATTTGGTCTATCTCTAACGGTTTACCAGTTATTCAAAAGTCGTCCAGAGTAAATACGACTACAGGGGCTATAGCCAGAAAATTCAAGATATACATTTCATTTGTCATAAAAATATCTCAAACATATGACATTTTAATCAAAATCGTTAGAGCCATTTTCAAGAAACTCAAAATTTTCGAAACATTTTCCATGTAAAGGGTAGTTTAGGGTAGGGATATTTTCTTCAAAATCTTTGTGTCGCATCCTTAAAAGACATTAAACTTAAATAACAACTTTGGTTTTTAACCGAATTTTCCTTTTTGAGCTATGCTGTCCACAGACTGACAGACTGACAGACTGACAGACTGACAGACTGACAGACTGACAGACTGACAGACTGACAGACTGACAGACTGACAGACTGACAGACTGACTGACACACAGACACACACACACGGACCTTTTTCTAAAAATGCTTTTATTGGATTCAGGGGGTCTCAAAACATATATTTCCGGTGAAATCTCGACATCGAATTTTTGGGTGGAATACAATACTTGCCAGTAGAGAAAGTAAAAATTACTATGATTTTGTTTCCGCTGCGGATATACCATCAGAATATGGGATAGTTTATTAAAGCAAAGTATACATTTGTTTTTGTTTTGCTGCCACAGCACCATTCTTTAGACGTGTTAAATCAGAGCAAGCCAGAAAACGGCAGTCACAGCAGATATGTTTAGGCACGTGTAACAGTGCCACTATGGGATAACTAAGTCACGAGGGCAGTACCCAAAGTGACGTCAAAATAAGCTGACGGGGGACGTGGACCCGTGTCTTGTTTGGACAGTGAGTGCTGTTGCAGCCGAGGGACCAGCGACCATGTTACTGTTGGGGAGAACCATTTACATTTCTCTGCTCCTGAATATACGATAAAGCTTCAACTCAAGATTTTCTCTGAAGCTATACACCCTATCCTGGAGTAACACTGCCTAGCTTTGTTTTTAGATAAAAACACCTGTTCATGCTGTGACAAATTAACAATTCGTCAAATCCCACTCCTGATACCAATGTAGCAAAATGACAAAAATTCAGACCACCTTTTTTCTCACTTTATTTTTTTCCAAAAGTGAATGCACAACACAGTTCTCTTTTAATGACGTTAGGTCGTAACACTGACTCGTTCCTTTTGTGTTTGTTTTACTTTCTCTGCACCCCAAACAGCTGACTTTGACGATACAATCACTCTTCCGATACATTCACACACACACACACTCACACACACACACACACACACACACACACACACACACACACATTCACACGGAAGCACTGCCTACTGCGACGACTCGTGGGCCCCTCAAGCTTTTATACCGACGACGACGTAGCCAGATTTTTTCTCGAACTTTGCATTTTCTGGAACTTTCCGACAGCCAGAAGATTCACGAACAATCTAGAACATTCCTTTTGTTTCTGCCGCTCTGATTGTTGTCATCTTGAGTACCTTTATTTGTTCGTCGGTCTGGTATGTGGTGTGAGGTAGATTAATCTTGAGCGTCCTTGGTTGTGCGTCACGGCCAGCGTCACAATACGCTATATCTATAATATCATTTAACCTTATAAATCCGGCATTTTTAAATTTTCTGTTACCGAGCTATAACATATATTCCACCTCAAAACTTCGGTGTCCAGATTTTACGTGATAAAGCCCGTGATTTAAAAATGGCACGTTCTAAAATTTTATTTTCAAAAAATGTGTGTGTGTGTGTGTGTGTGTGTGTGTGTGTGTGTGTGTGTGTGTGTGTGTGTGTGTGTGTGTGTGTGTGTGTGTGTGTGTGTGTGTGTGAACAGCAGAGTTAAAAATCTGTGTTGCACTCATATGACTTTCTTTACTCTTGTACAAACTAATCTTAAAACACCTATTCTTCATCTACTTCATGGAAATAAACATTTGCAGAAATTATAATAATTCATTGCTAATTTTCTTGCAGGTACAAGGGGAATACAGTAGTCTTTAAGTGTAGTCAAATGTTTTAAAGCTCTCGCTGTGTCATTGCTTTGAAATTCTCTTCTCTTCCCATGACCAAGAAATAAAACAAGCGCCTGCTACAAGGTTTTGTGATCTGATCAGCTCTCTGGTTTCCAAAATTCCAGCATGGCCCTTTACCCACGACAAATAAATACGTTTGGTATTTTCAATAAAGCTCTTTGTAATTATATTTGCCAGAGGATTATTATTAGGGCTCGGAAGTTCATGCCCTAAAAAACACTGAAATATGCATTTAAATGTGCTCTTAAAAACTTGAAAATATGCCAAGAAATATGCACTATTTAATTAAAACAATTAATGTTCCTTTGCAGTAGACAAGGCGAGTTAGTATGAATAATAAATAGTTACCTTATTCTTTAGAGGTTGAAGCAGAAGTGGTCCCGCTGCTAGTATTAACTGCTAAATTGCAGTTCACAACCAACACTTTGCACAAATTTTCAACTGTAAAACATCGTCTGTTGTCTAGCAAAACACTTTGTAACGCGAAAAACTTCTACACGTCACAATATGTTATCGGGGCATATTTAAATGATGCTAACTGCTTCACACACAGAGAGAGAGAGAAAGAGAGAGATAGAGAGTCAAGTCTCTTGGTATGACAGATGGTTTTCTTTTGAGGATGTCTCGAATACCGCACATCTGTTTATAACCAGAATTTTTTGAAATTACATAATTCACTTTCTCTTTCACTTTTTGTCCTATGCTACCAGGAACCGAACTTTGATCACATTGTTTTTTTCAAAGACAGTAAGTGATTCATGCAAAGGAGATCCTACAGCTTCCAATGCCGTTATGGCTGTTGGTAAGAAAGAAAAATGGGCAGATATGAAACCAAGATCCTCTTTTAACCCAGTGCCTGACAGAATATTTTGCACAGTTTCTATCGATGAAGCATCTTTCAAGTCCAGTGAATTAATAACCTCTTCGGCTATTTCTATGTGCTCAGCATAATATAAAACTGCATCGATCCATGTTCCCCATCGATTAACACTGGTGCAGGAAGAAGTCAGACATTACGTGCTATTGATCTAAACAACTTAACTCTTTTAGGAGACTTAATAAAAATTATCTTCGTACTGGATACAAATCTACCTACCAATGGGAAAGAACCATTGTCTCAGAAATGCTACCAATATGAAAAATATTATATAGATGAAAAAATAAAAAAGCATAAAAATCATTAAAATATGCAATATAGGGGCTATAGTATTGGAATAATATGCATTTATCAAAAATCAAGAAAATATGCAGTTCTATGCACCATAAAATCATGTCCAAATAACTGAAAATTCCGTAATTCGTGCACATAATATAAAAGCATACATTTTGAACCCCTATGAAAAAACATGCAAATGCATGAACTTCCTAGCCCTAATTATTGTTGTATTGTGACGGCGGCCGACTCAAAGAGGCTCAGTTCTGTTAGCTCACACCACTTGCTACGCAACACGCGACAATGGCGAGTAAGAATATAGGCCATGTGCACACTTCTACAAGGTTCGAGTACAGCGCCATTAATTGGGCCAATTGGAAAACCACTCTTTCTTGAGATGGGTGTCATTAGAGGTAGTTCCACCTCTAGACCAAAACCATACCAGGACTGGGTCAAATCCACTCTGAAAGGCCTTCTCTTGTTTCAAAGGGGAAAAAAAAAAAAAAAAAAAAAAAAAAAAAAAAAAGCAAGTGGAATATTTATCTTCCAATTATACCACAGTTTATACTGAGTTAGTACATAAGTTCATACGTTTTGAGCCTTGTCCATAGAATGGATGTTTGACTGATTACAGTTCCAAACAGTTGACAGTTCTCAGGTCGACATGGATCATAGCCCTTTAAAGCATTTAAATGACCTAAATCATTAGCGAACACGGGGTGTTACTCCCACTTACGGCAATACGTAAAAATAGAATTATGTAGACAAGGTGCGGATAATTTCAGAAGAAATTGTCTAGTATTTCAAGTACAGACGGAGAAACTGTTAGTCCCTGTACAATACGTTTAGAACAACTTTATTGCTAAACAGTAAATAAATGTCGTAGGTAACACAGGAAAAAATTGTGCATCATTCAAACACTTTTCAAAGAAGGGACAAGAACATGTTGTACAGCAAATAAGTGCTTCAGAAGGACGTTCACAGAGCTGCTGAAATTTTAAAATAGAAACCATTCATAAGGCATTGTTGTTCATAAATTATAACCGCATGATCACGAGAAATGCTGGGAATGTTTCAATGCAGATGGAGACCACTCCCAACACAACTTGCAATTAGGTTAGTACTCATTACAAGGCATATTATCATAAGTAATGGGGCATCTTTAGAATGGAAAAACTTGCGAGTGCAACAGACAGTCCGCGAAGCAAGCATGCCAATGCAATGCATCTTTGTGAATAAACCTATCTGAATTGCTTTCTTACAAAACGGGAATTAAAATCCTCATACCGAATAAAGGAAAGTAGGCCCCGTAGTTTCTCCTGAAGACTCCATCACCTACGAGCAGTAAAAATATACTTCATGGATACTTTTAGCCTCACAGGTCAAAAGAAGACGAGGCGCCGGAAGTAGGAAAGCGCATATCACGGTACTAAAACAAGAGGAAGACAGAGCCGGAAACAGTTGAATATCATTTGATGGCGTTCTTGAAGAAAGGGCGGAAAGCAAACTCCGCGGTGGACCGAAACTTTCTTAAGTCGTATGCAAGACGTCGGAACTAAGAACAAACAAAGAAACCATAATATCTTTCTTCTCTTTTCCTCCTTTCATAAATTGTGGAGATTGTTAGCTGCTAAAGTTTAGCTGCCTTGTTTAAGTATCTTTCGTGGTATATTTACGGTGGCATTGAAACAAACATAACTTGCGAGAATATTCTTCTCTTGCCTTTCTCTGGCGTCTTGGTAGGGAGAGATTTTAATTGTCAATGACGGAGTGCGTTCTCTCCCCATGTAGCCCGGGGCTCTTAGGATCTTATCTCGTTTCGGCTATCGGTTCTCTTATTTTCTTCTGCTCTTCCGCCTTGATTCAAACCCCCGAGCTTTTCCAACCTAGTTCTCTTTTAGGATAAAGGAAAAGTAACTTTGACAGGAGTGAACATTAGGAGTTGGTAGTAATGGATACAGACCTACCGGGTGTTCAGGCATTAAATACTTAAGGAGCATGAAATTCGTTTGTAAGCTTAGGAAAGAAGTAATCAAATAACACTGGCCAACAATGAAAATGTTTCGCCCAAAAATGGTTGATTCTTACTAACTTCCACCTCCTGAATTCATAAATAACAATAAAAATGGTTAAACAGCTCTCGTTCGGGTGATAATGTAATAAGTTATTTGTTAAATTCTACGTTTTTGTATGGGAAAAAAATTGCTTTTGAAATAGGCACACCTATCTACTGAAAAAACAATGTTTTCAGCTATTTTAGGTTATAAACATTCATGTTGTTGCTGTGGGTGTAAGATTAACATTGTTTCTGTTGTAATTAGTTACAAGTTCTGATTTTTTCAGTCTTTTAAGACGTAAACTTTATTAAAATGTCACGAATATGTGTAAGTTCTGTGAATATCTTTTGTTACATTTGTGGTGAAGTAACATTTTCATCACAGAAATGCAACCTGGCATCTCCTGTGTAGATGCCTATCTGCATTATTTTGGTATGAAAGTAGGCGACCAAGATAAGTCATGGGGATCCACATACACCAGTTGCAAATTCTGTTCTGTTGTACTGCAGAATGGCTGAAAAATAACACATATCTATGGCTTTTGCTGTAGAGACAATTACCCCAATGGCGACTTACTGTCGTAAGTTGTACTTAGATAACCTTTAGATCGTAAGTGGGGTAAGTGTCTCTGTTCTCGTTGTCTTTTGGTTTTGCTGTTGTGAATTCCGGAGCATCCCTGTGAGACCATCTGCAAGCATTGCTTCATTCCAATGACCCTGATACCTCTGTTCCATTTAACTGCTATGGTTTTCCCATTCTACTGGATGGAAGGCACTGCTTTGGCCATACTTTAACCTAGGATTCTACATGATGTGTGTAACAAATATGTCCAATACAATTATTGTCAATATAGAGCCTCGCCGAAAAAGTAAAATATTATATTAATATATTACACATTTAGTCAAAATTAAATGTTAATGTGATGCTGCCAAGTCTCTCTGAGAAATTAAACTTTACATGACATTTTAACATTAAAATGTGACTAAATTCATTCGAATAAGGCAGAAATTTACAGTATTGTTCAGTCAATGCTTAATGAAACAATACATATTTTTATCTTGAAGAAACTAGATGGCTCTAAATATTTCACACATTCTTTTACGGCGTAGGTTCTTTATTGGCAATTGTATTGCGCATTCACACAGAATTCCTGTTTAACGTATAGTCGAAGGTTTACAACACCATGCAATCTTTTTTTAAGCATATAATTTTAATGGAAATGTGACGTTTATTTTCAAGCATTAACTCTGAAAAACGAGTCGAAACCAGCTGTAGTTTCCCTACAAAACATGAATCTAGGGTGCTCTTCATTGAGGGAAGACAGAAATAGATTTCTGTATCAATAACAAGTCCTTGTGCTTCGTGCAATAAGGCTCTTTTAATTCAAAAAGTTTGCAAATAACTTTCAGTTTTGTTTCATTGTCGACTTTAATAGATAACAAGCCACTCGGTTTCTCAAGTATCCAATTACGAAAATGTGTTTAAGATCTGACGCAACGATCTCCAAACAAATTCGCTGATTGCCTGCCTTTGATTACGTTCTGTAAATAACTTCTTGGCATGTGACAGCGAAACAGAAGCGAAGCATGAATTGTTAATTTAACTGGGGCACATAGCTCTCCCCTGCTTATAATTCATCATTGCTTTGACGTTTTCAATTAGACACCCTTTGCAGTGGCGTAAATCCAAATCTATTCTATTGGAGGTAAGGTCGAGATTTCTGATTCACACTGAAACAAATGTGATGTGTTGCACTCATATGTCCTTATATCTTCTGAGGACACTCGCACAAAGTTCGAGATATCGGTTGTTTTCATAAAAGTATCTTGAACATAAAATCATTTTTGAGAATGAAAAATCTGTCAAAATGTTCTATGTAAGGGGTATTTCGCTATGGGAGATGCTCTTAAAAATATTCTCTCCGTCTCTGTCTCACATAGATATAAACACACGTTCGCGCACGCGCACACACACATTCACAAAGACCTCTTTTGATGTCTTAAGGTCCCAAGATATATTTCCGGTGAAATCCCGAAATTGAATTTTTGGGTGGAATGCAATATACAGAAGGTAACAATAAAATATTAATGAAACAAGGACGTTACAGTGAAAGGTGTAATGTATATCATAATTGTATATCGCCATTTGCTTATTTTATTCATTTGTTTAGAATCGTAGGTTTTGCCTATATGCTATTCCAATAGCATAGGCAAGATTACCAAATACAATTTATTAACTAGTAAAGTATACTAGTTGTATAGTGCCTATAATTGCCTTTCTTGGAGCTGAAGGGCATAAACCATTATACGAGTATACACTTCGTGTATCTTTTATTTTTTTAAAATTTATGATGTGTTATAAGACCCTTTAACCCTAGAACCACCAAGGATGGGCAAATATTGCCCGCCTGTAGATTTTCTTTTTTAGAACCTCATAACAAATATTCTCTGTTTAGGGACCTCTTCTATTTGTCTTTCAGCTTATAAAGTACCAAGCTGCCTATTTGTCTTGATACAATTTTAAAAATTGGAAATAAAACACTACAGATTTTATCCTCAAGAGTATATTTCTGGGTTAGCGGGATCTGTAACCATAATTCTAATTCTGTCTAAATCATTTGGCAGCCTTGAATGTGAATTTTATGGTTCATTGTGAAGCCGAAATTGTGAACGCCATAATTATGGAAATAATACTGCTTCACATGCCAGAATTAAATAACCGGGAAATATTAAAATCGTCGCATGTATAAAAGCTACAGACCTGGGAAGATTGTTCACGGTTAAACTTGTCAGAAAGGACACATAATGTTACAGACAAGTCATTAGTGGCAAGCACCAGGTAATTGGGCTAAAACCCTGTAAGACCATTTTTCCTGGAAATCGCATTAGTGCAGGCGTGCTGAATAGGAAAACAAGGGATGGTCACGTACGCTGCGGCGAACCCCGTTGCCGGTGTAGAGATAATTAAGAAGTGAAAGGCATTAATGTCACAACGCCGAGTTTTTAATGAGAATTGGAAAGTGACTTGTGACCGGGTGGTCAGGTCAGTCGAGACACTTGTCGCCCAGATCCCCGAACGAGCAGGTCAGTCACAGGACTTGCATTCCAGATCCTCGAGTGTGAGGACACATTGCATTTTACAGTAACAATCTTTAGTCTTAGTAAAAACATAGCAATGACGTAACAATTCTAATAGCGATCGGCAAATCTAAAACATTACTTGATTGTGAATAAAAGTGTTTCGACGAGAGTTCCGGCTTTGATTTGAAAATACCCACGCATACCCGGAAATTAAGGTCCATGCAGAGCAGCCGGAGCAGAAATCACCTGAGAACATCCTTCTGCTTAGGATAGTGGAATAGAGGAGTAATCCCGCTTCAGCTGTTTTTTGTGCAGTGTTTAACGCCCGCTTTTACTGCATGCGGCACCGCAGGCGATGGCCTTAACGGTTCATTATTGAGAGTCTAATTCTTGAGTTGCATTTTCACTGTTGATTTCTAGACTATAATTACTATTTGCAGTTAGTTGCGCTAGAGGTTGTTTGTTATAAAGCAAACGTGGTTCTTGCAAGAAAGTTTCTATAAGTTATAGAGGACTTTATTTTCGCAAAATGGCTTTAATTATTGGGTTCCGGAGGTAAATGTTCCCCATCTGTACATGGCAATATTCCCTCGATGAATGAGCGTCTCTTGAATGTTTCCAACCTATACTGGTGCAATAGTTTTTATTTCTTTTTTGAATTTTTTCCTCAACGACAAAGCTGCTTAATTATTACACCGAAGTTTGTATAAACGTTTTGCACAGCCTGTATATTCTAGTACAGACTTTGTTCCTAGTTAGTACACAATTTTTATTCCCCAAGTTTTGTGCAGTGTTGCTTGTAGTTGACCAGAGAAAAATAACTTACACGTTTTTTGATCCTGTTTCAAACATATTTTTAACTGTCACTGAGCACTTTATTGAAAACTGATCTCAGATTGGAAATACAATCGCATAAAACAGACACATATTAGAAGACTTATAGCTTAGTGTAACGCAGGCAAATTTGGTGCACCATGTAACAAAATAATTTGCGCTCCTAGAGGTAAAGTTTTAGTTTAGGGGAGATGGCAAGCTGTTTGGGTAAAAAAAATATCAATTTTGTGTTTTTTGCTTATTTTACAAATTTAAACCCTGTTTTAACACAATCTAGTCTTTTAACCCCGAAACCACGCCAGAAGTGCTTTTGAAATACATTTAAATGCCCAATGAAGGATATGGCTGAAAACATAATACAGTGTGTCCCAATTGAATCACCCTATTCTCATTTACGTATTTCTGACAAACTATTTGAGATATCGAAATGAACTAAACTTTACTAATACGTATGACTCATCAAGTTTGTATACAAAAATCAAGGAGGTCATATCACTTCCACATGTACCCCACCAGTCACACGAAGGATATGCAAATATGAGAATAGGGCGATTCAATTGGGACACCCCGTATATTATAACGGCCATACCGAGTTGCAAACACCACGGTAGGTTTGCATCAGTGACTGTAAAGTGACGAAAGCTAACGTCAGGATACTGACAAAGCAGGCAGGAGCTTTATTAACGCGCGCGGTTTACACCCCCTTGTCTGTTACGTCTGATTTGTTCACGGCATCTGTTGTGTGTATTCTCGTCGTCTGTCACAGCCGTCCGCTGGACTAATCGCCGTCACACCGTCTAAGGTAAGTATGTGTTATAACACCCTGGCCTAGGTCTTCGGCCACTCGAACCCGCTGGCTCAAACAAATGGCTGGTGCGCCGACTCAGGGCTAGCATTATTTCTCCACCTCATGTCTCCCAATACCTCCCTGAACAGCGACGTCCCGAATGCAACCGCAGACGTTCACTACCAAAACCGTTACAACTTCATTCAGCTCTTTCAATTCGTGGTGCTAACTTTTTTGCGTTCGTTTTATCTGTTCATGTTTTATTGAAAATTATTGCTCTAATTATTATTTTTAATTCTTTTTAAAAGTTTAATTTTCTGAATATGTAATTTCACCTAATATTTCTTTGACCGCACGCCACTGTTCTTTAGTTTTACATTTCTTTCCAGTATAAGAGAATGAATTCCTAATAATCGCAAGGAAGCTCTTTGTGACAGCCTTGCTAATGAATCTCTGAGTGGGACCGAATATGCCCTTGCAGTATTTCTGCAAAGGCGATAGCAATTCCAACCAATTTTGGTTCTTTATTCGTCCTTCTATTCCACTCCTTTCTTTAGGCACCCACAACATTAATCATTCGCAGAAATCAGGCCCGTCTTACTTTCGGATGCGGAACCCTTGGTGTAAAATATAAAGGAAGTGAACAGCAAAAAGAGAAAATCACAAAAACCTCCCTTATTTCACCTTTCTCTTTCACCTACTTGCCCCTAATTCGTCAAGACAATTCGTCCTTCAGAAACAATGGATGGTGATTGCAGGCTTCGCCCATCGTTAATTAAACAAAATTTTATTTTTGCTCTACGTCTTCCTCACTGTTTTGTTCCACAGTGATCCGTCTCCCCCATACTCCCCCAAGTCGCGTTCTTTCATCCATTATATTCGTATTTTTATTCCTTGAAGCTTATGCTATACGATACATCAGGAGTAATGAAGAATGTTCTTATCTGTGGAAATAACTTGGATGGAAATGGCAAGAGGGCAAGTTGAAGGATTTATTGTATTGTTCCCCTCTTTCCCCTCCTCAATGGCTGACATTTTCAACCTGTTTGCTAATTTCATCTCACTTAGAGCTCTCATTTTAGGTACAATAAATTGAGAAATGGTGTCAAAAGATTTATTTCTGAACATTTTCTTCAACTTTGAAAACCTCACTTGCCACGGACACGGCTCACATTCGGCAGGTTGTGGTTCAACTCCCGCGACCTATCTTCCTGATCCTTGGGTTTTTCTGGGGTTTTCCCGAGTCACCAGGCAAATCCTGGGAAGGATAACTAGATCACCCGAATTTGCCGTCCCTCAATCTAATTTCAATACGGTCTTTCAGGGCCGGAAGTGTTGACGATGGGCGAGTTTGACGCTGCTGTGTGGGAACTTTGCGAATTGTAGTGGATGGGTACTGTTGCAGTCACCTGACTAACCAACAAAAAGCAAAATATTTAATATAAGTTGCAGCTTAATTTTCTGGTGTTTTATAATTTATATAAGTTATTTATTTCTTATCAGTTAGACCTTTAACTGTTCTAATTGTATTATCTGTCTTGGGTTTTTATATTATGAAATATAATTTTGGTCCTATATGTTTAAGAGTTCAGCAGTTAAATGTAGAAAAGCTCTATCTGTTTTATGTTTTGCAGATTAAGTCGCTGTAATACAAGTATAAAATAATTAAATTCATCAAGTAGGTACACAGAGAGAAAGTATTCTGCTACACATGTAATAAAAAACTATGTGTGATACGCCCTTTGTAATGCTATAGACGTGGAATATTGAGTAATTATTTATTAATAGACTTTAGGTGAATTTAACCTTCTGCATGATTAGTTGTTATCAATGAAGCAGGCCACTGACGTAACCCGAGAGCCGCGCTGAGGCTCTAAGCTAGCAGTAAGCCAGAGCAAGGCTCGATGCCAGTGCCTGCCGTAGAGAACTCTCAATTCAACCCTTTCTCTCTAGCAAACAATAGCCTCAACATTTGGCTCAGTGTAATCTCCTCCGTAAATACCTACTCTAGCTGCACTCCTACCTCTGCTATGAGTACAAGGAAAGCTATAACTCCACTTCTAAGTGTAGAGGATGCTAGTATAAATTTGGATATTTGTATTCCTAATTGAGAAGAAATTGAAGAATACTACATATATATTTGCTAAATGTGCATACTTATAATTTTACTCATTAAGAGTGGTATGTTTTCAGGTTGGTTAGCACTTCAAAGTAGTTTTGGCACACAGAATCCATATGTGTTTGTTTTCCCCGAGAGAGCGGAGCGGAAGGCGTGACCCAGAGTGGTGAAACCTCGCGGTAGCTAAATAATTTACTTCTAATGGTTTCTGCAGGGTCAATAACATTGAATTAGACCATTGGGTCGCGCATTGAGGTGCGAAGCAATAACAGAAAATCTATCTCACAGACGTTCATTTCGCGGCAGAGTTACAACTATGCACACATCAAGTAGTAAGCTATATGATTGGTTTGTAAGAAAAATGTTACACGAAGAAAAAGAATAGTTAATAAACCGAACTCCATATACATTAAGGTACCAACTATCAAATTATCTACATTTATATTCCTAACAGCCTTTAAGGTATAAAATAGATGTTTTTATGATCGACCATGCCATAACGTAGGGCTTATACGCCACTGTAATGGGTCTCATAATATCCAACTCTTCATTATGACACTGCTATCCACCAATCAGAGGTGCACCAGTTCATAAAAACACTGCTAATCCACAAATCGAAGGTGCACCAGTTCATAGTGACACCGCTAATCCACCAATCAATACAATATTAAATTCAATAGAACAAAAAACTCGCAAATTAACCTTTATCTTCCATCAAATTACTCAATTGCACAAACCAAAGCCCCGCTAATTAATTTCAACAGTTGCATAATAAACAACTTGAATATGACATAAATTTATTATTTATTTATTTATTCTTAATATTGTAAATAAAATTCTAATAAATTCAATTCGTGTTCTCGTTTTTGAAAATCTATAGTTTTTAAAGCTAATAACATATATACTCTCTGCATCAATGTGTCGACACCAACCTAACAGGAAAAGTTGAAGGCAATCTCTGGCAAATAAGATGTTCGTAAGAATACTATGAACCCTTCGTTTCCTAAAATATATTGCATCTTTTGTCGGCAGCTTATACATCTGTTCCCCAATTTTCATGCCCCTTGTCACAATCCTCCCTAAAAACTCTGCTTTTGTGTTCACCGTAGTTTCATAGACAAGTAATTTCACATATTCCTACATAAATAAACTCAAAGATGCACTGATGAGCCATGGAATGGGTTCATCTCAAGCAATCCACCGATTGGCCCCTTAAGTCGATCCATTTTTAAGAACAACACTAGATAGGCAATCCTATCCCACAAGACGGTTGATAATGAACTGAATTAATTTGTAAATTTTTTATTACACCTCTCTAAAACACTCCGCTTTAGCGGCCAATATAGTTTAATATTGCAATTTCAACAGTTAATCTGACAAATGAATATCCATTCATACAATAACAAGCGCAAAACAAGTTTATTTCAATTATAACTCAGTTCTGAATAAAGCACGACACAGATGTATGACAGTTAAATTAGCAGATCTATTCTTTTGAAAGTCACACTAATATGCATATGCATATTTTATTTTAGACATAAGGTTGCCTTTAACATGAGTACTTTGACACATAGGAGATGATTTGACCTTTCATGTATATTAGTAAATAACAGATTTTAATTTACGATAGTCACGCTGTTTGCTTCACATTTTCCTTTAATAAATTGATTACTTTTCATATTACAGGATACTTCAATACCAGCAACTATTTTTCTTGCTTCAGGTGCAGTGCTTTTTTCGGTAATATTCATTTTAGAAAAATGTAAACATCTAGGAGCATCCGCTGAACACAAATACTGTGTATTACCTATGTAAATGCTAGTACCTGGGCGGTCGAGCTTCGCTCGGCGTTTTTCGCCTCTGTTTTTGTGAAATCTTGTTTTTTTGTGGGAGAAGATACTTATTTAGACAAACTGAAAGTCAAAACGTTAACTAAATAACAATTTTAGTCGCAATTGTGAAGAGCCATTTCCGAGGTACAAATATTTCATAAATGCCATCATTTCAACTGTAAAACGTCTACTGCTGAACGCAGACCTCCCCCATAGATATCCACCAGTTTGACGTTTTCCTTGAGCATTTGTTCCATTATGGAATTCAGTTTCGTGCTGCTGCGATTGACTCCAGGACGTTAACACGTTGGCCATGGTCCTTCATCTTTCCGTCGAGTTCTTCCATGGCTTCCTTTACCCTGGCCAGTCGCTCGTTAGTATTCTCCGATACATCTATCCTCATATTAGACATTCCTGTCTTCATTTTTTCTGTTTTGGAGTTTACATTTTCAATTTGCCTTGTTGTGTAGTAGTAAAATTGTTGCCATAAAAATTTGCCCCATAAAAATACATATACGTGACGAATTTCGCGGTGATCGGTTAAGCGGTTTTCGAGCTTAACAATTGGATATATATATATTTTATATTTATTGGTTGTTTATATATATATAAACAACCAAGTTGTATAGATGATATGAATTGTTTGTAGAACAGTGAGTGGAGAAAGAGATGTGAATGTGTTACCTAAAAGTGAGTATAGTAAACAGTGTGAATGTAATATGCAGCATTTCTATTTCAAACATGCACAAAATTGTATGACTTATTTCTAGAAGAGTGAGTAGAGAAACAATTATGAATGTGTTTCCCAAAAGTAAGTAGAGAAAACAGTGTGCATGTAATACGTGGCATTTCTATTTCAAACATGCATGAAATTGTATGACTTATTTGTAGAAGAGCGAGTAGAGAGAGGTGTGAATGTCTTACCTAAAAGTGAGTAGAGAAAATAGTATGAATATAATAGAGAAAGAGATGCGAATGTGATACCTAAAAGTACGTAGAGGAACCACTGTAAATGTAATATGTAGTATCTCTATTTCAAACATACAGAAAATTGCATGACTTATTTGTAGAAGAGTGAGTAGAGAAAGAGATGTGAATGTGTTACCTAAAAGTGAGAGGAAAAAACAGTGTAAATGTAATAGCATTTTTATTTCAAACATACAGAACATGGTATGACGTATTTTAAAAGTGGGGATAAAAGTGTTTTTGATGCAAAATCACGTTTTTTATGGAAAATTGTTTATAGAAGAGTGAGTAGAGAAAGAAATGTGAATATGTTACCTAAAAGTAAGTAGAGATAACACTGTGAATGTAATATGTAGCATCTCTATTTTAAACATACAGAAAATTGTGTATTTATTTGTAGAAGAGTGAGTAGAGACAGAGATATGAATGTGTTACCTAAAAGTGAGAGGAGAAAACAGTGTGAATGTAATAGCATTTATATTTGAAACACATAGAACATGGTATGACTTATTTTAAAAGTGCGAATTAAAATATTTCTTGGTGCAAAATCACGTTTTTTATGAAAAATTGTTTATAGAAGAGTGAGTAGACAAAGAGATGTGAATGTGTTACCTAAAAGTGAGTAGAGAAAACACTGTGTATATAAAAATTTAATCAAATCTTTAGAGTCGTTTCTGAAATACCGGGAATATATACAAGAATTGCGCAGTAGAAGCGGGAATAAAAAATGTTTTTTTGTATGCAAAATCGCGTTTTTTCGGAAATTACACCTATATAGCTGAACTTATAAAGCAAAACCCTATCTGAATACAAAATTTGATCGAAATCGTTAGAGTCGTTTCCAAGTTGCTCGGAATAAATATATATATATACAAGAATTGCTGATTTAAATATATAAGATTAAATTTTGAGATAGTCCTTTGATTTGCTCTACTATTTGCCCATATATACAAATAAAGTATTGTGTCTCGTCCAGACTGTCAAAGTCAAGATTTCACCATACATTCATGTTTGGAAGTACCCTAATAACACTTTTAGAACTGTACCTGCAAATGTAAGTGTGTCTGCAAGCACAGTAACTCGAATGAAACGACAGCTAATACAATACTTCCCCTACTTACCAGTAGAGAAAGTAAAAATACTTATTTGATATTTAAATTACGTATCTTTCAAGTATGCGCCACGAAGATTTTTGAGAAAATCCTCCCAACCACAAAATAGCCTTTACATGGAAATATTTTTCTTATTTTTTTTATTTTCGCAACACTGGATCAATATATGACGCCTTACATAAACAATATGTATTCAATTTCTTGTCAAAAGTGTGCAAAGCGTGCTTTATTTAATCAAATCTTGTACCGTCCTCTACATCTGAGAAATTACAAAATAGAAACAAAAGCTAACCTCAGGAAGAATATGGAGTTTGTTAAAAATCACAATTTGGCTGAAATGTTTCTCATAGTGCTAGCCATTTTCAAAATATTGCATGTGTCGAAGTGCTGGTCGTGTAACGGAGTTGCCTGAGATTCTGTGTCTAGATATTTTTTCTAACGGATCAAGTGGGTCATAAGCAAGGAGCGGGGTTTTAGTAAGAAATCCATTAAGTTAACCGTGCACCTACATCGGAAAGTGGAAGCGCCGGCGACGTTGCAGTGCTCTTGTGAACAATTAGAGTAGAAGCCAGTACAACCCTCACGCTACCTGCCGGCTCTATACTCCATGCTGTTTATGTTACTTCCTATGATTACTTACTAAAACCCCGTCCCCTGGACATAAGACGACAATTCTGACTCTTAAGTCGAAACTGACGTCTGATGCACTTATTTTCGTTTCCATTCTTAACAAAGTGAAATATATATCATTCTAGCTCAAAACGTTTATCAGATAATGATTAAATATTTTAATTACGGAATAAAAATGCACATTCTCTCAAACCGCCTTGAGCATTCACATTTGGCACAAAAGTATGATAGTCAGATTTTCTGATACTTTAGCACAATGAACATAAATGGAAGTTAATATTATTAGTTGTAGAACATTAAAACCTTGCATTTATGAACTGTTAATAACATTTTTTCTTTGATTTTTCAGTATAAATTAATTTTTAGTGAGCCAATGGATAAAGTAAACATAAAATGCATACTTGAATTCTTAGAGAGCATAATTTAAATTCTGCATGAACATTTGTATACAAATCAGGGAAAACTAAGAATTAAAGGATGAATTCCATGCGGAACAATGCAAAACTGAGCGGGCGGAAAGAATACAGAAAGTTCTTGCGTTATCGATAACTACAATATTTTGTAGTAGCTAGTTCCGATATAAAAAATAAAATAGACATTTGTATGAAATGAGCTATTAACTCACAGTACTAGAATTTGTAGAACACCATGAACAGCATTTCGGCTCAAAAG
Organism: Tenodera sinensis; assembly: GCA_030765045.1. Classification (NCBI taxonomy): domain Eukaryota; kingdom Metazoa; phylum Arthropoda; class Insecta; order Mantodea; family Mantidae; genus Tenodera; species Tenodera sinensis. The sequence continues at coordinate 11,888,448 of CM060971.1, forward strand.
AAAAAGAAAGGGGAAAAAAAAAAAACAAAAAAAAAAAAAAAAAAAAAAAAACTGTTGAACTTCCATGTCCAAACTATTCTTACAAACTCTTATTCCTCTATCTCTATTAATCGAGTTAAACATTTGTAGAATTTATCTTCTTACTAATTTTCTTGTAGGTGCAAGGGGAATACAGTAGGCTTTGAGTGACAGGCAAATGTTTTCAGACTAGTCGCTATATCATATATATTAAATTCTGTTCCCTTTGCGTGAGGAAGTTATTAAAAATGAATAAGGATTCACACAAATAGCAAGGAATAATTCCGAAATGGTTCACTTCACAAAAAAGTTCAGTTAACCCAAAGTGTGTTTTAACGAGATATGCATTTTTTGTATTGTAAGATTTGCTCTATCTCGTACGGTTTACCAGTTGTAGAAAAGTGTTCGAGAGTAAACACATGGACTACTGCCAGAAAATTCAAAACATGCGTTTCATTTACCATAAAAATATCTTAAATACATGGCATTTTAATAAAAATCGTCTGAAACATTTTTGAGAAAATCAAAGTTTTAGAAAAAAATTCCATGTAAGGGTAGTCTAGATAGGAGGAGAAAATTTTCATGTCGCATTTTTAGAAGATAGTAAACTTAAATAACTTTTAATCGACTTTTTTCAGTTGTTCAGACACACGCTGACACTCAAAACCTACATTTCCGGTGAAATCACGACATCGACTTTTTTTGAGTCTAAATAAGAATTTTTACCGTGGATTTCCCTTATCCCGAGAAGACAAATCTCCAGTAACCTAAAGCTTCATGGACCTCGGGCTTATTTCAGTATCATTTCACCCATTTCATTCAATCACCGTCCGATGACACTATGTTGGAAGACGATAACTAACACGCACGCACACACACACACACACACACACACACACACACACACACACACACACACACACACACACACACACACACACACACACACCAGATGATCCGTTGCTGAACCGGCTGCGCTATGTTTTGTCTGTACGGGTCCTCTGCGCTCGTCGCCGACTGCCAGTCATAGAACAGCGCGGATAAAACCATATAGCATTTTTAAAACTACTTTTAATAGCTTTACTTACCAATATAATTATAGCAGGTGCTGAAACTGGCCACCTCGTTGTCCATACATTTTTGGCACCTTTTTAGGAAAGTATCCATCACTCGCCGCAGTTCAAATATTCTGGCAATTTCCTGACGAATATTTTATTGTAATTCTTCCAGGGTGTGTGGGTTTGTCTTGTAAACTTTGTGCTTTAAGTTACCCCAGAGATAGAAATCGCAGGGGGTTAGGTCGGGGGACCGAAGGGGCCACAAATTTGTACTGATAATTCTGTCCTGAAACACACTTTCAGTTGTTCTCATCGAAAGATTTGGCTGTATGACCTGTTACAGAGTCTTGTTGAAAGAAGGCAAAATCACGCTCCCTGTCGGTTAATTCTCTAAGAAAAGTGCGCAAAATTATATTCACTTTTGCACGGGCGACAACTGTTGACTCGAAAAAAAAAAATCCTAACAAATACACGCTGTACAGAAGAAAACAAATGTTGAAGAAGTACTTAAACACTAAGATGGTCTTCCAGTCCCTAAAAAGCGTAGTGGTTAGCCTGACATTCAACAGGTCGCGAGTTCGAGTCTCGCTTTGGGTAAGTTATCCGGGTAAAGTTTTCTTCCAAGGTTTTCCCTGATACTGAGAAGACAAATGTCGGGTAACTCAAAGCTCCATGGACCTCGGGCTCATTTGAGCATAATCTCACCCATTTCATTCATTCACCGTCCGATATGACATTACGTTGGAGGTCGTTAATTCCCTAAACTATAGTAAATGATTACACTAAAACTTTAAAATGTTATTTTCACCTCGAAACTCGGTCACAGTGTCCTTTAACTGCTGTGCAGATACGACTCAAATGGGCTTCTCAGAATTGTATGAATTGGTGTACAGTAGCAGTCCATTAAACACTTTCACGCAAGAGTTTTGTATTAGAGAGTACCATGTAGTTTTATGAGTTGTGACATCCGTTTGTTGGCTTCTGCTCTGACGATTTGACATGTAGGTCGTAAATTAGCTCTGAATGCAACAGCCACTTTAACGAGCGTTTCGTGACGATATCGCTCCCGCCTTTCAATATCCTGTTTTTCTAAGTATTCTTTTTTCCTTTCCCCTTAGCTTTATTACCAGCACTGCCTCTCCTTGGTGGTATCATTACTTTTAGCTGAAACTCAATTCCTCCTGTCTGTTGCATGTGTTCAAATGTATGAAAAGTATTAAGAAAGAAAGCTGGAATCGAATTAACTAGCTAATTCTTAATTTACGTCCATATTATAAATAGTGCCCATGTTTATTAATTATTATAATTTTTTGCAAACTATTTGTTCGTCGTTAGCCTATAAAATTGCTTTTAATTCTAGTTCTTAAGTGACTAAAAGCATAGCTAACTAAAACACAAAATTGGGGCTCTGATGTCAACTTGGGTTTTGAGGGGGGGGGGGGGGGGGTGGCAAGGCGTTTTCTACAAAGTCACACCAATAATTCCACAGGAGGAGATCGGCCGTCCAAGAATTCCAAGATAGATCCCTCATTAAACAAATAAGCAAATCTGACGTGTCAGTCATATGATTTTCTCCATGATTTTATTATTCTTAAAAATAACTTCTATCTACTTCACTTATATACACATATACTTTTGTAAAAATCATTTTATTACATATTTTCTTGTAAGTATAATGGAGATAGGGGAATGCGTACAGGTTCTACCAAACGTTTAGGGACACCCATTGTTTTTTTGAAATATCTTCCAAGTGCATATAGCACCAGATCAAAGTGGAAGCTACAGCATAACTAACTGGGGCGATTTACAGAATCCACGGTGCATTAGAAAACACCGCTACGACTTCGCTGGCTCATTCGTCATGGGATTGAATCCATTGCCAAATAGTGTCAATTTAAACTCTCTTCTTCCAATTTATTTTAAAGATATAAACATTATGTTAATTGCTGATAAACAGTATATGATAACAATGCCATGTATATGATACACTAGGTGGCCCATTTCATTCGGCGTCGACGTAAGTAGATATCCCTTCCTTTGTTAAAACAGCTGCAGAACTCCACGGCGCAGGAGACGGCAGTGGTGTGTTCTGCCTCTCAACGAAGAGTGAGGTGAGCGGCAGTTGAACTATCCTTAGTAGTCCGTGATAATAGGCAATTACAGTATAAACATCCAATAAGGTCCCACTTTACTTACCGGATCTTTATTTTCCAGGGAATAAACTCACTTCTGTATATGGTGCTGTTGTCTAACAATGGATTACAGACTGTAAAGTGCAAGTATGGGGCACGTAATGATTCATTAGCATTTGTTCATTTCCTATTAACGCTATTGTTGTATTTTGTTATTATTTGTTTATATTTTTGTTTGTAGTTATTATTGTGGTTGTTATATTACTTATATCACTTTTATTATTATTATTATTATTATTATTATTATTATTATTATTATTATTATTATTATTATTATTATTATTATTATTATTATTATTATTATTATTATTATTATTATTATTATTATTATTATTATTATTATTATTATTATATTTATTATTATTATTATTATATTTATTATTATTATTATTATTATTATTATATTTATTATTATAATTATTATTATTATATTTATTATTATAATTATTATTATTATAATTATTATTATTATTATTATTATTATTATTATTATTATTATTATTATATTTATTATTATTATTATTATTATTATTATTATTATTATATTTATTATTATTATTATATATATACTCTGAATACTATGATTGTGATTATTATGATTGAATGAGTGAATGTATAGTTAGGATTTTGATTTTTCCTTTTATCTCTTTTGTTCAATTTTTGTAAAATAAACATACATAATTTATTTTTTAACGAGGTTGTCAATTGCCAGGAGTTCTTTTACATACAGGTAAATCTTCTGACATGGGGATGCCGCTTTTAAGCACATTTAAAAAACTATCGGACTGAGCCAGGTTTGAACCCGTGATCTTGGGAACATTAAATCAGTGTGTAATTAACTCAGCCACCCAGAGCAACTTTTGTAAAATGTTGAAGTGACCTCTAGATGTTGAGAAACCCTTCCATGCACCTTAATATATCTTTGCACAGTCAGACGTTTCAAAAGTGGGTTAGCCTGGAGTTCTAGTAGGAATATGTTAAATAATGTTTGGTATAACGTGTAATATGGATATGCACGGAGTCCATTTGCAGTAACCCAGTTCCGTAGCCGTGTAACGTAATGAAGGCAAACAGCTTGGTGTTATCTTGCCCTTCCCTTTATCAAATCAGAACATAATGTGCAGCAGCTGGAAGATGGCATGGCAGTTGTCCTGGTTACATGTGGTCAGCGTTCCTCTGTATTTAACGAGGTAAATGTATGCAACGTCGCTTCTACCTCTTCTCCCTCAAAATCGATGGAATTCGAGTGCTCCGAGCATCCTCTGGCCTAGAAGTGGCACTAAACTCGTTTTTCATAACCGGCTGCAGGAGGGCAGCTTCATTAAAGATACCGTAACAAACGACAATTCGACAAATCACACTTCAGACACCAGTGTGACAAAAATGACAATTTGACGAATCTCACTCCTGACACCGAAGTAAAAAAGTCTAACGAGTTGCACGCACCTGACTTTCTCTACTCTTGTACTAACTATTCTTACAAACTCTTATTCCTATATCTTCATGTTAGTCGCATTTGCAGAAATTATCCTATTGCTTGTTGGTGCAAGGGGAATATGGGTATACAGTAGGCTTTGAGCGATAGCTTTCAAATTCCGTTCTCTTTGCACGGCTAACACTTAAAAATATGAATAACGATGCTCCATTTCACGGAAGTTTGTTTTTCAAAACTCACACAAATAAAAAGGTATGTATACAGAAGTGGTTCAGTCTACAAAACAACTTTTTGGACATAAATTGTGTTTTAGCAAGATCTACACTTTTTGTATAGTAAGATTTTGTCTATCTCTTACAGTTTAGGAGTTATGCAAATGTTATCCAGAATGAACAGGACTACATAGGATATAGTCAGAAAATTTAAGATATACATTTCATTTGCCTTAAAAATATCTCAAACATATGGTATTTTAATCAAAATCGTTGGAGCTATTTTCGTGAAAATAAAATTTTTCGAAAAATGTCCCATGTAATGGGTAGGGTGGAGAAATGTTCTTGAAAATCTTCGTGACGCATCCTTGAAAGACATTAAAGTTAAATATCAACTTTGGTTTTTAAGCGACTTTTCGTTTTTGAGTTATGCTGCCCACAGGCTCAAAAACTCATAGACACACTGACACACACACACACACACACACACACACACACACACACACACACACACACACACACACACACACACACGCACACGCACACGCAGAGATACAGAGACACAGAGACACGGACGGACAGACAGACAGACAGACAGACAGACAGACACATACTCTGACACATACGCTGACATACTCCGACACATATGTTGACCTTTTTCTAAATTTTTTTTTTTTTTTGAATTCAGGGGGCCTCAATACATGTTTGCAGTGAAATCTCGACATCGAACTTTTGGGTGGAATACAGTTGTTCCTCTACATACTATAGGTAGTAAAGAAAGTAAAAACCGACAAAAATAAGTATTTTCGTCCAAAAACGTTTGCACAAATACAGTTCTCTTTTAGTGACGTTAACAGTGTTCAGTTTTTCGTGATATTACAGCTCACAACTGTTCCTTCTCGTTTACTTCTGTGTTTCATCACTTTCTCTCTCTCTCTCTGACTTTGACGATACAGTTACTCGACGCGCATTAACTGCTTTGTCATCTTCTTTTCGACACGACCGTACACACAGCTGTCACGTACACACTAAAACTGAACACTGACTGACTGCAACGATTCGTGTCTGTAACTAATTACTATCTCTCTCCTTGTCGCCTCCCCTCGCCTCGCTTCTTTATATACGAGGATGACGTAACACAGACATTTCTTGAACTTCTACAAATATGCCAGCCGACGGACACTTCTCGAGTAATCTAGAAAGCCCCTTTGACGTCCGCGCTCATTGTTGTCACGTGTTCACAAAGTCGCGCTAGGCAACCTGACCTTGAGTATTTCTGATGCAAGTAGAGCCAATGGTGTGAGGCAGCCTGGCCGTGACTGTCCTTTGTTGTGCACCGCGGCCGGCGTCAGAATACATTAAAATGTAGACAAAGAAACATGAAGATATTAGAACACTGGTGTAGATAAGTAGTGGAATATTAAAGTCACACTTCTGTACCACATTCGCCAGTCGTCGATGCAACAGTTCTGAAGCCCAATTAGCTTTTCGTAGGCCACACATTGACAGAGTTTGAAGTAGCAATGCTTCACACGCTTGCAAATGTCTCCCAATGCGTTCTATACACACCTTGCCACCGGTCGAGCAATAAGATTCATCTCCCTGGGTATGCGTGGGTTTTTGTTTAGAAAGAATGGCACTGATGATGCTACAGTCTTTTAATATGTTTCCAGTATTTTCACTACTTGCACATATATGTTTACCCTACATAGCATTTTACTCGTTCACACTTTTTTGAAACTATTTTCTTTTAATACCAAACAATTATACAAATAATAATTAAAACCCGTGAGCAACACTATACTTTTTCTAAAATGAACATGAACAAAAATCAGCGTACGGTTTTGCTATTCACTAGTCAAATACATTTGTGCTCGTTTTTAAAACACCTAAAATGTGCTTCACTATGATACAAATCTGCGTCCGCTGTTTTAAATGTATTCCACACACTTAGACGCTTCTGAGAATAACGATGTTTCAGCATCGACTCAGTAGACAAGCGTATGGGCTGCTTATTTTTATTTAAAATGATTATTCTAATTATTACTGTTTTAAATTATGTTTTAAATGACTAATTATTTGAATATACCGGGTGCCCTTCTCATCCTGCGGATCTGTAACACTCAGACAGCACTGAAAAGATTCACCCGCTATATTTGGAATTCACTTCCCACCCTTATGGTTTACTAATTCCGTAGTGATGTTTGGTAGTTGCCTGGTCGTCAGATACAAATTGCATATGCTCTAATTAGGTCAACACACCTAAAATCACCATTTTAAGATGCGATATGCAGACTGAGAAACTTAACCGGCGTAACGTAATATTCTTGACAAATATCACGCTTATGTACCAAAGGGTAATTCGCGTTTTTACAATCGAAAAAGTTTCTCTCCTATTACTCTTATCACCATCCTCTCTCCTCTTATCGATCTGAGAGACGCGAAAATGTATATAATGAATACTCTTAATTTCTGTGTATAAAAAATAATAAACCCCATAGCGCAACAGCCCATGAAGGGCCAAGGCTTGCCGCCCAACCGCTGCTTCCTCCACCTCTGCCAATTACAGGCGTCATTGGTGGAGTGCAGTACTGGAGGGTGGGACGTGGTCAGTGCCCCTAGTCCTGGGGTCGCTACTTCTCCATCAAGTGGCTTTTCAATTGGTCCCCCGGGGATATAAGGAGGCTGTCTGCACCCCGTTCCAGGTCTCCAAGTGGGGGAAAACAATCCTCATGCTGGTACCGGGGATCGAACCCGGGTCCTCCGAACCAGAGGCAAGCGCGCTACCCACTGCGCTGCCGAGGCGGCCAATTTACCCAAGAATTCTATGACATTTCATCGGTCCAACTCAAGTGACAGAGAGAGAGAGAGAGAAGAGGGAGGGAGGGAGAAGAAGGGGGAGAGAGAAATAAATGACACAAGGTTTGACCCAACACGATCCAATATCAGTTCTGAATTGTCTGAACATGCGGAGAACCTAAGTAAGATTGCAACAACAAAAATTCCGAACTAGTTATGAGAGCGTGTTCTATTGCGCATGCGAGTAACAAAATCTTGGTATTACTTGGGCACGAGTTCAGAACCGCTTATTAGGAACCGAGCGAGGCGAAGTATCGTGTGCGACTCGCACTCGGAAGGTCCCAGGTTCAATCCCCGTCGTCCTGTCCCTCTGACTTGGGTTTTTCCATAGTTTCCCCTTGTCCCCAGGCGAATTCTGGGGTGAATAATCTTCTCCACAGATACCTTTCCGTTCATTTCTGATTTCCCTTCCTTGTCATCTTCCAGGTTTGGCTGGTAGTGCTGTACTTTCCGGAAAATACGGACAGATGGCATAGGTGCCTGCGCTCTGGGACCTTTCCCTGGCCCTCCTGGCAGTTGCTGCCTGGGCCGTAAGGGTCTCCTCGTCGCCCTCTCCCTGGGTAGAGGAAACACTTCGGTTGTGCGCGATGTGTCAATATCTGTGACTGTTAGGGACTTCTGTGCATCTGTGGGTTTGTTGGCTTCACTCTTTGACAAGCCCGCGGTCTCTCTTTGCCTCATCCCTCTCCCCTGGGGGGAGGTGTCTCTCCTCTGTTACCCCTCCCCCCACACACAATGTTAGGAAAAGCTGCGCGCCCACGAGTGTATCCGTGAGCAACATACCTAAAACAGAAAAGCATCTTCCCATGCGCTACGAAAATTTCCGAAAAAAATCCCCCATCCCAAACTACCTACAGATGTTTAAAAAAGTGTGATTTTATAAAAAATGGCTAGCGATTCTGATTAAGATACCATATGTTTAAGATATTTTCATGGCAAATTAAATGTTTATCTTCAATTTTCTGGAAATGGTCTGAAGATCTCTTCATACCGAATAACTTTTGTCTAATTTGTAAATTCTGAGAGTTAGACAGGATCGTACCTCACAAAAAGTGTACGTCTCGTTGTAACACACAGTTTTCCAAATGATTTATTACCGAGACGTGTTAAACATACACTTTATTAATGACAGAGGCAGAGTAGAGTTGTCAGGCTGAGGACAGCCCGAGGTGTGTTATTCGTGTTTTTGCCCTTGTTAGGGCTTAATCACTGTAATGACCGGAGGTGGGGTTTACAGAATGGCGGGTTAATTGAGGTGGGGAATCAAAATCGTCAAGAAACATTTTTGGAAAATCAAATACTTCAAAAAGTTTTCCGTGGGAGTGGTGTCTGGTGTGGGGGCTCTGTTTTAATCTTCGTGTGGTTACCTTGGAAGACGCTGAACTAGACTACAAAGTTTGGCAGAAACAAAATTTAATGGCGGCTAATAGCTGGCCAGTACTATTCTCTTTCCTCTTGTGCAAATAAATTCTGTAGGAGAAAATGATACGAGGTATACTTTTAAAGAAAGTACCGATAACTTTTTAAAAAATAACATCATTATTTTCCAAATATTTTATTATCATTCATAAGCCTACATCTTTCGCTACTTCTACATTCAGTTATCGCTCTATTTAGCCATTTACCGTAACGGAAAACCAGTTTTTGTAAGCCTTTTACAAACAGTGGTGCCCGCATGTGGTAACATCCAAGCCTGCACTTCTTTTTTAAAATTATCGTGGCTTAAATGTTTTCCACCAAGGAATTTTTACAAATGAAGCAGATGAAAATCCCTTGGTGTCAAATTGGACTGTAAGGAGGATGATCAAATTTTTCTCAACCAAATGATGCGATCAGATGTTGAGTTTAGGCCGTGTGTGGCCGAGCATTATCATTCATTGCTTCCCCACAAACCTAGCACAATTAGGGATGAATGTTTACTAACATAACATTTTTCGTTTTCAAACAAACGAATCACTGATCTGACTTCACAGTCTGCGGGTCGTTCGATTGTTTTGAACATTTCGAAACGCTCAAACAATGCGAGAAAACAAAGTGACGGTTGCTCACTATTGCACCTGGCTTCATAATGAATGAAGGAAGGCATCGTGCATGCACAAAATCTCGACTGTGCTGTAGTGCCAACGTGTGCACGGTACTTACTTTAAAAACACGCCTTGTATTTTACGTATTTTGAATCTAAAACTGCATTAAACGTGTATAATCCTTTCATTGTGACACGGTAGTAACATAACTATTTTGGTGATATATCGGCTTCGAACTTTTGGGTGAAATACTTGTACAAGAGAGAAGGTAAAATACAATTGAATAATCTATGATTCCTTAGTGTACTCTAACTAGTTGGTAGGCTTTTCTAAGCACGCTTTCGGAGCTCTTCTGTTTTCATTTTAAATAAGCGTCACTCGGAGGAGAAGTGTCATTCTGTGCCTTGTAATAATGTGCCCTTAATGACTTCCTAGGCTTGTTCATAAACAGAGAGAGACAAAAACCTTAGACATGATGGATGGGTTGGCAATGGATTGCAGGCTAGGTGTCTCGGAATAATGCTCCCTTCAACTTTAAATGAGACTTTTTGTTTGATGCTTTCGTAGAGAAGAGGGGAGAAAAAAACTGAATTATTATTGGATATGTGATTTGCGTTTTTTCCTCTCGCGACATTTAATTTGATCTGCAGAGAAATTTTAATCTCAAGGGTTTACGGAATGGAACAAAAAAGTGTTACGTCAGCTGCGTAATAAAATGACAATCTTTATTTAATTCTTGAAGCCCAATATTGATTTATCTATTCTAATCTGATAAAGGGTGAACATTTGTAATGTGGTTGTGCGTATATAAAGTCAGCACATCGTTGTCTACCTACTTGAGTTATTTAGCAGGGCATGCTAAATAATTGTATTAAGAGAAAACTGTATCCAACAAACATGAGAAGTCAAACAATCCGTTTTATATTTAACAACTGAACAGTGATAGCGAATATAAGGATCCAGTATATAAATAATTTAGAACTTATTTAATAAATGATAAGTACAATTATAATACATTGTCGAAGAGACGAAGAAAATAATATCACTAAATATTATAATACATATATAATAATACTAATATATATTTGTGTACGATTAAAAAGCTCAAAAAGTTCTGGATCAATTTAGCTCAAATTTTGACACGATATACAACCCGCTCCCAAGAATTTTTTTATCTACTTCTTGTGTCAGTAACATAGCTGATATGCCAGGAGGAACCGGGAAAACATTTCTTATCAGATTGATTCTGGCAACAGCGAAGCGTGGTAGGGTACAGCTAGTGTGTGTGTGTGTGTGTGTGTGTGTGTGTGTGTGTGTGTGTGTGTGTGTGTGTGTGTGTGTGTGTGGTTATTATGGTATTTATGGCTTATTATTTCACCAACTGTCGCGTATACATGGTGTGAACAATATTACAGTGCATTTCTACCTTAATTCGTATAAATTTAGTCACAATTTAATGTTCACGTGACGTTGCCAAATCTCTCTTATATTTAAACTTTGCATAGCATTTTAACATTATAAACTATCATTCGAATTACGGTAGAAATGCGTTACGAGATTGTTTTCGCGACAGTAAGTGAAACCATAAACCATTTATATTCATTCGTCGAGAAGGTAGATGGCTTGAAATATTTAAGACAATTTTTTTCCCACGAAATCGTTCATTATTGACAATAACCGTATTGGACGTATTTATTACACTCATCATGTAGAATCGTTTGTTAACATATGGCCAAAGCAGTAGCTTCCACTCTGCACCTATCCACTAATTTGTTGAAAATACTCACTGTAAAACGGTTTGATCAACCCGGAAGTGTTTGCGCAATGTGTACAACTACGTAACAGAGTGTGAAGTAAGTATTTACTTTGCTTCAGGTGGTCTGATCGTAGATGCAACGATTTTGATGCCGAATTGCATAGTAATTTTGTCGGTCACACGTGGATAATACTGTTTGAAGTAACAATACTTCACGCCGTCTAGTAATGCCTTGGAGACCCTTTTCCTCCGATAAAGCTATGTGGTTTCTCTCCCTGGGTATGCGTGCGCTACGTTTTGAAAGGACTTTGCTGACCAATGTACGTCTATTATAAAATAATACACCAGCCAATCAAAACTGTGTTCACAATTATACACCTAAAATATGCTATGGTAACTTTATGTCCCCGTTGGTTTCCAGGCACTTAAATGCTTCAAAGAAATTAGGTCTGTGACCATTCGCTCCGACTAAAGTGACGCTACAAAAGCCATTAAAACTATCCAGGTTTTTAAAATCGCGAGGCTATCCCCTTTTTACTTTCTCTACTGGTAAGTAGGGGAAGTATTGTATTCCACCCAAAAATTCGATGTCGAGATTTCACCGGAAATATATGTTTTGAAACCCCCTGAATCCAAAAAAAAAAAAAAGCATTTTTAGAAAAAGGTTCGTGTGTGTGTCTGTGTGTCAGTCTGTCAGTCTGTGGACAGCATAACTCAAAAACGAAAAGTCGGTTAAAAACCAAACTTGGTATTTAAGTTTATTGTCATTCAAGGATACGACACGAAGATTTTGAAGAAAATAGATCTACCCTAAACTACCCTTTACATGGAACATTTTTCGAAAATTTTGATTTTCTTGAAAATGGCTCTAACGATTTTGATTAAAATGTCATATGTTTGAGATATTTTGATGACAAATGAAATATATATCTTGAATTTTCTGGCTATAGCTCATGTAGTCGTATTTACTCTGAACGAATTTTGCATAACTGGTAAACCGCTAGAGATAGACAAAATCTTGCTGTACAAAAAATGTAGATCTTGCTGAAATACACAATTTATGTCTCAATAAAATTTCTTGTGGGGTGAACCATTTCGGAGATATTCCTTGTTATGTGTGTGAGTTTCAGAAAACTTAGAACTTTAGCGAAATGCAACAACCTTGTTCATTTTTTTATATGTTAATCGTGCAAAGAGAACGGAATCTCAAAGCTCAAAAAGATTTGACTGTCGCACAAAGCCTGCTGTATTCTACGAGCTTGCACCTACAAGGAAATAAGCAGTAGGATAATTTGTACGAATGTTTATCTTAACTAACATGAAGATATAGGAATAAGAGTTTGTTAGAATGGTTAGTACAAGAGTAGAGAAAGTCATGTGAGTACAACACATCAGACTTTTGCGTTTGTTTTCTCTATTCAGTTTTGATAGAAAACTATTACTGTAATATTTATTATTTTAAAATACTTTTAAATGATTAATCCTTATCTGTCTATAATTTCGGTATCAAGTTTCACCGCAATCGGATGATAGTACGCGAACCCATATAGGGCAAAAAGGAGTTATATAAGGACGAACCACATTTGTAAGTCAGTACAAAAACGTATGTATTTTTTGCCCCTTAAAGAGTAATTCTCAGTTTTATACAAACATGAAGTGATGCGTTAGAATTTTTAAGCGTCCACGTTGCATCAATTAGCATTGTAAATACTTTTTTACTGTGAAGTGTAGAGCTTTCTGATGATGTTTTCCATCACGAAACTGTTCTCATAAAAACAGAGGGCCTTTGGTAAAGGCCTTTGATATGCGATGCGTTGCAGGTTGCTGAACAGAGATGTTTGATGTTCCTTTGGGGAGGTTTTGCACCTACGGTGGAATTTAAAACTGCGGAATTTCCTTTCATGTTCTCTACATACCAAAATCAAGTAGCGTGTTATTCTAGTGGGGAAACACCACCGCAAGTACTTCAGTGGTTCAAAAGTGTCTTAGGTCGTGACATTTCATGTAGACGAATGCCTCTTTGTGCTCAACTTCTTTAGAGGTAAATGCAGACTTAAATGATAAAAGAAGTATTGCCTTGAGGGTTCTATTAAAGGCGGTTTAATAACTGTAAGTAGCGAGCGAAGCATCCCCGACGGGCGTTTTGTCGATGAAGAAAATGAATATATGAACGTACTCACTATTGTATAACAAGCAATTTGGCGTATGTGCAAGTAAATCCCACTTAGTGCAAGTGCAGATGTTTTAAAAACTGGTACCTTAATATAGAAACATTTCTGTATTTTTCTGTTTGTCTTACATTCTTCCCACAAAACAACCACAATTACTGCCTGATGATCTTTACATGGTCATAACGGCGCCGCAAAATGAACAGCACCTGAGGGATAGACTATCTGCACTTCAATGCGCGATCCAGTGGGCTAGATAAGGCGAGATCATTGGCGTTACAGAAAGCATTCGACCCTCCGATATAGTATACGTGTTATAATCGTAGTATTCATTCTGCCCACTCTGCATCATGTTTTCTGTGGCACGCCTATCTTCAACCTGAGATCATACAATTCGTAAGTAAAGCTCACAAACTTAATATTTAAAGAGTAATGCTCAACTTTTGAAATTTAGGACTATTGCGAAAACGACGAACGCGGTATAATGCATCTATTTATTTTTGAAAAGTACTCATTTTCTCTAAATGCGAAATGTTCAATTTAATACGAACCTAAGAGTAACAACACGTATAGAATATATCAATAAAATTATTCTTAAAGATAAGTTTCTTCTCACCAAAGAATAGAAGGTAATGAAAAAGCAGATGAAGCAACAAACAGGTAATATGACAACCACGAATTTACCTGATCTTTGCACTTGCTCTGATATCTTTTAATTTCTTCCTCAATGTTTTCGTCCTCTAGTTCTTTACTTCTCTACATCCCCGTCGGAGTCAATCTTTTCTAGTAACATCCAACAATGACCTAAAAATCTTATTCGAGGTGCCTTCAGCCTTGATATCCTTCTAATATTTGCCACATCTTCATAGGATCTACCTTATCATATGCTTTTATGTAGTGTATAGTTAACAGGTTCCTAAAATATATTCCGTTCTTTATTCTGAAAACTGTTTTACAATGAAGATAATATCAATGCACGATCTACCTTTGTTCTTCACCCAGTGTTGTCTTCGCAATAGGCTCCAACTTTTTCTTTAGTATTGCAGGATACATTTTATATGTTTTATACTTGCCAATTTACAATTTAAATTCATAAAATAATGCAAATTATTGAGTACACTGTGAACATGTGTGTGACTTGTCAATATGTTTGAAGTACTGCAACAATCTAAATAGAAGTAGATACAACGCTGTCGGGCGGCATTAAATAAAGTACGAGTAATAATAATAATTATTATGACAACAATGATACCAATAACAGTAATAACGATGATGATGATGATGAATGGATGGAAATAGCCTGTGATGTCCCATTGAGGGCAAAGACCTCCTACAAGTAGGGGTAGCTGCTTTTAAATATATTATAATAATAATGCTTTTCTAAGTGTAGGTTTTAGAACAGCTATAAATAAACGATTGTGAGTAGAGAAAGTTATATGAATGTAGCCATGTTTTTTACAACAGTTGTATTGGGGAGATGATTTTGGCTTGTGCTGAACATCAATTCAGAAACAAGGGGATATTAATTCCAATGGCTACGTTACATATAAAGAGAAAACTAGCGGTAATTTACAAAAACCACTAAAATAGACTGTAATGAAATTGACTGCAAATAACTGCTCTGTTTGTTTATAAATTACGGGAGTTGAGGGCTATTTGTCATAATTACCAATTGTTTGTCGCTGCCAATAATAAAAATGTCTACAGGCGCTATTAAATAATTTGCAAGCTGTCACAAAGCGTTTGTCAAAATATTATAACCACGGATCTGCATAGGCCTGGGAATATGAAGCAGATATTCGCCGAACTGCTGAAACATAATGGCCATGGCATCTTCTTTTGTTTCTTCTTGTGTCTTTAGGTGTACAAAACACACAAACAGATTTATGTTAAAAAATACTGCATCAGAACTCTATACTATCAATTAGCGTTTACTGTAAATGTTTTCGTTATCCTTAATGCTTTTAATTTCCCTAGCACGCACAAAGAGTACCAAAGAAAATCTTTACAGTTTTTGTATTGTTTTTGGGGCTCTTTTGAGGCGTGTTCTTTACCTGGTGGCTTGATAACAAGGTAATAAAGTGAAAAGAGGGGATGTTGATGCCTTTTCTTTTTCTGAAAACGATCTGGTGATACATATGTATTTAGAATCTCTCTCTCTCACTCACTCACTCGCGCGCGCACACACACACACACACACACACACGAACACATATACATGCGTACTCGAAACATGTATGCTGGCGTGGAAAACTTGTATAAGTGCTTGAAGCCCCTAACTGAAAGCAATGGAAACAGCAATATTAAGCAGAACTAGAGGAATATATTATATATATTATATATCATCACATTTTCCCCTTAGATTTTAATACCTTCAAAGGGTGTCCTGCACTAGCCGATAAGGCATGGCTATCAAACATAAGAGGTCTGTATGGCAAACTGAATACAGTCACAAAATCTTTCTCTTTTAGCCAATACGATCCACAGCGCAAGCATGTATTTCATTTCTATGCCCTTTTGTGTCCTTTGTTCTGTAATTGGTGCAACCAATTAGCAGAAGGAATGGCACGCCCTTACACCGTGGCCTAAAACAACCAATAGAATGGTCATAGCTTCGTACAACAATAAGTAATGTGACAGAAGCGAGGTGAAATGAGATTTTCTTAGGCGCCCTTTGTACATAGTAAATAGCGGAGGTAGATATTGCGTTCCTCCAAAAACTTGATAGCCAGATATCCCTGGAAACATGCGTGTTGAGGTATCTCAATAAAATATTTCTAGAAATACGGTCATTAGCGCATGCGCGTGTCTGTGACATATCTGAAGTTATAGACACTGTGAGCTGTTAAGTCAAGTCCGGTATTAAAACTCATAAATAATCGTCTCTGTCTAAAATCACATAGATATAAAGTATTATTTAAGAAATGGAAAGATCGGAGATCGAGGTGGCCAAAGGATGGGACCTCCACAACCCATCCATTTGTTTCGGAATACAGAATTCAAATATTCTCGAACTTCCAGGGGAAAATGCGGAGGCTCGTCATCATGTATTAAAGATTAGAAGCAGAAATTGGTTTTTAAACTAATTTTACGATGAAATTTTTAAAACCTAATAGAGGACTAATCCACTTTTTATCTGGACATGGTCCATATTGTGAATACCTCTTTCGTTTTGGCTTGTCTAACTCTAAGTTATGTCGTTGTGGTCTAATTGAAACACCTGAACATGAGTATTTGAGTGTCCGTTGAGATATCATTTTGAGACGGTAATTATACTGTGCCCGAGATAAAAATAAATTAACGTTATAACACATGATAAGTTCCAGCATTCTTTTATTTTAGAACCACTCACAGGGCAAGTGTTAGGATTAATATAAATTATTGTGTAAACGTGTACATGTAACTAATCATAAATGTTAGTCTATATATTTAAAATAATAAGAAATAACGCACGTAGAATGCAGTTTATGGGTAAAAGTTGAAAGATTTCGCTTCAGAGACACTACATGAAGTCTTTGACCCGAATTAGTTCTGTTTGAAAGAGCGACAAACTGACGACAGCCAAATTGTAAGCTCCATTGTTAGGCAGGATTATTCCTTTGTCAAGTAAAAGTCGTAAAACTGTCTATCAAGCTTGTTCGAAATTCTACCGCAAGGGAGCAGAACATGGCATTTCAGCGGCAAAGTCTCGTCTTGTCCACCGACATGAGCCAATCAGAAAATTTAGAACTACACACATTTGAAATAATCAGCAGAACCCGCTCCAATGAGAGTGGAACTCAAAAATGTTATGTGGAGGGAACCGAATGTGTCTCGTATTCCCGCATGGAACGAAGAGTCGTCATCCAACACACGAACCGGAGAGTCGAAGAATCACACACGAATCGGAGAGTCGAAGAGTAACACACAAGCAGAAGAGTCGTCAACCAACACAGGAGCAGAGAAGTCGCAAACTACTACACGAACGGAACAGTGGTCAAATATTACACCGAGACATTACTTAGAACACGCGCGAATTAAGTAAGTACACTAGAAATTGATAGGCTAAATTCACATCAAGAATTATTTGGCAACATTGCGTAGAATAGGAAAATTTTACTTCAAGAAATTATTTCGGCTCATCATAGAGTTGGCTAAATTAACCTCAAGATTATTTCGGCTCTCATCCTAGTGACTTAAACTTTTGGCTTATGCGCGGCGACTCATACATAAATTAAAAATCTCGGTAAAGCTATAAACTGCAATCTTCGTCAAATTATGTGTGTGTTGTAAATTGTAATATTTTAAAGTCCTTTGAGCCTCGTATACAATAAAGTAACATCATTACTTCCTACTCAAACTTGTTCTAATTAGTAGCTTAAAAACCATTTGTAAGTGATTCCACGCCCTTTCTAGCAGTCTCTGGCCAGGCAAAGCTGGATTTTGCATGCTAAGTTAACTATAAGTGTCCGGAGGATTGAGTGGCGCCTCTTCAAACAAATTTTTCTCAATCTCTCCAATAATACCGCAATAACTTGCAGTGGCACTTCCGTAATTAATAAGTATATCAATTACTTATTTAATTACAAACATCACGTTTTTACAAGTGGCTTTCAATTGTTGAGGCAACAACCCAACCATTAGCCAAAGTAAACAAAGAACGCTGAAATTTGATTATAGACTTCCAGTGGCACATTCGAAACAGTTGCCTATTCAATTTAATTAGAAACAAGAAAAAATGGTGGTTTCTAAATAAATCTGCAGGCTTGATTCCAAATTATAAATATCGGGAATTTAAAAAACAATCCCTATTGTAAATATACCTTCTTGTTTTATTATTTTCTTTTGTTATTGTTTATTTATCATCTGTTTGTGTTATCTGTTATTCTCCATTGTTGAGTATTGTATGAAATTTTATATTGTACTTGTTCTAAGGATTTTGTTAATTGTTAATTATTGTTAATCATTGTTAATTGTTTATTTTATATTAATATTTGTTAATGTTATACCTTATTGATTGTGTTTTATTATTAAGTTTATTGTTTATATGTTGAAACTGCATAATTGTAACCGATTTGTAAAGTGTAAATTGTAATGGAGAATAAGCCTGGCATATAAAATAGGCGCCAGGTTAAATAAACAGGTGCCCTCTGGTACGTGGCAGCACAGGTTAGTGGACTACTTTTACCACTTTTACCACTCACATGACTTTCTCTACTCTTGTACTAACCATTCTTACAAACTCTTATTCCTCGAACTTCATGTTAGTTGAGATAAACAATTATCTTACTGCTGATTTTCTTGTAGGTACAAGGGATGCAGTAGGCTTTGTGCGATTGCCAAATCTTCATACAAGCGACCCAGACTTGTGCTAGGCAATAACACTAAGACCCGACTTGACATTTTCATAATCAGAATCATCAAGTACTTCATAGCCATTTAAAAATACCCTCATAAATCATTTATCCCCATCCCTTATATAATTTCAACCCCTGTATTACACTCCCGTACCTTCAAAAAACCCTACCACCATTCACCACCCTTAACCCACCATACCAGTGCCAGCAAGGAACAATGTCCTGGAATGGCAATAGCCCGAGGGCACCTCCCCCCGGGGAGTTTAGCCCCTCAGTAACACCGTCAACACGGAGCCAAATCTTGTAAAGCTTTCAAATTACGTTCTCTTTGCACATAAAAAAATTAGCAACAATGTTCCAGTTTTCCAAAACTCACACAAGTAACAAGGAAATGACTCACTGTAAAAGAAGATTTATTTGGACACAAATATAGCCAGAAAATTCAAAATATACATTTCAATTGTCATACAAATATCTTAAACGTGTCATTTTAATCGAAATCGTTAGCCATTTTCGATCACACACACGTAAAAATACTTTTTTTTTTGTATTCAGGGGACCTCAAAACATATTTCCGATGAAACCTCGGTATCGAGTTTTAGGTTGGAATACAATATTTCCTCTACTTACTATACTTAGTAGAGAAAGTAATACAAAGAAGGGCTATAAAATGTATAAAAACGGGTAAACATTTTAGGCCCACAAACGGGAGACTAAA
This sequence comes from Tenodera sinensis, assembly GCA_030765045.1. NCBI lineage: Eukaryota > Metazoa > Arthropoda > Insecta > Mantodea > Mantidae > Tenodera > Tenodera sinensis. The sequence continues at coordinate 11,908,224 of CM060971.1, forward strand.
AGTTCGGTGCAAGAGGCACAGGTTTTGTGCATGATTTAAAGTTACTGTGGTTCAAACGCATGAAGTGGCATTGGTGAAAGATGGTAGAATCCAATATATTACAGAAGAAACGATCATTTATTTAAAATTAAGGATATAAGGCACACAACCGACTAGGAAAATTCTACTTTATTAATCTTATATATTTAAACGAGCAATTCTTGTATATAAATATATTTATTCCGAGCAACTTGGAAACGGTTCTAATGATTTTGATCAAATTTTGTATTCAAATAGTGTTTTGCTTTTTAAGTCAGCTATATAGGTGTAATTCCCGAAAAAATGCGATTTTACATGATTTATTATTTTTTATTCCCGCTTTTACAGTGCAATTCTTGTATATATATTCCCGGTATTTCAGAAACGACTAAAGATTTGGTTAAATTTTTGTATACATGCATATTATATGCACAGTGTGTTCTAGACTCACTTTTAGGTAACACATTCACATCTCTTTCTCTACACACTCTTCTATAAACCATTTTCCATAAAAAACGTGATTTTATACAAACACACACACACAAAAAATTTTTATCTCCAGTTTTAAAATAAGTCATACCATGTTCTGTATGTTTGAAATATAAATGCTATTACATTCACCCTGTTTTCTCCTCGCACTTTTAGGCAACACATACACATCTCTTTCTCTAGGCATTCTTCTACAAATCATACACTTTTCTGTATGTTTGAAATAGAGATGCTGCATATTACATTCACAGTGGTTTCTCTACTTAAGTACTTTTAGGTAACATATTCACATCTCTTTCTCTACTCACTCTCCTATAAACAGTTTTCCATAAAAACATGATTTTACACCAAAAATCATTTTTACACCCACTTGTTAAATAAGTCATACCATATTCTGTATGTTTGAAATAGAAATGCTATTACATTCACACTGCTTTCTCCTCACACTTTAAGGTAATACATTCACATCTCTTTCTCTACTCACTCTTCTACAAAGAAGCCATACAATCTTCCGTATGTCTGAAATACAAATGCTACATGTTATATTCATACTGTTGTCTCTACTCACTTTTACGTAACACATTCACATCTCTTTCTACTCAAAAACAGAGAGGAAACGAGTCGAGTGAAGCTCGGTCACCCAGGTACTAGATCCATTAAAGAATGGAATGAATTGCCTATAGTAATCTTTCAGTCTTCTCCTCTGTCCATGAAGAAAGTTAGGAAAAACTTAAATATAGTAAACGTTGTATAATTTATTACAAAGGTTACTTATGTGTATGTTTACATTTAATAAACTAATTATGAATACTAGTGATTTATTGGTTACAGTGAAAGGATAGATAATGTAAATTAGTAAGGTAATTAATGATTTATAAAACCTGCTCTTATATTACAAAATTTTAACCATGATAGCTATAATAATCTGTTTCATAGATGAAACTGTTTTATTCATATTAACATGTTTTTTTTTGTTTACTTTCTCTACTGGTAAGTAGGGGAAGTATTGTATTAATTAGAAAAATGATCTCACGCACGCGCGTGTGTGTCTGTCTGTCTGTCGGTCTGTCGGTGTGTCTGTGGACAGCGTAACTCAAAAACGAAAAGTAGTTTAAAAACCAAAGTTGGTATTTAAGTTTAATGTCTTTCAAGGATTCAACACGAAGATTTGAAGAAAATACCCTCACCCTAAACTACCCTTTACATGGAAAATTTTGATTTTCTTGAAAACGACTCTAACGATTTTGATTAAAATGTCATATGTTTGAGATATTTTTATGACAAATTAAATGTGTATTTTGAATTTTCTGGCTATAGCCCCTGTACTCTGCACGACTTTTGCATAACTGGTAAACCGTTAGAGATAGACCAAATTATACTAAACAAAAAATGTAGATCTTGCTGAAATACACAATTTATGTCCCAATAAATTTTCTTTTAGGGTGAACCATTTCAGAAATATTCCCCGTTATGTGTGTGAGTTTCGGAAAACTTAAAATCTTCATGAAATGGGACATCGTTGTTCATATTTTTATATGTCAAGTGTGCAAAGAGATCAGAATCTCAAAGTTTTAAACGATTCGACTATCGTACAAAGTCTAGTGTATTCTAACATTCCCCTTGCACCTGCAAGGAAATAAGCAATAAGATAATTTGTGCAAATGTTTATCTTAACTAACACGAAGAAGATACAGGAATAAGAGTGTGTAAGAATAATATAAGTCATGTCAATGGAACACATCATTTTTTTCATTATATTACTAGTGTTTAAGCAGTTATTTTCTTAAATCTTACTTGTACATTTAAGTGTGGCAACTAGTAAAGCCAATTTTCAGTGAAGAAACAGATATCTACATAAAAAGTCAGGGTTTCTCCTAACTAGGTGAGACTGAGGACAAAATGGGAGCAATCCCACCGACACATTTTCAAGCTTTTGCTACTTTCTGATAAACTAATATACAACAAAACAACAGATGCTGACGAACAAAGCAAATTTTTATCCTGATGTACGTATCGCTGAAATCCAAAATCGCCTAACGATGTAAATGCCCTATTAGGTATGAACCCTCTCGCGTTTAATATTACACGGAGTGAGATCGATCCGAGGGAATCACATACAGCATTTGGTCCCCTTTTCATTACGCGCTCTAACAACGAATTATGCAGGGAATGAAAATTGGCTTGCAACCCGAATAATGGTTCAAACAAAAATCCCTCGAAAGCGGGCACCCTCCGCGTCATTTGCCCATTGCCTTGATCCACGGACCTGTATCGGACATACAACTCACAAAGAATGCGCCCGTTGTTCACAATTATTTTTGAGGTCGTTGTGTTGGAAACACCGCAAGCCCGCAAGGTGGGAAAGAATGGAGAATGAATGCTTTTTGATCAAACTCATTTCCCTCATTTCGTTTAAATTACGGACAATAATTGCTTTCTGCAAAGTGTTTGTATTGCATTAGCTTCACCAACCGTAGTGGCTTCCGTTTCGGTAGATGTTCTTGTTATTATTCCTTTAAATTACGTATCTTAAATTCCTTTACACTAACAAAGAGATAAACCATCTCTCCTATAACGCATGTAATAAAATTTGTATATGCGTTACAAATATTTCCGAACCACGCCTACATATTCCACACTTCTGCATAAAAGCCTGTTTTTCTATTCACTATATAATCACGGAGCGTATTTTCTGTAAACTGGATCCGTTATATGCCTAAAAGAATTTAACTTAATTTTTACATTCTTCATAAGTTGAAATACACTTGCACGCCTCAAATGCTCTTTACAAAGGTGTATACCATTTGCGCAAAGGTACCGTCACATAACCGCAAAAATTCAGGTTACAGTGCCGCAAATGAATGTGAAAAATTAAAAAAAATATCTGATGTGTTGCACTCACACGACTTTCTCTACTCTTGTACAAACCATTCTAACAAACTCTTATTCCTATATTTCCATGTTAGTTAAGATAAACATTTGTACAATTTGTCTTATTGCTTATTTCCTTGTAGGTACAAGGGAGATATTAGAATACAGAAGGCTTTGTGCGACAGTCAAATCTTTTTGACCTTTGAGATTCCGTTCTCTTTGCACGATTAACATATAAAAAACGAACAACGTTATTGCATTTCGCTAAAGTTCTAAGTTTTCCGAAACTCACACACATAACAAGGAATATCTCCGAAATGGTTCACCCTACAAGAAAATTTAGTCAGACATAAATTGTGTATTTTAGCAACAACTACATTTTTTGTATCGTATAATTTGGTCTATCTCTAACGATTTAACAGTTATGCAAAATTCGTCCAGAGTAAATACGACTACAGGGGCTATAGCCAGAAAATTCAAGATATACATGTCATTTGTCATAAAAATATCTCAAACATGACATTTTAATCAAAATCGTTAGAGCCATTTTCAAGAGAATGAAAATGTTCGTAAAATTTTCCAAGTAAAGGGTAGTTTAGGGTGGGGCTATTTTCTTTAAAATCTTCGTGTCACATCCTTGAACGACATTAAAGTTAAATACCAACTTTGGTTTTTAACCGACTTTTCGTTTTTGAGTTATATTGCCCACAGACTGACACACAGACACACACACGGACCTTTTTCTAAAAATGCTTTTTTTGGATTCAGGGGGTCTCAAAACATATTTCCGGTGAAATCTTGACATCGAATTTTTGGGTGGAATACAATACTTCCCTTACTTACCGGTAGAGAAAGTAAAAATGAAAGCAACTACATAAATCAGGAAATCTACTAAGTCACAATATTTTAAATGCGTGGCTGCAAGTTCTATTTATAAATTGTTCCTAGAATCAATGACTATGTCATAAATTTATCAAACTGTCTTTTAATTAATGCATTTAGGAACATGCCCACATGGCACTAGCGTGGCAGCACTGATGGACAATATTACACCTGTTCATGTGCTTTTTGCAATGTTTAGCAAATTCCAAGGCGAAATATATATCTCTGTCACTCCTTTGCAGAACATAAAAGGAGGAAACATGTCATAAAGAAAAAAATTAAACGTACAACATGAATCTGTGGAAAAGTTATTTAGCGGTACAATATCGTTATTAAAAACACCAAAATTTTCGGACATGTTACCAGCCACATGACTCTAGGAGATCGCCTAGGCTCTTGTCGAAATGAGAATTCCTTAGTACAAAGGCTGTTTACAATAAGGGAAGCTAAGCACTTGTGTTAACAACGGCCATGAAACTGAGATGCTCTGATTCTCTCTCTATGGACCTTAAATATTTTCAGTTCGATACTACTATGTTTCCAAAAACTTGCAGATATTAAAACAGCGGAAAATGCAAATACAAATTCTAAATTAATTTTCATTTCCTTTCCAGGATAGGTTTTATTCTAAGGCATTTATTCCATTTGAGTCAGGTTTTTCAACTTTAATCGCTTTGTAAATATATCGTATCTGTAAAACATCCAATCCTATGTATTTTGCTTGTCGTTGGCTCAAAGGTTTTCCATGTAAAGCGGGCGGGAGGGAAATATGAAAGGGAAATATTGTTTATTTCTGAGGTGCATCAAATCGCTACTCAATGTTAATTGATTCATGTCATGTCGTATACAGAAACTACACTTAGCCAGATTATTGGTCTATAGCCACCTGATAAGAGTTCGACAAATTTCAGAAACTGTGCAAATTCACACAAATGTTATTACATTTTAACGCCACCCAAAAAGGCAGTTTATTGTATTCGTATTAGAACGAAAGCAGAAACTTATTATTGTTATTATTATTATTATTATTATTATTATTATTATTATTATTATTATTATTATTATTATTATTATTATTATTATTATTATTATTATTATTATTATTATTATTATTATTATTATTATTATTATTATTATTATTATTATTATTATTATTATTATTATTATTATTATTATTAAAAGCGTTTCCAGAAAAATGGTGCGCGCGCCTGTGTGAGTGTCAGTCTGTGAACAGCATAACTTAAAAATAAAAAGTTGGTTAAAAACCAAAGTTGATATTTAAGTTTAATGTCTTTCAAAGATGCGACACGAAGATTTTGAAGGAAATTCCTCGACCCCAAACTACCGTTAACCCCTTCATGCCTAGTATGTCTTATAAGATACATAGGCTTCTTTTCTTATTTGTACTAGTTTTAACTTTTTCTTGCTAAATTCTTGTTATACTGTCTGTCACCAATTAAAAATACATATTTGAAATGGTTTGAATTGTATTTTTTTTTAAATTTATATTGTAGTGTTTTTTTTTAAAAAAAGAAGCAAAATCCATGCAGCCGCAGTCAAATGCTACCCCGTCATCATCCACGCGTGCCATCACACCGATTATTTTACTTGGGCCCTCCCCGTCCTTTACCACAGGCACATTTGACTGCGGTTGCCGCGACTCAAACTCACGACCTCAGGCTTTGAGTGCATGGCCAGTGCACTACGTGTTGCCTTAACGATCATGGCTATCCAAGCCATCAGGCTCAAGGTCTCCCAGACCGCCTAATCTAAAGCGGTTTCGAATTAGGGGAAGAACGGCATATGTAGCAAAATAGTTCAGGCATAAAACGGTTAAAATGCAAAATTTTTCAAAAATTTTTATTTTCTTGAAAATGACTAAGAATTTTGATTAAAATGTCGTATGCTTGAGATATTTTTATAACTAATGGAATGTATATTTTGAAATTTCTGGGTATAGCCTATGTAGTCCTATTTACTCTGGATGACTTGAATAATTGGTAAATCGTATGAGATACATCAAATCTTACTAAACAGAAAATATAGATCTTGCTAAAACACACAAGTTATGTCTAAATAATTGTTATGTGTGTGAGTTTTTAATAACTTTTGCTTTAGTCAAATGGACATCGTTATTCATTTTTTATCTGTTAACCGTGCAAAGAGAACGGAATTGGAAAGCTTTAAAAGATTTGACTATCGCTCAAGGCCTACTGTATTCTCATATTGTCCTTGTATCTACAAGAAAATAAGCAATAGATAATATTTGCACATGTTTATCTCAACTAACATTAAGATATAGGAATAAGAGCTTGTAAGTATGGTTAGTACAAGAATAGAGAAAGTCATGTGAGGTTACAACAGTATCGTTTCACTCAATATCCGCTGCTTATTTCAAGCAAGATTTGCAACCTTTTCCGTAATAGGCATTAAATCTAAGGGCAATTAAAACGTGACTTTTCTACAAGATCAGTTGTATCTACCCTGCATTCCCTTTCTAGTCCTGATAGCAGTGCCACGGCTCTAGCCCTGTATTGCAACTGTCAGCAGCTGTTCATTGGTCGGTAGTTATGCCTCACCGCTTGCGATACACCGTTTGAAGGCAAGAAGCTGAGAGTTGCGTTTTACTAAGTTCGTTATGTGTACAATTACAAGTGCCATTCTCTAGGCACTTTGAGACTATCGTTGATTTTAACGATACCTTGGTTGGCACCTGCGTGGCCAGTAGGTACACGATTATGTGGTGCTGATTCATGAGTGTTGTCTGCTTAAATTCTACTGTCTATCGTGGTCCCGTGGTTTACGGTTATGGCTAATATCGAACCCTTGCCCCAAAGAGCAATTAGTAGACGTGGCAACGCCATGTCGTTATTCCCTCGGCCTATGAATAGTTATTAACGGGAATCAAGCGAACATCACCTCTAACGCACCAACAGCCTCTTCCAAGTTTGCAATTTATACCAGTCATTCAGAGTTATCTACTCACACATTAAAGTAGATGGTAGGTTAGAGCCATCCAGTCTTATTGATAAGGTAATAGTATGCCTTGGATAATCTCCGACTCGACAACGTACAGCAGAGGATTAGTGCAGTGTATAAGGAAATTCAGTACTGGGAATAAAACCAGGAATTCATCTCAGTAAGGTAGTCTTATAAGTTTGGGAAAACACCTAATTTTTATTTTCTCTACCCTGGAGAAGGTATTCCATGCCATCTGCAAGCTTGATATTGAGATTTCACTGAAGAAAAAAAAAAAAAAAGAAAAAAAAAAAAAAAAAAAACGCACCTTAAGACCTCTGAACCCAATCCCATTTTTATCACTTTCTCTACTGGTAAGTAGGGAAAGTATTGTATTCCATATAAAAATTCGATGTCGAGATTTCACCGAAAATACATGTTTTGATACCCCCTGAATCCAAAAAAAGCACGTTTAGAAAAAGGTCCGCGCGTGTGTGTGTGTCTGTAGACAGCATAACTTAAAAACGAAAAGTCGGTTAAAAACCAAAGTTAGTATTTAAATTTAATGTCTTTCAAGGATGCGACACGAAGATTTTGAAGAAAATAGCCCCACCCTAAACTACCCTTTACGTGGAAACTTTTTCGAAAATGTTGATTTTTTTGAAAATGGCTAACGATTTTGATTAAAATATCATATGTTTGAGATATTTTTATGGCAAATGAAATGTATATCTTCAATTTTCTGGCTATAGCCCCTGTAGTCGTATTAACTCTGGACGACTTTTGCATAACTAGTAAACCATTAGAGATAGACGAAGCCATACTCCACAAAAAATGTAGATCTTGCTAAAATACACAATTTATGTCTCAGAAAATTTTCTTGTAGGCTGAACCATTTCGGAGATATTCCTTATGTGTATGAGTTTCGGAAAACAAAACTTTCGTGAAATGGAACATCGCTGTTCATTATTTTATATGTTAAGTGTGCAAAGAGAACGGAATCTCAAAGCTTTAAAAGATTTGACTATCGCACAAAGCCTACTGTATTCTAACATTCCCCTTGTACCTACAAGGAAATAAGTAATAAAATAATTTGTACAAAGGTTTATCTCAACTAACACTAAGAAGATAGAAGAACAAGAATTTGTAAGAATGCTTAGTCCAAGAGTAGAGAAGGTCATGTGAGTGCAACACATCAAGTTTTTAATTATGTGGCGCAAGCAGTTGTCTATTGCTATAACTTTATGGCTTTGATAATCAGAGTGTTCCTCAGTTTGTGACTTTCATCGTTCGTAGAATGATAACACATTTTCACAAGGTGAAAAACTTAATGACCTCCAAAGGAACACGACAGTTTTTTGTTTACCCGTAACATATTGGGCTGTTTCGTGACTAGTCCTTTGAAAGCTCCTTCAACACATTTAGTGTTTCCACATGGTTAAAGAAAAAGATAAAAAATGACACCCATAAAAAAAGAAAAGGAAAATGTAAAAGTATTTGACGGTGCTAAACAATTTATCACTTTTATGTAACCTACATAGCTCTTTGGTTTGCGTCAAGTTGGTAGGTTAACAGCAGTGTGCTGAAATACGAAATAATATTGTGAAGGAAAACGCATTGTTGTCCTTATAATATAAACATGTATGAGAAAATGGACTACCATTTTCCAGACCTTAAACTTAATTAATACATTGAATTAAATTCACGGAGATGAATTAAGTAATTATTACTAGAGGGCGGAGAATTTTGCTATAGTCCACAAGAATAGTGCACATGGCTTCTCGGGCATGTGCAGGCGTCTGCTTGATGCACATGCATATACCACTTTTGCGCGGTACCGGTTACGTCATTCATTCTGTCCAACTAACCTGTATCGTATGTGACCGTACGCGGTTCCGCGCTTTAATTATCAGCAAGGAGTGTTATTGTTGTTGGGTTAAGTGTCAACTCGACCTTTCTCAATGGAGAATCAATCGTGCACACATACTGTCTCTATGAAAAACTCAAATTTATCACAGAGGTGGTTTAAATACACACATAGAACATATAGTGCAGCTATGGATTGATACAAAATAATATGTACATTGGCATTTACTCAGTCATAGTATCTTGTAATTTCTTCATATTCTTCCTTCTCTTCTCCTCCTTCTCCTCACGCTTCGAAGACGACGAAGAGGCTGCGAGTGTTATAAAATTCACGAACGGCTCTGTGTTCACCGCATTTCGTCTTTGTTGGAGTTGTATAGTTCTGAGTATCTAATTTAATTGTTCTTATCATCTGGGAGCGCCAATTGCAACCCAGTATCCACAATCGCTGGGTCAGATTTTCTGTCCCCTTTTTTAAAGTAATTTTACACATTTCGAACAATGTGTGCCGTCTGCTTTGCCATGTCCTACAGGCGAGGAATTTGCTTTAAATGTAGCAGGTGCATCACCCGTTTCCCTCAGCCGCCACTTGTTTATACAGGTTTAAGAGTTTTGTGCAATCTCTGTTGCGCGCCACTACTCGTTTCTGAATGACTGCATAAACCTTGCAACTCTGCCTGAGTTGTTTTGGTTACTATACACGCGCCGGACACATGATGTCCTTACGTCACCCTTCCACTGTCTCAAAAGACTCCAAAGTATATGTCACATCGTGGTAGATGTATACTTATAGCATATCACATGGAATCTTCCTCCGTGGGACTCTAGGGGTAACTGGGGCTTAGGGGTAAAGTAGATAATACTTAATGAGGACACTCGTTCTCAAAGTCCCAGCAAATAACAAAAACCTGCAAAAGTGTCAAAAGTCAGCAGATCCAGTACATTAATATTTATCCGATATTAATATTCTCTCCCACAGTTTCTAAACGGTATGTGTTACGCACATCGTGGTGATATCGACAAAAGCGACTGTGGCAAGTTGGTGTACATCTAAATTAATTAAATAATAGCAGCAAACCCTCAGCACAGCTCGTGTTTTTGCTATAAATGGGCAATTCCTCTGTTTCTCATTCCCACTTTTTCACTGTTTATCACTTTCCCTACATATTTTTCTCCCCCTCCCTTTAATTCCCTAGCCCTGCTTATTTCCCTCTTTATCTGTTTTCACTCTCATTCTCCCTCTCTTCAACACCTTACCCTTTCTCCATCACACACACGCAACACACAAACACACACACACACACACACACACACACAAACACACACGCACGCTCACTTTTTCTCACTTCCATTGAACTTGCATAAATTTCATATTTTATAAGCTATGTATAAACTGATATTTCTGGGGCGTTAATAAAAGTAAAAACACAAGAAAAGGCAACGTTTGCAGTACAAAAATATATTCCATTTCTGTATATTTGTACCAGAGCGAATAGAAAGAGAAAATGTGATCACTCCACTGCTCATCCATATGATTATACAAGAGCTACCTGGCGCCTCCGTCAGGTGGCAGCAAAGGCGTTAGTGTGGCAATTTACAGCGCTTTTCGCTGGGCATTGCATTGGAGTATTGTTGTCTATGGTTGCTGTGTTTGTTACAGTGCAATGAATTGTGGTTAATTTTTATGAAACTGTGAATTTATAGAAATAATCGACATGCCTATGTGTTTCGTGCCTGGTTGTAGATCTGGATATGACAAATCTAAGGGTAAACATTTCTTTACACCTCCAAAAGATAAACTACTTTTTCTAAATGTGAGGGCCATACCAAGAAAGGACAAGTGCCTTTCTTCTAATATTTACGTGTGTGATTCACATTTTTCATAAGAACTTTTGATAAAGGTACACAGATTTATAGTTAATGGAGAAAATGTTGAGATTGCAAGGCAAAGGGGATACCAGTAGACATTTTAGTAATAAAGTAGGCCTGCTAAAGAAAAGGTTAAAGCAACAACAGCGTAATATAATTAGACTAAAATGCCAATTGTAAGTAGCCAATGCAAAGATTCAAGTACTTAAAAGGAAAGTAAATGGAAGTAGTAGCAATATCGATGAATGTGATGGAACAAAATACCTAAGTAAAAAAAATTGCTGTTGATACAATTTTGAAAAGATCAAAGACAACTAAAAAGAAAGGTGTGAGATATATTTCGACCATCATCCATCTACAGTGGATTTTCTCCAGTTGTATATGTTACAGTCAATTATGTTCCAAATAAATTAGCAATATCATCTTAAGGCAATTGTGAGTATAGGCAAGAGCTGCCTTTAACATCACTCGTTAGCCAAATGAAGTTATTAGCAAAGGAAATAATGAGCCATAATAGTGGAATTACAGGAAATATAGAGAGCAAAATTAAGAACGAAATTGAGATTGAGGAACCTGATATAACAGAATGGGAAAACAATGTACCTGAAATTTCTCAGAAAGATGTCTGGTGTATCACTTGAGTGGGTATATAGTACACAATTGTTCAAAGCATGAGTTAATTTACTCCATGGCAAGTGTGCAGATTTCCCCCTCCATATCACTTTTAACTACAATAAAAGATCACAAAACTGGTATAGACTAATTATGCCTTATTTACCGCTCTAAATCTGTATATGGCATTCTTTCGCAAGTAGAGAGGGTTTTAGCAGAGAAACTTTCAAATGAAAGTAAGTTGTGCGGCGATATATTTTTCGATTGTTGTGACAGTGTTAACCAAGTTCATGTTGCTTCTGGAATTGGGTGTTGTAAGGAACATTTACTGGATCTTGTCCCCAAACTAATTCTGCAGTACATGAAGTGTCGCTTCTTTTTCCGCACCAAGGAAATAAGAAAGGAATTACAATCATCAAAGGCTGCAAAAACATCTCGGAAATTCTCGAAAGTTACTAACAGCTGATTTCAACATTGGTGAGTACATTCTTATCTGTAGAACAAAATACAAGTAACTTGTACTATTCTTGCAGCAAAGTTAACTTTTCATTCGCAGGAAATTATATTTTACTTTATTCCTTTAATGCCATTTTGCATTCTAGTGGTAACATTATTGTCTTGGATTTCTCTGAATGGCTGCCAGAATGTGTATGCGTGAGTTAGTCATTGTTAAACAACACTATTCTTCTGCTTTGCTAGTTTTCCTTGTCGTTCTGGGTGACTCAGTTCGTTAGACTCTGGCCTACTGATCCCAAAGTCGCGGGTTCAAATCCGACCCAGACCGATGGTTTTTAAGTGTGCTTAAAATGACAGCTCCATATCAGTAGATTTACTGGCATGTAAAAGAACTCCTGCGGGATAAAATTCCGGCTCACCGGCGACGTTGATGTGATCCCGGCAATTGACAGAGTCGTTAAACAACAATTTTAAAAAAAAACGAATCTCCTGCTAAACGCTAGTGTTTGTATTAGCATTGTAGCAGCTGGGCTGCCATCTGTGCGGCGGAACACATGAACTACAGCAGTGATCGCACTTCTTCTTCTATTCGCTCTGCTTGTACTGCTATCAAAACAGTGTTACATGAAGAACAGCAAAGAAAAAATGTTACAGCTTATTGAATTCTCGTATACCACATTGAAGCTAATAACTCAACTTGTTAGATTATATTATGCGTTGGAATTCTGATGCAGCATTTTTAAATAATAAGCAAAGTACTTCAATATTTTGATTTGATGCCCAATTAGAGCCCCTTTCCTCTGAAAATAAAGCAATTACACATCTGTGTTTAATTGAATATGTTACAAAATTTCAGAACACTTGGTGAAAGCACCCTCAAAACAAATAAACATATTTAAAAAAACACTTGTGCATCAGGGTTAGTATTAGTCCTTTATCCAATATGAGTAATCACTGGAAATATTTAAGTAAATGTTTTAATCATACACATATTTATTGGCAGGGGAGTGAACTCGCGATACCGCTATTAACCGTGCCTGCTGTACTAGCACTTCTGTTTAAGGCACGTCGTTTTACTCTCATAAGGTATGCCTGACCCGTTACTTCACCATCAGTAAGGTCAATATTTACTATGCACTGCCAGTTTATAAAGGCCAGGCCATATGGCGACAGATGTGAGCAAATTTGTACGCAATAACTACCACCAAGATAGTGGCAGAAGGAGAATTACGAAGGAAGAGGCACTTTTTGTGTGTAATTGATTTTTCAGCATCAAGAGCGCAGCTGAAAAGGCGCTCTTTAAAATTTCCGTAGCGGTTAGCCGCTAAAATGAAAATGTGAAGCAAAACGCCTCAGGAAAGTTTATAACGACAAAAGTTTTCCCTCATACTTTAACCACTGTGATGGAAATTTACATAAATTATGGCCATTGATCAATTTTGAAATTGAAGTTCAAGACTTGGCAAAGGATAGCAAAAAGGGAGAGACGAAGCCAAAAGTACAAAACAAAATATTCATATTACCTGGGTTCGCGAAAAAAAGGAAAGGAAGGAAAACGCAGCAGAAGTCGATAGATCGACTTAGCCAGAGGGACAAAGGAATTTATCTGCACGGTATGTTTTGTAATAAAGTTAAACTTTGCGCTATCATACATTTTATGCCAAAAATATGATAAAATATAATCTTTTATAGGATAATACATATCCAATAGGTGTTTTGAATAAAACTACAATGATTTAAAGTAATCATTCCGAACATACTAGTTTTCCTGATTAAGTCCTGAAGTAACTTTAGCAAAATGTAACGGTCAACTTTATCCTTACCAAGCGGGGGACCAGGGTTTGATCCCGGTACCGGCGTGGGGACTTTCTCCCGCTGGGAGACCTGCTTCGGGGTACACTCAGCCTCATTAGATCCCTGAGGGGGGGATTGAGAATCTACGTGATTGAAAAGCAGCAGTCCCTGGTCCAGAATACCGCATAACCAACCGGGAGGAATCCAGGCACTGACCACGTCCCACCTCCAGTACTGCACCCCACTTATAACGCTGAGATGGGCAGAAATGGGGGACACAACTTTGATAAAACAGTATGCAATTTTCGAGATTTTCATGACTAATTATGACTTGCACTTTCACAACGGTTTTTCTTTTTATATCGAAAATCGAAAGCTACCAATTGATTTTAATGGCGCCACGTTTAACTTCTCCATCTTCTCAGCGTCTTTTTTACTTTCTCTACTGGTAAGTAGGGGAAGTATTGTATTCCACCCAAAAATTCGAAGTCGAGATTTCACCGGAAATACATGTTTTGAGGCCCTCTGAATCCAAAAAAAGCATTTTTAGAAAAAGGTCCGTGTGTGTGTCTGTGTGTCTGTGTGTCAGTCTGTGGACAGCATAGCTCAAAAACGAAAAGTCGGTTAAAAACCAAAGTTGGTATTTAAGTTTAATGTCGTTCAAGGATGTGACACGAAGATTTTGAAGAAAATAGCCCCACCCTAAACTACCCTTTACATGGAAAATTTTTCGAAAATTTTGATTTTCTTGAAAATGGCTCAAACGATTTTGATTAAAATTTCATATGTTTGAGATATTTTTATGACAAATGAAATGTATATCTTGAATTTTCTGGCTATAGCCCCTGTAGTCATATTTACTCTGGACGACTTTTGCATAACTGGTAAACCGTTAGAGATAGACCAAATCATACTATACAAAAATGTAGATCTTGCTAAAATACACAATTTATGTCTCAATAAATTTTCTTGTAGGGTGAACCATTTCGGAGATATACCTTGTTATGTGTGTGAGTTTCGGAAAAGTTGGAACTTTCATGAAATGGGTCATCGTTGTTCATTTTTTTATATGTTACGTGTACAAAGAGAACGGAATCTCAAAGCTTTAACGGATATGACTATCGCACAAAGCCTACTGTATTCCAATATTCCCCTTGCACCTACAAGGAAATAAGCAATAAGATAATTTGTACAAATGTTTATTTTAACTAACACGAAGAAGATATAGGAATAAGAGTTTGTAAGAATGGTAAGTACAAGAGTAGAGAAAGTCATGTGAGTGCAACACATCAGATTTTTCAATATTTTTTCACTTTTCAAAAAGTTCCTTGGACACAAGTTACATATCGTATTCGTTTGATATTTTTAGGAGAACTTCAGGAGTTAGGGATTTAAAAATTGTTGTTCACTGATTAAAACTATGAAACACTTCATCTGAACTGAAATCTCTATCTAGAACTCAAATTGAAAAGCTGAAAAACTGGATAATACATGATCAATGCGTTTTCTCATAAACTAATTAAAATTAAGAAGTGCCTGCAGCACAACATTTTTATATTTATGTACTAAGCTCAAAATAAAATTTTGAGAGCGGTACATAGGCGATAGGTTCTATAGTGCACTTCATTTTAACACACCCAAAATCATTATCAATACAAATTAATATCTTAATAATGGTTTGACATAGCTCGTTGAGATTTTGTGTGTGCTATATATATATTTTCTCTTCCCACATTTGAGATGTGAATGTGGCATTCCCCTGTCTTTGCTTTGATAATTTGTCTTAACCTGCAATTATTTAAACTTATTATGAGTTTCACTCCTCTGCCCTCTAGGCTTGAGTTCTTTTGGCACTGGACACTAATTCTCATTTTTTGATATCTGTCTTTTGTTTCACGTCATATTCAGGTATATTCCTTCTTCCTAGGCTATCGCTCACGCTGATTGACTTAGATCTGATGTTCGTGGATCTTCCAGGTGTTGCAGTTCCTAGCCGTCCTGTTCCAGGTGCTGCCAAATCTTCATTTCGTTCCGCTCATCTCGGCCCCCTCTCTCCTTCTCTTCAATCTCACTTACTATATTTGTCCAATTATTGTTGAGCCTTCCTGTGTGACTTCGCTACTTGTGCTACTGTCGCAGCGCCTTTCAGTTGAGTTCATCTTCTGATTTCTGTATTTCTGCTACACTCCCCTTAGGAGAGGCCGGTGCCCTAAGGGAATAATGACTATTATTAATTATAAATTATTATTACTTATCTATTATTATTGTTATTGTGTTATTTCTTGTTTATTTGTGACCATTCAGAAACATACTGTATGTATTTTAAACGTTATGTACCCCTTAAGCAGTCTTCGCGTATCTGGTACGCGAACCCCAGGTTGAATATGTCTGCCATAAATTGCTCGGTTGTTGAGAGGGATAACCATCGTAGGCTATTCACGCTCCTGAAGTGACAATAAGCATGACAGTGTCTGGTAAGAGAAACAAATTGTATGTTCAAAAATAATAATGCCAGTCTATTGGCATTATTTACGTTTTATTCAACCCAAGAAATTTTAAAGTCCTTTGAAAATACTTTATTGAAAGGCGCACACCATGAAAATGGTTGCTGGTTTCTTAAAGCTAACGAGATAAATCAACATGAAAACATAAGGATAAAGCACAGTATGGTTTCTAGAAAACCTTTGTCATCCAGTAATGCGTCAGAGGTTCCTTCCCTTTTATTTGCCTGCCATTAAACCTCGCCCGCCATTAAGGGGCTTGTTTGAAAAGGTCTCGCTTCTCTGTCGACAATGTTACCAACACCTTTTTGCTTGAAAAGAGAACTTTTTTCCTATCTCTCCCTCTCTCCCTCCCCTCCCCCTTTATGTATGCTGAGAGTATTTGCTCACAAGCTCTCGCTTAAATATTTACAAAGACGAACGGAGAGAAATTTGATACACCTTGTTTCAAAGCCAATGGCTCACATTCGTCGTCACCTTCGGGTATGGCGAGGTTTTCATAGCCTAATTAGCAAAGGAACTCGATGGCATCATTTCCACGAAATGGTCTATAACCAGGGTTGGCGACGGAATTACCTTACACGTAGTTTAGATGTAAAATACGTAACGTAGAAAACCCTGTTCTACACGAAGTGACACCTCATATTTATTAACTGTGCCGGTATATTCACCAATTAGTCATCCCTTTTTATCTTTTGCTAAGCACGTAGGGAAAATTTAAAAAATTATAAAGAAAATGAAGTTTTAGATTGAGCAAAGTCACGTATTAAACATTGTATTTCAGATAAGAATTAATATCTTTAGGGTTGAACCACGTATGTATGAGTGATGTTTGTATGTGGGACTGAAGTTAATAAACTGACGTCTATTTCAGAAATTTGCGTATTTTTCCTTCATAGAGTCTTACAGAAGTGTTTACTGTGATTGTCTATCGGCAGCCGTAGCGCTTAGAAATCGCGCTCGCTTATATACGAGATAAACCGGTCAACAAGGATCTTGCCGCTGAGCATTTAGACATTGTACGCTGCGCATTCTTCTTCTTCTTCTTCTTCTTCTTCTTCTTCTTCTTATTATTATTATTATTATTATTATTATTATTATTATTATTATTATTATTATTATTATTATTATTATTATTATTATTATTATTATTATTATTATTATTATTATTATTATTATTATTATTATTATTATTATTATTATTATTATTATTTTATTATTATTATTATTTTATTATTATTATTATTTTATTATTATTATTATTTTATTATTATTTTATTATCATCATCAGTATCAGTATCATTATTATTAAATTGTGCAAAAAAAAAAATAAATAAACCCTCAAAAACATCGTTGGTTAATCAGAAGTAGAATATGAATGTGTACTCTTTGATTTCTGAATGATACCACACGCCAATGGAATTCAGTAACCATGGATAAATGCGTCATTCGGTTCCAGCGGGTGGAAGGAGGTGATTTCAACATCCCCTTTCCTGTCTGCACTTGAGCACCGCTGTTCTAGACCACGGAGGATGACATCATATAAGTGAATTAATTAACCAAAAAAACGTCATAGCAAGCTGCACACCAGATCCATTCTGATCTTGTCTGTCTCCAAATTTACGATCATGCAAGAATAACGTTTCTTAATTATTTCACTTTTCTTCATTCATATTGTATTTTGTTCTGCCCGTACTTTTTACCATTCACTATCTTTTCGTCGAATTTCTCATTCCGAATGCTAAGTAATTGAGAGTGAACAAAAATATGGCGTCATGCAAATACTGTTCTGTTGAGGTTTCTTTTGTAATGTTTAACGTCCGCTTTTACTACAAGTGGCACCGCAGGCAGTGGTACAGATGATACATGGAGTGAAGGTGGGACACCGGTGGAATGAGATGGCGGGGGAAACCATCATAAATCCCACGTGCCGTTGCCTGAGATCGAACCCAGGCCACTTTGATGAGAAGTGAATGGTTTAACACTTAGCTACGGCACTTGCGTATTCTGCTTTGGTACTATTTTAAAGCACGTATTTTAATGGCAATATAACGATTGTGCTAATTTACTGTAAGCTTCAAACAGGTCTATTTTGTTTTCAGAAGAAAAATAGAATACCAGGTTAATTTAAAAGTAATATAAAATAAACCAGTAGCCTTGTAATAATGTTTACATTCGTGTTTCAACGTCCTTTACTTGCGTTTTAAAATGGTTTACGAATACAGATAACCATTCTCCTCCCATACAATACTCTTTATTTTTTTAGGCTTATACTGTATCTGCCAAACAATTTCACTGTGACCAATAGGTTAGCCTGGAAAAACAAATTAGCTACTTGTTAATTTAAGACAAATATTAATACATTTTATGGGGAAAAAAACACACTTTTAAATGAACCAATGTGTACTGCACGCTGCTGTAAACCTTCCCCCTATCAAGACACAGGATGTTATTAGCTGAATTTGGTAATATCGGTGACCAGGGCCACGGTTTTGCGCCAATTACCTGAAAAGGTATATTACTTTTACGTCATAGATTTCAAGGCTTATATCAATACTTCAACATGCTTGCGCAACTCGTAAACTTGGGGTAAATATTACTTTGGTGACTTTTGGTATGTTAGGTTGGTAATGCATCATTTTCCATCCCACTTAAATAGACTACGGACTGTTAGTTATACTGCCTGGCGCGATTAAACACTATGCTTACGTGGTAGTTCATTTAAATTTGTGTTATAATTGATCTGTTCATTTAAAAACTAAAGTTCTCGATACTTTCAGTGCTTATGTGATAGCTCATTTAAAAAATAAACTTGTCGATAACTGCTGTGAGACATTCGTACATATTCAGTGCGAGTGATCTGGTTATTATATTGTTGAACGATTCTGACATCGGGCTCGGCGTACAACAGTGGACGGACGGAGGTCTTTCCCGGCTGGGAAGTGGGCAAAGACGTGTCGCGTGCCTGCTGTGTCTACGTGACTATAACAATTGAGGCGGCAGTAACAAAAGGGGTCGAGAATATTTGCGAAGCTTCCGAGTCATTTCGAGAAAGGTCCGTGTGACGTCATCCACAGTATATAAGGAGGCCAGAGACGAACATTTAAGTGAGTTTTAGAGTTGAATGAGTTACGGGGATGAGTGTGTCAGCGAGTGCAAGGCAGCTGTGCGTGTGTGTCGTCCTGTTAGTACATCGTGTCAAGATTTACCGAGCGTCGCGAGTGATTGTAACGTCGTAGTGAAAGACAGAGGAAGTGAAGGAAGGCACTAAAGGACTGAGCAAGGTTATGAGATTTAAAAAATTGTGAGTTGTGATAGAAGGAAACTGTGTTTGTGGTAAAATTTTAGAAGAAAACAAAGTGGTGGAGAAGTAACCGAACTGGATTTGGATTTTGTACACTGGTGGAAGTGGGATTCATCGAATTGCCGTTTTGTTGCAATATGATTCTCAATTATACACTTTTTTAATTTAGTGCGTCTTTTGTTTAGAGAATTCCATTTATTTCAAGACAAATATCATTCTGGAATCTTGACAAAAACACAATAAATTTGTAAATATCTGACACCGTAGAATAAAAGAGTATTAAATCTACTGTGAACGGATTCACAAGCGTTTGTGGTATGACAGGCAGCAGTAAAGAACTCCGTCCACATGGTGGAAGGGTACACTGAATCTTCTGCTATATATTTGTCTACCAAATAATCACAAAAGTGAGTTAATTTCTCATCTAATGGTTTATTTTCATACATGTCAAGCGCGCAGCATTCAGTAACCTCTTTAGGAGGGAAATATGACAAACCCAATAAAGAGCAAAGCCACTTGCCCTGCGGACCTTTCTCGTTTTAGACAGGAACCAGACCTAACATCTTCATTTTCCACCACCATAAATGAAATCTAGAGCGTAACAGTTCAACAGTTTCAGCCCATACCTCTGTATGGGCACTGTAAATCTAATTTCAAAATTGACATCAGGATTTCTGATTTCCACGACTTGTAGACGAGGTTTTGCAGAAGGAAACGGCTACGCTTCCTCTAAAGCAGGCGTCCCTAACAGATTGGCCGCTCGGGCGGAAGTAAAAGCCCTCAAGCCCTGACCGTCCGGTTGCGGGTGGTTGCTGAGCTAGAGTAACTTGTTACTTTCTCTACTGGTAAGTAGGGGAAGTATTGTATTCCACCCAAAAATTCGATGTCGAGATTTCGCCGGAAATATATGTTTTGAGGCGCCCTGAATCCAAAAAAGCATTTTTAGAAAAAGGTCCGTCTGTGTGTCTGTCAGTCTGTGGACAGCATAACTCATAAACGAAAAGTCGGTTAAAAACCAAAGTTGGTATCTAAGTTTAATGTCTTTCAAGGATGCGACACGAAGCTTTTGAAGAAAATAGCCCCACCCTAAACCACCCTTTACATGGAAAATTTTTCGAAAATTTTGATTTTTTTGAAAATGGCTCCAACGATTTTGATTAAAAAGTCATATGTTTGAGGTATTTTATGACAAATGAAATGTATATCTTGAATTTTCTAACTATTGTCCCTGTAGTCGTATTTACTCTGGACGACTTTTGCATAACTGGTAAACCGTTAGAGATAGACCAAATCATACTATACACAAAATGGAGATCTTGCTAAAATACACAATTTGTGTCTCAATAAATTTTCTTGTAGGGTGAATCATTTCGGAGATATTCCTTGTTATGTGTGTGAGTTTCGGAAAACTTAGAACTTTAGCGAAATGCAACAACCTTGTTCATTTTTTTATATGTTAATCGTGCAAAGAGAACGAAATCTCAAAGATTTAAAAGATGTGACTATCGCACAAAGCCTACTGTATTCTAACATTCCCCTTGCACCTACAAGGAAATAAGCAATAAGATAAGTTGTACAAACGTTTATTTCAACGAACACGAAGAAGATATAGGAATAAGAGTTTGTAAGAATGGTTAGTACCAGAGTAGAGAAAGTCATGTGAGTGCAACACATCACATATTTTAGTATTTTAACCCTGTTACGTTTTGCCTCTTAATGCTTTAACTGCTTAGTATTTTAATGCTATTTTACTTTTCACCTTTTATCTATATTAGTATGAGTTTTTCGGGTTTTAAATTTATGACACTCATTTGCGGTTTGGTATTTTTATGGGTTTACGCTTTTAGCTGTCTGTTTTAGCCTTCACCTTTTAGCCAGGTAACTTTGTGAGTGGTTTAGATTTTAAATTTCGACTTTGGGCGCAAATGATCTAGCTGTCGACGGACCCTTAAGCCCAGTCAGTCAGTCAGTCAGTCAGTCAGTCAGTCAGTCAGTCAGTCAGTCAGTCAGTCAGTCAGTCAGTCAGTCAGTCAGTCAGTCAGTCAGTCAGTCAGTCAGTCAGTCAGTCAGTCAGTCAGTTAGTGAGTCCAGTCGCCCGCCCAGTCCAGTCCAGTCAGTCCTTCAGTCTCTCAGTACATCAGTCCGTCGGCCCGTCAGTCAGTCAGTCAGTCAGTCAGTCAGTCAGTCAGTCAGTCAGTCAGTCAGTCAGTCCTTCAGTCAGTCTTCCAGTCAGTCTTTTAGTCAGTCACACTGATAAATTCTAGCTGGTTTCCAGATGAAATAACTGCAGCTCGCCTCCAGTGGCCAAGGCAGTTGTATTCTATTTGTAGAGTTATAATTGTTGGACTCTATAGTACTATTTATCAAGAGTGATTGGATAAGAAGTAAAATATTCATTTGAGCCCAAATTAAAAAGCTGACATGTTATAATTGTTAAAGCGTAGCTTTTGTTGACTCCATCGTATTGTTGGCTCCATTCACATGCGTTTCCATGCAGTGTTCAGTAAAGGCTCTTCAGTGGAACACAACATGTTAATCTCGTCTGTCAAGAGATCAATATCCACAACACAACAACGATATTTCATCGTGAATGGGGCAAGAGAGTATGAGTGATGTTTATCGACACGAGAACGCCATGCAAGGAGAGTTTAGTGCAGTAATCGCTTCGCTGTGTTTTACAGCTGATAACGCGTGCAGTCTTAACCTCTATTGTTTCTTTTCTTACTCTCATCATAAAGTCTTAATATTAAGTTATATCCAGGCTATTAAACAGAATCTAGTTTTTACTTTCTCTACTACATAGTATGTATGCATTCCACTAAAAAATTCCATATCAAGATTACACCGGAAATACGTTTTGAGACTCCTTTAATAACGAAAGCATTTTTACTCATAGGAAATCCGTTTGTTATTGTGTAACTTTGAGCGGCATAACTTAAAAACAGTCAGTTATTATTGTCCTATTCTATATGTTCCATGTTTTTGCCTTGTAATGGAATCTAGTGAGTTGTGGGTAATACTATAAATACAGAGAGATCCAAAAACATCAGAACCGCTGCGCGGTGTTTTGTTCACTGCGCAAACGGAAACGACGATAATAGCAGGTGACGTGCACAAGGTCACGTGGATGACTTGTTTTTCTCTACTCTGAAAGTGCAGTATTGAGCTGACGCTGATATCGTGTGGCTGAATGTGCTTTATTATTTTGTCCTGTACTTAGTCACAAGATGTACGAGTATTATGGCTCAGCATTTGTTCTCTACTGCACAGCGTATATTTATTTATGATTCGTATGTGTTAACTCAGCGTTCTTTTTTAAATAACCAACAGGGAGCGTGATTTTAATTTTTTCAACAAGACTGTGCAACAGCTCATACAGCTAATCTTTTCATGAGGACAATTGAAAGTGTGTTTCTGAGCAGAATTATTAGTTGAGATTTGTGGGCCCCTCGGTTCCCTGACCTAACCTCCTCCCGCACACCTATAAGAACTAAAACAAAATATCCGCCAGGAAATTGTCAGCATTTTTCAACGTGAACTACGGCGAGTGATGAATAGTTTCCTAAAGAGCTGTCAAAATGTATGGACAACGACGGTGACCAGTTTCAGCATCTGCTTAATAACACTGGTATGTAAAACCTTTAGAAGTAGTTTTAAAAATGTTGCATGATTTTGTCCGTGGTATTCTATGACAGCGGTAGACGGCGACGAACGCCTAGAACGTGTACAGATAAAAGACAGTTTAGCTGCTTTGGAATCTTTTGGATCACCCGTTATATAATATAAATTTAATCGTATATCTTGTTTGAAGAAACCTGTTATGTAATTGGCAGTCCACGTAGAACCTTACTTAGATTATTTCTTGTATACCTCTGTTGAATATACTTTGAACTCTGTCAGCAGAAAGAGGAAAGTTGGAGTTAGGAATTATCTAGTAGAAGCTCAATAATTTTGGCTCTCGAAGGTGCATTAGCATTATAGTTTCTTCTTCTTCTTCTTCTTCTTCTTCTTCTTCTTCTTCTTCTTCTTCTTCTTCTTCTTCTTCTTCCTCCATCTCCATGCATTAGACATTTCTGTCCGTAGCTATCTACCTATCTTGTTCGTGTCCCTTTTAGGTGAACTTCCAACATTTTTTTTCCTATTGGTTTGTAATCTCCCTCTATTTGTTATTTTACTATGGCTTATGCACTTAGTTGTGTGTTATTGAATTTTTCCATTCAGTTTGTATATACTTAGTTCTTTTCTTATATCTTCATCTCTTTTGTGTTCAGTTCTCTTGTATCCTGCCACTGCTCTTAAAAGTTGCATTTCGTTTATTTCGAGTCTCCTTTTGCTTTGCTCTCTCATAATCCTTGCTTCACTCGCATACAGTAATTTCGGCACTGAAATTACTTTATAAAGTATTAATATTCTATCCTTACTTGCCTTGTTTTTCAAAGATCCTTAAATTAATTTGTTGGATTTATAAATTTGTTGTTTATGTTATATTACATCCTAAATACTTAAATTCGACCATCTGTTCTATGAGGTTATGTTTTATAACAAGTTTGGATCTTATACTTTCTTTTCCTATGGATGCCATTACTTTTGTTTGTCTTAAACTGTCATGTTATATTATTTTTATGTTTTATTTAGAGCATAGGTTCACCGTTGAAGACTTTTTTCTAAATTAGATATAATAATCTGGTCATCTGCGCGCACTAAAGCCAATGCGTAGTCCTTTTTATTGAAATTGTTTGAATAAAAGGGTGTACTATTAATCCATTGCCTAGCAATTTCATAAATATATCAGTTAAAAGGTAGTGGAGGCATTCTGCATTCTTGTCTTGCTCCTATGTTAGACAGGATTTAGAAAGGGTGGATCACGCAGATATAATACCTTTATTTTACCACAAAAAAAAAAAAAAAAAAAAAAAAAAAAAAAAATATTAGAGAAACACAGGTTACAGTAAAGCTTTCGATAAAATTCTCGTATAAGACATACACTTTAGAAAATTATAAGTAAACGAGGGATTCCACTCCATTTAATTGAAGTAGTTAAACATATTTATCAAGAAACTAAAATTCAAACTTCAGGAGCTGGTGAGCTAAAAGCATTAAGGTCTGTTGATAATAAAACATCATTGTTGACACCGGTGGCTTCGTTCGCCATTGATAGGTTATGCTGCTCCTTCAAAACAGAGGTAAATTTGAATGCAAAATGGTTTTCAACAGCTTGCAATAAGAGCAGCAAGTAGTGAACAATTCGAAAAAGAGCAAACATTTGCAGGCCTCTCCCTACAGAACACGCTCTTGATATTCTACTACTGCGTAGGCAGACTCATTACATTACAAAGAGAGGAGGTAATCATCACTTGTATTTGAACAGCTCTTGATCACAAGCCGTTATTAATTGACTGACCACAGAAGCTGGAGTCTATCAACTGCTCTACGCATAGCTGACAAATGAGCCATCCGTCACTTTGACACGCGAGGACCAGGCCGGGCTGGGCCATTCAAGAGGTCCACTATCTCTTCCATTAAAAAGTATTTGTTAGTGATACCCAAACTCAGTCCCGCCTGTTATGCTATCCCAGCACTGGCAAATGCGAGTTCTATACAAACACATTTCAGATTATCCTCTTGATGTTTATGTATCTCTATAACTAACTTCTGGCTGTTAGTGAAAAATCACTGTTAATTACATTTGTTGTTTGCTCGATAGCTACTTAATATTACTGAACAACTGACAAAAGATGCAGTTCATTGCTAATTAACTAATGGCATGTGGCGAGAAAGTCTATTGCAATTTTAAAACAAAGTTTAATTTGTATTTGTGAATATACATTGTTATTCTTATAACTGCAGGGAGGATTTGATTGTGTTTCTCAACAATCCCTGCTTTTTTCTTTTGTTTTTTTACGGTCGCTTTATAACAACAATGGTCACTAGCGACCACAGTAATATACACATAGCATAACAAATTATATTGTAGACAAAATACACATAGTTGCAGCACAGTAGAGATCATAAACAGAACAATATAATACAGTAAATGTGCATTAAAGAATTATGGTGGTGTCAACTGGGTTTACCAATATACAAGGGAACTAAAATTAAATAGCAGATAGCTCTTGTGATACCTCCAGTAACTTCATAATTGCTCTGAATCCTTCGGAAGATCAATGCATAGATCAATGCTGAGATTTAATGCACTTCTCTGTAGATATTTGTGAGCTCCACATTCCGGGCATGGATTTTTGTTTTCCTCATCAGATACCCATGTTTTTGTGCCTGTATGTGTGTTTTAATGCTATACTGTGCATTTCCATTGATATTTCAATGTTCATGGGTTTCTATGGCTACTTCTGAACTCGCTGAACGCAATATAATATTAACCTAAGTAATCTAATACAATATTTTAAATGAAAGGGACATTTTCTTGTCCATACTGAAGTACTATTGCGCATGTAATTAGTTTTGCTGTGTATAAAAGAAAAAAAATATGTTTGTTATTGCGTGGTAGTGTAGATTAATGCTGGAATTCCTCTCGTTATGTTTCTTGATTCGTCTTCTTCACTATCATGCTATTTTAAGCCCACCCAAAAAAATTAAATTATAAAGAATTGTGCAACAAAATTTGCCTAGGCAGAGAGGTTCTCTTACGACTAGGTGAACATCGTTTTGTTTTGTTTCGAGGAACAAGTGAAGTTGGAGTTTTGTTGTCAAGAACAAAATACTGTTTGTTTGCAAATAAAATTTAGAAAGTTAGCTGTTTGTATTTGAATTAGAAGCCGAAACGTTTGATTGCGAGATAAAAGAAAATGTGTATGACAGACTAATAAAGAAGAAGAAAAAGAGACACAAGTAGAATGCAAATTACTTCCTCTTTAATCCTTAAGCAATTATTTGCATTTCAGGGCAAGGTTTCTTCAACATCCTGGAAAGCAGCATACAGGATTCTGGGCGATTGTAAATTGCACTGAAGGTCTCTAATCCACAATGAAAACTGCATTGAAACACCAAAGTTACACATGGCAAGTTCATAATATTGCTCTCTTCAAACGTTTTTAAGTTTCCGATATTTTTCTCTACCACAATTATTATAAACGTGTTTTAAACTTCATGTAGCTATCTTTAATATAGTTTGAGAGATATAATTTATTTTAATGCTGTATTATTATTTAATAAAATATTCCACACGATACAGAAATCGCAATTATGAAAAAAGACTAAGAATATTCCACTATAGGGTAGTTTTCTCACAGCCTTTGCATAACTTTTTCTTCAAAGTCCTTTCTGCGTCCTCATTAGCCTCTATCCGCCATGTTTCTTATTCATTCCTCATACCTTCTTCAGAGGCAGATCCTTCTGGGATCGCTGTTACTGTACTATCATTTTCCATTCTTTTCTCATATACGTGCCATTTTAATCTTCTCTCTTCTATCATTTCCAAGATAATATTATTTAATTTTGTGTCTTTCAGCATTTTAAGTTTGTTCTGTAATAAAAATACTGACCCGTTCTTACAACGCTCCCTCCTGAGTCAGCACCATTTATTTTTATTCAAGTTTGACTTCTTTTCGTGGCCTTAACCTTCACCAACCAACGTCGAACTGGAAGGCGGCAGTTGTAAACTGACAAGGGACCCTATAGGGTGCCATTATCCGGGCTAGATGAGCCCTGGTTTTTTTTATCACGCTTTTATAAACTGGCTTTCTTGCTGGTTTGTTTGTCGTTCGGTACAAAGTTTGGAATCGATTTTGAACTAACTTTACGATGTGCTAGAGACTTGAATCTTTAAACATACATGGATGACAAACAGACAATAAAGCGTGTTAATATATATAATAAAATAACTATGTAAACAATTAATATACCACGTTTCTAAAACAGATTAACAAGTATAAAATAATTTCTCCTAGCCTCTGAAGCTGTCCGTGCAATGGACAAAACTGATAAAATCATTATTGAATACGTGTAGAATAAGGTTCGGTAAAACCGTCATTCCCAAATGGGAGCTACAATCTGCGCAGTGTACCCGAGCCACGACAACCGATATCAGTGACAAAGCTGTTCCTATGCTGAGGTCCGAGATGCCGTTTTTAAATGAACTCCCAGTCCCAGGCATATTTCGGTTTGAGGAGAATTCCCGATAATTATCGGATGATTATTATACAGAGAAGCCTGACAGGTTGGGCTCTGAGTTGGTTCAGAATAACAATCGAGGAACTGGCCCAATATGAGCATTTTAAGACTGCATTTTTACAAATATATTGAAGCGGAGCTGCACAGCATAATGTAAGAAGCCAAATAAACAATGGAAAATACCATCAGGGAAGCCGAGAGTCATTACCGATTGCTTTCTGCGATTAGGTCAATTAAGTAAATTGCTAGAGCCGCCAATGCCCGAACCGGTTAATGGTAAGGCAGTATCCTGACGTAATCCGTCAGTAGGGAGACCGCGGACTTTCAGTGAAGCGACAGAATTGCTAGCAGCTTTGCAGGGTCACGGACCACAGTTTGCTGAACAAGCTCCTGGGAGAGGGCCAACGGTCACAACCAACCGCCACATCGAAATGATGGGATGAGGACACAGGGACCTCCAAACAGACGCGTGTCATCTCAGCAATCAGAATTGTGTAATTTTAGAAGATGGGTGAATCACTTCAAAGTCGGGAAAACGAATGTGCAAGATGAGTCTCATAGTGGCTGCTCGCGCACCACCTCCACGGATCGCAATAAGGAAAGAGTAGATGGGATCATTAGAGCAGATAGGCGCATTGTGACGTAGTCATTTTGCCTGCACCAAGTTGAGACGGAGGGCTTTAGCACCTCAGCCAGATGCAATGTTCACTCGTGCTTGATTACGTAACATCCCCAAATACGTAGTCTTATTAAAAGGGGCGCTCAGAGGGGGGGGGGGGGAGGGTGTAGCTCAGAGGTATCATTTGTTAAGGGCTGGAGTGGTGAAGGCTACCGTTCAGAACTGACATTCTAGTGTTTAGGAAATATATTTTACGAAAGTTGCTCCCTTTTTCAAAGATGTCTTGACAAATGCGAGTGTCGCAGGTTCGGCTAGCAAGGCAAAGTCGACCCCCCAAGTGGTCAGAATTAGTAGTTTAAGAACCTCCAACCAGCTTACGCAGTGCTTGTATATAATCATTATAGAATTGCTTCTTTCAAGCTGCACGAAGACACTGACGCACTACTTCTTTAATATCCTCCACCGTCTCATAGTGTTGGTCCGGCATTTGTTCCTTAACATAACCCAACCAGATCAGCTGTCCTGACGGATTATTAGACAATTGGTATGGCTGTTTCCTGGCCATACTTGATTGCTCACTACTTTCAGTAACACCCTTGTACATCGCACCTGCAGGCGTAAGATATAAAACTGCCCGGGGCTCTTCAGTTTGGAATTGAAATGCTGCTAAAACTGGATGAATCAGACTCAAAATTTGTTACTGCAGGGGTTAAAGCCTGATACAAAAATGCCCTGGAGAAATACTGTACTTTGCAAATATGTGCGCCATAAAGGTCGTGTTATTGGATTGCAACAACGAATGCGAATGTATGAATGTTGATTTGAGTGATACTCCATCTTCTCTGCATTCAGACTTCTGTTAAGTGAAAATAGGTGTTTTTCTTTGGATACATTGTTAATGTATCTGGTGATTCGGTTCAATGATTTCTAAACAACTGTACTGCGTCTTTTTAATAATGTGTGTATTTGTGTAGTTTCACACAAATATGTGTGTGTATGTGGAGAAATATTTTTTG
This sequence comes from Tenodera sinensis, assembly GCA_030765045.1. Lineage (NCBI taxonomy): Eukaryota > Metazoa > Arthropoda > Insecta > Mantodea > Mantidae > Tenodera > Tenodera sinensis. Next base: position 11,937,606 of record CM060971.1, read on the forward strand.
GTGATAATTGTTCCTTGTAATTTGTTCTCAGATATACAAAATGATTATTTGGGAATGTTGAGGCTTGTACACGAGAATTCACTTCAAACATGTCTGTTGGATAGTTATTTTGCATACTAGAATGCACTTGGAAACGTGAATATTTATTTTGAGCGCAAATGTGACTAGATGTTATTATATTGAACACAAATAAACGCTTCTTTGTCTAAACTGGTAATAATAATTCCAGTCGAATCTTCCAATGATTACGCATTATGTGAAATTTCCATAAAAAGTTTAAGTTACGAGCAAGTTCCAAATAATGTAACTAGTTTAAACTAATGTAATAACTTTGCTTGCATCTTATATTTGTAAATATAATACCATGACAGCATATTAGCAAACTGGCAAGAAAAAACAACTAATTTCTGAAGTCACTTACTCTACCACTGCTTTTTATTGTTTTAATCTATACATTTAATTTATTTTCACTACACTTTTGAGGTAATGTCGCAATAGAAGTTCTATGACGCCGTTGCCAATAGATATTCCAAAATTATGCCCATTACTTATACTTATGGTAATAGTCAGACGTGTGCTGTGTGAACATTCGACATAGGTGAGTATTAAAGTAAAGCTCTGTTGAATTATTATTTAGATATTGTTCCACGTCCGGAGGCATATCATATTGTATTATATTCAATTAAACGTTTATGATTCAATTTGTAGTTTGCTTTACTCAAGCAATTTCTTTATTATTTGAACGATGTTTCCTAAAATCCAACTGTGTAGTTCTATTTTGAAATTTATTTGATAATTAATGATTAGTTTAAATCCCATAGTACTTTTAACGATAGAGGTAATTTAATTTGAGAAATATACCTGATACAGGAACAGCCTGATGCCTTGTCTTAGGCTATTTACTGCATTAAATTTGCAAAAAGCTTAGAGCAGGCTTGTGGAACTCACAGAATACCTTCACTATTGTTACCTTCTAAACCTAGCTTTTAGTGCAAGGCCAACCATATGCGACTGCTGTGTGTACGTGGCTGTCAATAATCGAAGCGGCAGAAACAAAAGGGACTTCGAGAACCTTCGGGAGACTTCTAGCTGCATCATTTCTAGGGTGTGTGTGTGTGTGTGTGTGTGTGTGTGTGTGTGTGTGTGTGTGTGTGTGTGTGTGTGTGTGTGGAAATCGAGAAAGGTCCGTATGACGTCATCCCCGGTATATAAGTAGGCCAGAGAAGAGCATTGAGTTACGGACATGAGTCGGTCAGTCAGACAGCTGTGAGCTGTGGTAGCCTGAAAGACTCTAGACTGCGTTAATGACGAGAAGAAAACTGCGTAGGTATTTGTAATAATTAGAAGACAAAGTCTTAGAGAAGATTTTGTGCGCATGCGCGCTCTCGTGCGCTCACGTGCGCGCATATACGTGTGCATGGGCGTGGGCGTGTGCGTATTCAAATGTTTCCAACACAAATTTTATTCTTGTAGAATAAGGTATGAATTGACAGCATCTCTCCAGTACCCAACCAAACAACTTAAAGCGAGTTACATTTGGTACAAGCTCCATATGAGTAAACAGTCTTAATTTTAGCATCCAGTGTTAAATTTATAATAGTTCCCTACAACTGCTACAGTATAAATGACACAATGCACAATGGTTCATCTTGCTCAGGTCGCCCATCACCACAAGAAGGTTCATTGAACTAGTGATATGGTTCATACTGATGAACGAAATTGGAACGAAACCTCAGGAGACAGTTTCTCGGTTGACCGTCATTCATCGCGTCATATTCGTATATCCTTGTTAGCATTACTTTCACAACGCTGAATGCTCATTAACGCTCCCTACAACAGAGTCGCAAAATTAAAATCTAGGAATAATAAATGAGCCCTACGCTACCCAACGTCTCATTTGTACAGCGATGCAGTAAGTTGAAGTAACATGAATAATTTATCACCTTTAAAAAAGACCGTGGGGTCTTGTTCTTTAAAAAGAAAACAAATCTGTTATCGTCGTTATCACTAAGGAAAATATATTTCCCATCTGTCATAATACCTGTATTTCAGAAATAAAAATCTGATGTGTTGCACTCACATGACTTTCTCTACTCTTGTACTAACCATTCTTACAAACTCTTATTCCTATATCTTCTTCGTGTTAAGATAAACATTTGTATAACTTATCTTATTGCTTATTTCCTTGTAGCTACAAGGGGAATATTAGAATACAGTAGGCTTTGTGCGATAGTCAAATATTTTAAAGCTTTGGGATTCTGTTGCCTTTGCCCACTTAACATATAAAAAAATGAACAACGATGATCCTTTTCACGAAAGTTCTAAGTTTTCCGAAACTCACACACATAACAAGGAATATCTCCGAAATGGTTCACCCTACAAGAAAATTTATTCAGACATAAATTGTGTATTTTAGCAAGATCTACATTTTTTGTATAGTATGATTTGGTCTATCTCTAACGGTTTACTAGTTATGCAAAAGTCGTCCAGAGTAAATACGACTACAGGGGCTATAGCCAGAAAATTCAAGATATACATTTCATTTGTCATAAAAATATCTCAAACATATGACATTTTAATCAAAATCGTCAGAGCCATTTTCAAGAAAATCAAAATTTTCGAGAAATTTTCCATGTAAAGGGTAGTATACGGTGAGGCTATTTTCTTCAAAATCTTCGTGTTGCATCCTTGAAAAATATTAAACCTAAATACCAACTTTGGTTTTTAAACTACTTTTCGTTTTTGAGTTATGCTGTCTACAGATTTTTTGGAATCAGAGGCTTCAAAACGTATATTGCCGGTGAAATCTTGACATCGAATTTTTGGCTGGAATACAATACTTCCCCTACTTACCAGTAGAGAAAGTAAAAATACATGAACAGGTTATGTCAACTAATCGTAAACAAAAATAAATTATTATACAATGTATAGTGAATCAGAGAATAACTTGTGGTTAAAATTAAATTAATATTCCTATGAATACTGAAATTTCATTAAATTTAATAAATTCTAGTTATTCAAGTTTTACACTGGAATTGACGCTTCCAACCATGGAGAGACTGGATTAAATGATGTTGAAACGAGTTGAGGAAAGTACCAAACCAACATTAGCGTAATGAAAACATATTTTTCCTTGGTCAGATAGGTCGGTCACCGGGGATCGAACCCGGTACCCGAGTCCAATCAGTTACGTGAGTTTAACACACAAGATTTTCAGTTTGTGAACATGTGTGGTTTAAACGAAATACTTTATCCAGAAATCAATATCTCTTCGTTAACCATGTTAACAGATAATAACGCAGTTTGCCCTGCGGTGTAGTTTAGTTATATGGTTCAATTTAGGGCGTAGTGATATCACTGCCGTGCTCGTATCTGAAAAACTGCCTGTTTTACGGCCGCCTACTTCCTGATTTGCATTCGCTGTTTATGTTTAATACGGAGATAGGGATTTCATTGCCAACTGGAAGTGACAATAGCGTGTGAGTTCAATTGAAACTAACCACTCTTCCATAAAGGTATGGCAAATTATGTACTGGTATGAACAAGAGAGCAAAGCCTGCATAGAATCTGTCACTTTAATAGGGGAACTATTTTAATCAACGTTGCCATGATTTATGTGTCAATAGCCATAAACTGTAATGAATTTACCCAGCTCGGTTGAAATCATGGTTTGATTTCCACTTTCTCTACAGGTAAGTAGAAGTGTTGTATTCCACCCCAAAATTCAATGTCGAGATTTCATCAGAAATATATCTTTTGAGACCACCTGAATCCAAGGAAAGCATTTTTAGAAAAAGGTCCGTGTGTGTGTCTGTGTGTCTGTCAGTCTGTGGACAGCATAACTCAAAAACGAAAAGTCGGTTAAAAACCAAAGTTGGTATTTAAATTTAATGTCTTTCAAGGATGTGACACGAAGCTTTTGAAGAAAATAGCCCCACCCTAAACTACCCTTTACATGGAAAATTTTTCGAAAATTTTGATTTTCTTGAAAATGGCTCTAACAAGTTTCATTAAAATGTCATATGTTTGAGATATTTTTATGACAAATGAAATGTATCTTGAATTTTCTGGCTATAGCCCCTGTAGTTGTATTTAATCTGGACGACTTTTGCATAATCGGTAAACCGTTACTATACAAAAATATAGATATTGCTACTCGTATAATACACAATTCATGTCTGAATAAATTTTCTTGTAGAGAAAACCATTTCGGAGATATTCCTTGTTATGTGTGTGAGTTTCGGAAAACTTTCGTGAAATGGAATATCGTTGTTCATTTGTTTTGCATGTTAAGTGTGCAAAGAGAACGGAATCTCAAAGCTTTAATTGATTTGACTATGGCACAAAGCCTACTGTATTTTAATATTCCCCTTGCACCAACAAGGAAATAAGCAATAAAATAATTTGTAAAAATGTTTGTCTTAACACGAAGAAGATATAGTAATAAGAGTTTGTAAGAATGGTTAGTACAAGAGTAGAGAAAGTCATGTCAATGCAACACATCACATTTTTTTGTATATTAGTGGGAGGTATTGAGTTACCGAAAACGACTGATTAACTTGCCTTTCGTTAATATAAGGAAGAACTAGAGCCATTCCTATAAAAGTTCCACTATCCTAAATTTAAACTATTATAAATTAATAGTTTTGTGTTCTCATAAAATCAATTTAGTGAACTTCTATTCAGACTACGTGTACGAATTACAGTAAAACCTCGTTTACGCGGCCCGCATCATATTTGTAGATTGTTTCTAATTTATTGCTCACATTAGATGATAAATTTATTTATGATATCAAGAACGTAACTATAAGTATAAAAAATATTCGCTTTTAGGTGTAGATAATACTGAACGGTAAAATACTACCCGTTGAGTTTATGAAGGATTTAGTAGTGGCACACGGTTCTGACGCGGTATTCCCATCAGCTATAAATAGCGCCGGAAGAGCGCACTGACCTTGATCCCTAACTGTCACAACACCTCCCTCAACCTCGTCAGTTTCCTACTACTTTCAAACAGCATGTGTCATTAAGTGTATCGTGCATGTTTCAGCCGGATTGTTTTTGTGTCTTATTAAAGTGTTTGGGAGTATAATTCAGTGTACATGTTTAAAATAACATCAAAGTGAAAGAAAATCATGATTTCAGTGGATAAAAAGTTGGATACTATTAACTGAATTGATAAAGGAGAAGCATTGAAGAAAATAGCTGCTGAATTGGAATTTCCTGCACACAAGTTTATTATTATTATTATTATTATTATTATTATTATTATTATTATTATTATTATTATTATTATTATTGTTGTTGTTGTTGTTGTTGTTGTTGTTGTTGTTATTATTATTGTTGTTATGATTGTTATTATTATTGTTGTTATGATTATTATTATTATTGTTGTTATTATTATTATTATTATTATTAGTTTTAATTTATATATTTATTTACCGTCGCTTTAACAACTAGGGCATATCGCAACTTCTTGATATACACAAGTGTAAACAAGTTAACAATACAATAACAATAATGTAATACAATAATGTGATGAGAAAACGAAATAATTCAGGTTCTTGAGGTTATCTTGTACATTCACGAGTCTCTTGGCGGTCATTTCCCTGTGATACCCTGGTGGGACGGTACCCATTCCATGCTTACTTATTATATTGAAGAGAATTTTGACCTCTTGGGGAATTCCAGATCCGTCCAGGTATTCTGTATGTGTGGAATAAAGATCAGGTATCAGATCGAACGCCATAGGTGTTTAAAACAGAAGGCTGTGGATTAACTCTTTCTTAAGAAATGATGTGATGTTATGTGATTAAGTTTTTTATATTTTTTAATGTCTTGTAAACAATACACACAATGTACAGTATATAATTTTGTTACAAGACGACGTTTTTATGGTCATAAACGAGGATTTAAGAATTTTATTATACTTATTACCCATATAACTCGGATTATCCGGACGTATTTGCCGGATTGCCTTTGGCCCCAGTTAGTCTGGATAAACGACGTTTTACTGTATGTACGAAATACCCGATAACCATAAAATAAAGCATGCACAGCTTCCTTTGGAGCTGAAGATGCTTCTCATTAGGAAAGAGAATGGGCATATGTCAGAAGGAAGGACAACTAAAAGCTATGGTACAGAACCATTCACTCAAGTCTGGAAGTGTGTTCCAAGTGTGCAGTAATGCCCAACCTTATGCAAATGAAGGGTCTGGTGAATTTACCTTCATCTACCTTTCACCGAGCTATGATGCATTCGCGGGACTCATAAATACAACCAATGCTATACTAATTGCCTACTTGTGATGTGCTCATTTGAGCACAATTTCACCGTTACCCCTCTTCACTTCAAGGAGTAGGTGTTCCACCTTCTCCGTCTTTGCATTTTTACTTTCTCTACTGGTAAGTAGGGGAAGTATTGTATTCCACCCAAAAATTCGAAGTCGAGATTTCACCGGAAATATATGTTTTGAGGCCCCCTGAATCCAAAAAAAGCATTTTTAGAAAAAGGTCCGTGTGTGTGTCTGTGTGTCTGTCAGTCTGTCAGTCTGTCAGTCTGTCAGTCTGTCAGTCTGTGGATAGCATAGCTCAAAAACGAAAAGTCGGTTAAAAACCAAAGTTGGTATTTAAGTTTAATGTCGTTCAAGGATGTGACACGAAGATTTTGAAGAAAATAGCCCCACCCTAAACTACCCTTTACATGGAAAATTTTTCGAAAATTTTGATTTTCTTCAAAAAGGCTCTAACGATTTTGATTAAAATGTCATATGTTTGAGATATTTTTATGACAAATGAAATGTATATCTTGAATTTTCTGGCTATAGCCCCTGTAGTCGTATTTACTCTGGACGACTTTTGCATAACTGGTAAACCGTTAGAGATAGACCAAATTATACTATACAAAAAATGTAGATCTTGCTAAAATACACAATTTATGTCTCAATAAATTTTCTTGTAGGGTGAACCATTTCGGAGATATTCCTTGTTATGTGTGTGAGTTTCGGAAAACTTGGAACTTTCGTCAAATGGGTCATCGTTGTTCATTTTTTTATATGTTACGTGTACAAAGAGAACGGAATCTCAAAGCTTTAAAAGATTTGACTATCGCACAAAGCCTACTGTATTCTAATATTCCCCTTGCACCTACAAGGAAATAAGCAATAAGATAATTTGTACAAATGTTTATTTAAACTAACACGAAGAAGATATAGGAATAAGAGTTTGTAAGAATGGTTAGTACAAGAGTAGAGAAAGTCATGTGAGTGCAACACATCAGATTTTTTTCTTTATTTCCATATTTTCTTTTTTTAGGCTGTCTAATGTCTCTTTTTCCTATTGGTTTATATATTGTCACCGCGCTCGCCGCATCTAATTGCCGACAACAGCAGTGTCACCCATCGCATTATTGTCGGCACTACCGCAAAGGAGCCGAAGGAAAGAGACAGAGCATGGCCGCATTGTTGGGGCGCTTGCCGAAAGAAAGAAAAGGATAGACACTTCGAGAATCTTCTCTGCTTTGTATCTCGCCGCAATAAGTGAACGTTCCTGAAGCTTCCAGGATAGTGCCTGGGGGATATAAATAGCGGTAAAGTGTGAGAAGAGGCAGTCAGACGTATGTGAAGGTTGAGTAGTCGTGCCGACGGAGACGGACAGACGATGTGGAGAGTTGTGCCGACGGAGAAGAGTTAGTTCTTTGTGTTACGAGTTCGAAGCCGTGCTGTTGGAGAATCGGAAAAGACTTTCTTGTTGTTGCAACGAGTGTACAAAGTTACTGTTTACGGAAATAAAAGTGTTTCTTTATCTCGACTACATCTGTCTTCTATACTTCACACCCACAACCAAAAGTCACACTGGTGTCAGAAGTGGGATCCGTCGAATTGCTTCTAGTTTCATTACATCGTCAGAAGTTGCAACGTTAGAACCAAGATGGAGGAAGATTCGGAAACCAGGATGATGGCAATGATGAAAGAATTATTTGCCAAAATGGAAACGTCATACGACAACCTCGTTGCCAAAGTGAAGACGGCAAACGACAACCTCTTTGCCGAGCTGAAAGAAGAAATAAAGACGAGACACAACCTCGCTGCCGAGCTGAAAGAGATGAAGACGGCAAACGTCAACCTCGTTGCCAAAATGAAGACGAGAAACGACAACCTCGCTGCCGAGCTGAAAGAGATGAAGACGGAGCTATCGGCGAAAATTGACGGCGAACTGATTGGCGTGACGGAAGACGTGAAAGAACTCGGCGAAAAGGTGGAAGACCTCTGCCAGCACGTGGACGTCGTGGAGGACGACGGGGAACGTCTTGGCGCCCTGGTAGTAAGAGTTGACGAGAGCGTCAAAGTACTGGATGCCAGGGGCAGGCGGAATAGCGCGGAGCCGGGGAGGGAGCACCTAGTGGCCGAGGCGACAGTTGCGCCCGTTTCGGATGATATGAGGGAAGACGTGGAACAACTCGGCGAACTGATTGGCGTGACGGAAGACGTGGAACAACTCGGCGAACTGATTGGCGTGACGGAAGACGTGGAACAACTCGGCGAACTGATTGGCGTGACGGAAGACGTGGAACAACTCGGCGAACTGATTGGCATGACGGAAGACGTGGAACAACTCGGCGAACTGATTGGCGTGACGGAAGGCGTGGAAGAACTCGGCGAAAAGGTAGAAGACCTCTGCCAGCATGTGGACGTCGTGGAGGACGACGGGGAACGTCTTGGCGCCCTGGTAGTAAGAGTTGACGAGAGCGTCAAAGTACTGGATGCCAGGGGCAGACGGAATAGCACAGACCCGGGGAGGGAGCACCTAGTGGCCGAGGCGACAGTTGCGCCCGTTTCAGATAACGAAAGTGTACGTCTCGGGGAAGACAAAGGGGCAGTTCAGAGACGTCGTCGAGGATCCTCTGGAGGAGTGTGTCGGGTACGTAACCAACCAGGATACGACGTGCAGGACGATCAGCAGGGAAGCGCACAAGCAAACGAGCATCACGCGAGAACCGACTTGGCGTGTGACATGGGGGGACCGTCGGAGCCATCCAATCACCTGACGCATAGTGCCGTGAACGGAAGAATGGTGGACATCATCGTGGACGGCAGGATACAGGAGAGGCCATGCCGAGCACGAGTGAACACGAGTGCAGCGGTGGACGCGACTCGCGCGGATGTGGTGGGGTTTGTTGCCGGACCCATCGGAAGCAAGGTGGCTGCGAAGGTGCGCCAGGTGAGCCGTTTCCAAGTGCGCAGGATGGCCCGTCAACACACCAGGAAGAAGGGCAACTGGACGAGGGACCGTCAAGACCGGCGGTACCGTTGCAGAATTTCGAAGCAGGATGGCATACATCGTCCTACCCGGACCAAGGGACACTATCCAACAGCGATACCTAGGATCGTGCCTCCTGGAGAAGAGGTTCGATGGGTTAGCCCACCGGGGCGCAAGGGAGATGCCGCAGTGATAGTGCTGGTCGGGACGACCAGCTCTGAGGAGGGAGCAGTGTCACCGCGCTCGCCGCATCTAATTGCCGACAACAGCAGTGTCACCCATCGCATTATTGTCGGCACTACCGCAAAGGAGCCGAAGGAAAGAGACAGAGCATGGCCGCATTGTTGGGGCGCTTGCCGAAAGAAAGAAAAGGATAGACACTTCGAGAATCTTCTCTGCTTTGTATCTCGCCGCAATAAGTGAACGTTCCTGAAGCTTCCAGGATAGTGCCTGGGGGATATAAATAGCGGTAAAGTGTGAGAAGAGGCAGTCAGACGTATGTGAAGGTTGAGTAGTCGTGCCGACGGAGACGGACAGACGATGTGGAGAGTTGTGCCGACGGAGAAGAGTTAGTTCTTTGTGTTACGAGTTCGAAGCCGTGCTGTTGGAGAATCGGAAAAGACTTTCTTGTTGTTGCAACGAGTGTACAAAGTTACTGTTTACGGAAATAAAAGTGTTTCTTTATCTCGACTACATCTGTCTTCTATACTTCACACCCACAACCAAAAGTCACAATATTATTAAAACAGGTATTTTTCCTCACTCATGCGGTTCATGTGCTTTTTCCATTTGTGTTTATTTTCTTCTAGTCTATCGATTAAATTATAAGTACTCAATTCTTCTCTGTTTCGTTCCTTATTAAGTCCAATCTAGTGCATCTGTTAGTTCTTCGCGAAAACCTTATTTCCGCTATCTGGATTTTCCGTTTTTTCTATTCTGTCATTGTCCATGATTCGCTGCCATAGACGAGCACAAGGACCGCCGTGGTCTTATAAAACCTTAGTTTTGTTTCTTTCCTTGTTTTGTTTTGTAGAGTTCTAGTTATGGTCCCACATATATGTTGAAATGTATTTATCTTATTTTCTATATCTCTCTCAACATCGAAACCTACATAATTTGTTTCCTACTTGCTCCAGGTTATTATTTCCAATACACATTTTTGCTATAACTGGGTATTTTTACTGGTGTGCAGTTACTTTTATCTTTTGGAGAGACATTTTTAAGTAGTAATCACTGTCTAGTTAATGTAATTTATAAATAGAGCGTTGTAAGTCCTATCCACTATTTTGTGGTATTAAAATATCGTCTGCACCATTTCACTAATCTCATTTATTAATTTCCGATCACATTACGGAATTCATTATGGATTCATTGTATATTGTGGGAATTATGGTTATAATTAATTATTTGTTTTATTCTATTATTGTATTAGGGATAAATGTATTCGTATAAATAGAATTGGTTAAATAAATATATTTACTTCTGTTTATAATTAATCTGTGAAATTAAACCGGGTGCGCGACTATACTATGTATACTAGGGTGGATTTAAATTGATTAGTGTGGATAAAATCAAGATATAGTTTCTCGGAGGAAGGCATTTCAGATGGTTATGGTAGTTATTAAATGCGTTATACCACTTCCTGGGGAACTAACAGCGTGTCTTGCTCACTTGAACGTCTGGTAGACATTTCAACTCCCAGGAGAGATTAATGATCTCCAGAGTGCGACTTAGTTGCAGCCACCGTAGATTTTCTTCCATAGCAAAACACTTTAACTATGAGCACCTATTGTTCCTTCTCAGTTCACGCATAATGGCCCATTCATCAGACGAAGAGTCATCTACAAAGCTATCCCGCACACAAGCTCTGGTTTTGTCTGCTTCCTTCTCACCCTTATCTGCTAAAACGTGTCATCCCCATCGTTTGCTCTTCAAATCAGGCAACTGGTTGGCTCGTTTATGCGTGTAATAGCTACCTTATTCTGTTTTCAGGCATGAGGCAACTCGGCAACGTTGCGTTGAGGTTGTTCAGGGATCTGAACCAGTTTCTGGGTGCAAACACGACGCAGGGTGGTGTAATGTTTTGGGGGATAACGCTCACGAGACGCGCCGCTGCGGTGTTTATGTACTGACCTAGTGAAAGTGACACCCACACAATCTGCAGTGTTGCCAGCTTGTTTTCGAAAATGTTAAAATATCTCTGTAGGAAATGGTCGAGACAAAAATGTAAGATATAATATGTGTTTTAACTGTCGAAATCTATCACTGGTTTAAATTAGTGTAATGACTTCCCTTCCACCCGGTATAATATGTGGATTCGGGGATGTCGATGTGAAGCCCGTAATCCGATTTCGTGTCTATGCGTGGTCACGGAGGTTCTAGTTGTACGACCTAGGAGTACTTGCACTATGCTAAGTTTCGGATGCTTTTCTCTTAAGTGTGTTATTAAGCTTTTGCCCATTCCTTAGTCATTTTCATAATTATGTTCCAAGTTATTTTTCACTGTTCCATTTGAGGTATTTACATGTCTTCCTGGTACAAACCCGTACCAGGAAGATGGTCTTTGAGATAGCGAAATTTACATTCCTCTTTGACGATCAGGTATTTCCTTTCTTGACCTATCACACCAAGGATCTCCATGGTATGAATGCACGACGATCACTAACAACTCAACACAAAAATTAAGTGTTAACATACTTAAATTACGAGCAAATTTTACTTTTAACCTTCGAATCTACAGTTGCTATTATCCAATCCTGTCTCTTTGCAATTTTAAGGAAACAGCCACAAGTGTGATTTTCAGATTACTTGTTAAATTAGTACACACGCCAAGTTTATGTTTACTTGACCACAACAGTAATACCCTGTAAAGTGTTTTTATTTCGTCTCATTATTGCACATAAACTTCGCCCCGCCCTTCAACATGTGGCAACTTCGCGCTTTAGTGGTCAGCCTAAGCCTCCTTCAAATTTTGCGGCCACCATAATTACTGGTTCATTCTCTGCCATTAAACGTGCACATTATACCGTAAGCAACAAAATTTCGCTGTTCCAAAAATGCTTGCCATAATAAAATACTGCGTTATAACAAAAGGCTGTATAATGACATTTCAGGCCCGGGAAGTTTAAAATGCTCTTGTATTGGTGAACAAGAAGTTTTCAGTTGAAGGCATAATGCGATCAATGCCAAACGAAGATGGAACACAAAGAGAAGCGCTGGCAATGAAGTGACTGCTTATTGAATTACACGGCTGAGGACTTCCAAGGGGGGACCTCCATCGGAAACTGTTGTTCTTCCCGGGAATTCCGCTGCAGGCAAGTTTCCATCCCTGGGACAGGCCATTGTTAATGCAAACAAATCATAATGCTGCATGTATTTTAAATTAAGCTTCTTTCACTCTCCACCCTTGTAAGGAAAGAGGTGGGGCAGGGAGAGATCTTAATGAATACGACATTAGTTGTTAACTTCCATAAACTCCTCGACGTGAACGTCGTCGTTCCTGCATCGTTGCTCGAGATTTCGTCATCAGCACCACATTTCTAATATCCCATTTCAGTACACAGAAAGCTAAGTGATTCCGATGAAACTCCTGCTGTATTATAATACCGGAATTATTGACTGGTAAAATTAATTATTTTATAAAAAATGATAGGAAGATATATATTTTTCCGTATTGTGGCAAAATGACAAAAGTCACGTCCAGTTATTTTTTTCTCACCTAATTCTCCACCAAAACTTTGCACAACGCACCTCTGACGTTACTGACAGTCTACCGCCTTTGGTGAAATTAGAACCCACAACTGCTTTCCTCTCGTAACTTTGACTCATTCCTTTCTGTCTCTCTTAGCTGTCTCTGTCTCTCAAACAGCTGACTTGGACGATACAGTCACTCAACACTCATTAACCACTTCGGTATCTTCCTTCACGACGCGCAGGTTCTCTCACGACACACACACACACACACACACACACACACACACACACACACACACACACACAGAGAGAGAGAGAGAGAGAGACACAAACACACTGTCTCTCATGCTAAAGCTTACTGACCCCAGTCTGTAACTCACTCCTTATATGGGGGGAATGACGTACTAGGTCCCTTTTCGAACTTCTACAAATACGCCGGCCGCAGGACATTCCTTGAATGATCTAGAAAGCCTCCTCTGCCGCTCTGATTGTTGTCCCGTGCTCACAACAATCGCACGAGGCAGCCTGACGTTGAGCGCCTTTAATACAAGCACTGCCAGTGAGGTGGGCAGCCCGGTCCCAACTGCCCTTTGCTGTGCTACGCGGCCGCCGTAACAGTGTGTTAAAATCGATGTATCATGTAAGAAGCACCATAAAGCCGAATTCACCAGCCGTCGATGCAACAACTTTGAAGCCCAATTAGCGATTTGTAGGTCACACAATAATAACACAGTTTAAAGCAACAATGTTTCACGCCGCTTGAGCAAGTGTCCGAGTGCGTTTGGTTCACCTCTTGCCGCCGGTTGAGCAATGAGACTCCTGTCTCCGGGTGTGCATGGGTTTTGTTTATAAAGGATGACACTGATTATGGCGATAACGACTTTTAGTACGTATTTTCAGTATTTTCACTGGACGTTGCTGACCAATGTAGATTATAAAATAATTCACCAGCCATATAAAACTGTGCTCGCCTAAAAATATGCTTCCCTATCATCTAAATCTGCGTCCGTTGTTTTAAATGTATTCTACAAACTTAGGCGCTCCAAAGAATAACGATGTTTCAGCTTCGATTGAAGATGAAGTATGATAGCTAAACTAAATAGTAATGCTACCAAAACCATTACAACGCTACACAGCCTGTTACATTTGTTTTCTCTAATCATTTTTGTAAATTATTATTCTAATTATTACCATTTTTAATTCTATTATAAGCAATTAGTTGTGTGAGTCTATAATTTCGATATCAACCAATTTTCTTAGGGAATAAGACTTTATTAGCAAGGAATGTTGTTTGTTGAGGAGGGGTAATTAGTTATAAGTGAAGGCCGGAGGGATGTGCGCTCGTATGCGATACAGGTTAGCTGGACGCACAGTATGAATGACGCCAGAAGTACATCACGGTCATAAAATGTGCAGACAACTGCCACTAGAAGCAAGAGTTGAAAACAACGGAATTCCATGGAATTCAGCCAACAGGAACTCCATTAGCTCTTCTAAAATTTGGGTTTTTCGTGTCTTTTCGTCTTGCAGTCTAAGAACATGTTTTATTGTGAATGGTGATCGGCAGTTCAAAGCAGCTAAATACCGCGCTCGTGTAAACCCATACTTGGCGGTATCCGCAAGAGGATCCTGTCGGATTTGAACCCAGGACCTTGGGATCAGTAAGTCAGCGCGTAACCAACTTCCTTACATTCAGGAATAGAACAATTTTACTTCCTCAGACAGTTGGCAACACGCTTCTAATAATTCACGTACTAGGCTGTATTAACTTATATTCTCACACGCACCCTCTAAGAAAAATATCACACCCTTCCCGCCTGCGCGGTGGATATGAACTTAGTAGAGTTCCAAGTGGACCGCACCACGAGGTTGGGGTGGGGGAAGCGAAGAGTGTGATGCGTTCGAACAGGAAATATTAGGAATCCCGTCCATCCTTACACCCGATTTGTGTCTAATCGCACTTCACCCTTCATCTTCTCTCCCAACAAATAAGGCCTTTGGCCTGGCCCGTGGCAGGGCCTTTCCCTTCGCCCATGTTTTAATCTTGGATTACTGTCTTATTTCCTATTTGCTTCTTGCATATAAAGTCGTTTGTAGGTGCTAACTAGCACATATTTAGCATCCCACAGCTAATAATCTAGCTTAAAATAATTTAAATGTCTTCGTTTACTCTCCATGGTTTAGGCAGATTGCCTGTTCCGTCTTCCTTTGACGTCCTACATCTCTTCTTCCTCGTAGTTTGTACTCGTATATTTTAGGTGATATTCTTTCGTCACTCATTCTAGTCAGATGTTTCCAGTTCTCCTCGGTCTCTTCGATTTTATCATTTATTTTATATACACCAAGTTCTTCTCGGATATCCTCGCGCGAAGATCCCTTCTAGTACATTTCACCCTTCTCAAAAATCCCAGTTCTGCAGATTGTAATTTACTTTTATCTTTCTAATTATAATTCAGGACTCGCTAGCATACATCAGTACTGGTACTGCCATTGCTTTATAAAATTTGAGGTTTGTATCCCTCCTGGTTTTTTTCTTCTATGTCTTTATCTCTGTCGAAACTTATATTACAGCCCAAATATTCAAAGTGAGACACTTCTTCGAAAATTATTAGTTTGTGCTAAATTTTAATAGCTTTGTGATAATCCCATTCTCGTAATTTGACGAATTTTTAAATACTCGTAGATTCCCTCAGATTGATTTTCTGAAGTTATTGGCTTCAGATACGTTTGTTAACCAACTGTCTGTGATGAATTTAATTAACAACGCTACCCAACATGAAATTTACCTCTTGGAAGATAATACGTGCTTTTAGCCCATTTTGACACGATTCAGAAAGTGAGGTTTAAAATGGCACGTAACAATTTTTAGATATTTTAGATATACGCATCGAAAACGGGTCCGCGCACCAACTGGTAGTTCGTGTGTCATATGTTGCCCATCCTAACATGATTGCTTACGCATATACTTACAAAACGTGAAGATGAAAACATACTTTACAATTTAACCAAGCCTTTGTCATAAAAAATTTGGAAAATATTTTTCTATGGAAGAGAATATGTGTTTCTGTAAATAAATCAATGGTTTAATGAGTGGGTGAGGAATAGAGCATAATCCAGATGACTGGTAACTGCTTATACAGGATGGAAATGAAATGATCCGCCAGACTTTAACAGCAAATTTCTCATGTTGTGAATAACAAGAAAATCTAATACCAAAATGTTGAAAAGTTTATAGTTTTATAGAAAAAAATATTTTATCAAAAATATTTGTCATCACCTGACTGAATTATTATTGATTGAAGGTTCTTGATTTATGGCTATATTCATAGAAAATTGAATATACAACAACTTTTTCCTTTGCCGTATTTCAATAAATTCAACCGTTTTTGTGTAAAATAAATTTAAAAGAACCCACAATTTGTTGCCTTTTTGTTGCCTTTTATCAGTATAGTTATACAGTAATTAAGTATATTTGCCATTAATCTTATTACAAACCGGTACAAACTGCATTGAGAGACTTTGAATAAACCAGACCCCTTCCCTCCCCCTGTTCCTGTTGCCAAGGGGAAGCCCGTCTCAGCTGCGGAGACAATATATGGATTATCCAGTAGTTAGGTAGCAGTTATATGTATTGTTAGACTGAACGCGGCGCTCAACAAAGGACGGTCGGATCGGGCTGTCCCACCCCACTGGCGTGCCTATATCAGAAGTTCAAGGTCAGGCAGCCTCACGCGATTATAGTGAACACATGACAACAATCGAAGTGGCAGAACAAAAAGGAGGTTTTCGAGATTATTCGGGAAGTGTGCGGCGACCGGCGTATTTGTAGAAGTTCGAAAAAAGTCCATGTTACCTCGTCCTTGCTATAAAAGGAGACAAAGCCGATGAGAGGAATTAGTGTAGTTAGTGATTGTATCGTTCAAGTCAGCTGTATGAAAGACGGAGAAAGTGGAGAATGACAGAAAAGAGAGATTCAAAGTTATGAGAAAAAAGCAGTTGTGTGTTTTAATATCACGAAAGACTCTATACTGTGTTAACATAAGTAAAAGGGAGCTGTTTTGATGTGCATTGAGTCAGAAGAAAATTAAGTGAGCAAAAAAATTGCAGTGCACTTCTGTAATTACAGTATAAAGTAATTTGTACACTAATTTTAAAAATAAACCTCAGCTATTAGGTAAGTTTTGTAATTATTGTGTGACTTTAAATAATATTTATAACTTTATGAGTCATCGATATACAAAGTTTTAGATCATTAAAATGCAGGCCATGTTTATCAAATGCCTAATCTAAACGTCCTTCGCAGCTGGTTCAAATCGGAATCTCAGCGGCACTCAGGAACTTTCTGTCCCTTGGTAAGTCCTTCAGAGCATATTCTACATTAAAATATTTCAGTATCAACTGCACCTCCTTTGCCAGTATTTGAATTTGAGTAACTCTGACATCAAATAAAATGTCTGTTAGTGGGGGTTTGGATTCCATGTCTGCGGAGAGTGCGTGTAAGAAATAAGAATTTGCCTTGAGTAGAGCGGATTGAAATCACTTAACTCTGAGTGCCTTAACGCAAGCTAACTGGCTGGTAAGTTAGGTGTACCTTACCCACCCTCTTCCATCAACTCCCGCAACTGCTGTCTGCGTGCTTGGGCCAGTGAATGCATCCCTCCTCTCCTAATCCCAGGACCTTTACGTGCTCCAAATTGAAAATCTGACGTTTCAATTTCCTGAGGTTTGGTCTCATCTTCAGCCTCCGTAGACCGGATACTGCAAGATACACATGCGCCCTTTCGCTCCCTGCCTCGTGTTCTTTTCGTCCTTTTCTTTCCTTCCCTTTTTCTACCCCTGACATTTAATTCCGTCTGGATCAACCTCTTTTTACGATTCCGAGTAGCCCCCTTTTGCCCCACCCTCTTCCTCAGGAATCCTAGCCTTCTCTAGCAAGACGCTGCTACATAATGAAAGCCTTGACGGATCTAAGACTGCTTGGAATAGAAATTACTTTACTCCTTAATTTAAGTGTTCCTGTTCACTTCTATTTCAAGCTAACTTTGCAGCTGTTGCATCCTGGCTCTTTTACAAGTACCCTCTAACGATAAGCCTATATCTGTTGATTATCTCAATTAATAGATAAACTCATATTGTGACAAAATGACAGTTCGACCAATTCCACTTCTGACACCACTGTGACAAAAACGACAATTGTCTAGTCCAGTTATGTTCTATCATTTTATTTTCTTCCGAGTGCCGAATATTCAGCTGTCTTGTACTGACATTAACATACTCTTGGTCATTCGTGATATTTCAACTCACAAGTTTTCTTTTTGCAACTTGAGTCACTCCTTTCACAGTCTCTCAACACTTTTTGTGTTTCTCAATTAGTAACTCTGACGATACAATCACTCAACACTTATAACTGCTTCGCTATCTTCGTTCATGACGCGACGACCCACCCAGTTGACACACACATACACACACACACGCACCCACGCACACACACAAACTAATGATGACTAGGTTTCTGTAGATAAGGTGCTGCGGTTCGTTGTCGAAATTGCCTTCGCAAAGCAAGGTTAACTTGTATTTTATTTTGTGTCGTCATTTTGACAGTTTTAGTCTGCTTTTTTTTATTGTTTTTACCGTTTAGTTTTAGCGTTTTAACTCTACTGTTTTAATGTTTTAGCCTGTTAGATTTCAATTTTTAACGTCTTTACTGTTTCCCATTTTAATAGTTGTGTTTTCTTTCATATTTAGTCATGCCAGCTTGAGTGATTTTAGATTTTAACCTTTGACTTCGGGCCCAAATGACCTAGCTGTCGACGGGACCTTAAACCCCACTCACTCACTCATTCACTCACTCACTCACTCACTCACTCACTCACTCACTCACTCACTCACTCACTCCATAATCACTTTTCCAATCATCGATTTCATCTGCATTTTAGATCATCCACTTCCTAATCATCATACCCGGTGCTTGGCTGAGTACCCGCTTCCAGGTCTTCACTTTGTCCGGTCCATAGGTTCCTGTGCTCTCCGACACGTATCTGACCCTAGGCACTGACGCGAGTCGTAGTGGGGTGTAAGTCCTACATAAGGGGAGGGTAATCAGGTAAAGAAGAAGTTATTTATTATCCTGTATTCCATTACCAGTACAAATGTCTCCACCTATACCCCCAACGGTCTGTGTGTAAGGAATTTTATTGTTAGTGAATCATTCTAATTTGTAAATTTTTTTTCTTTCTTATTCCATTTAAAATTCAAGGTCATCTTGGAACAACTGCTTAAAAGCAATGGTGTTTACTCACACAGTGGTTTCTATTATTCTTTGGTTTCCTCTTAATTTGGATTAACTTATTAGGAACATTAAATTCACACACGCATTCACACTTCTGTTTATACTTCCACACTCTATGGAGGATATGTAATAATCCTAGTTAAAGAAAAATGTCCCTCCTTCCAGCCGGGAACGGAACCCGCGATCCCTTGCACAGCAGGCGAATGCTCAGCCAATTGAGTTACTGGGGCACCCTTATTTTTCTTGAAAATGTCAGTAGACAATGCCCAGGCGAAGGTATTAATCTTCTTTCGCTACTTTTACCAGGACGCTCTGTTACAATCAATTTAACAATGGTCCACGCATTATGAGTAATTAGTTTCTGTCTGTAATAGTTTCAGTACTTATCTCACGTATCTAATACGATTACATATTCCGAGAAAATTGATAGAATGGAAGGATGGCAATTCATACAAGAGTATTATAGATCTCCATACAAACAAGCGATCAGTAACAGGTGGGCAAATGAGACCTTTTGTTTGAACATGCGTTACAGAACAGAGGATTATTTCTAAAGTGTAAATTTCTATTCCATAAATTTCGACACAAACTGATGAAATGAGGTACTACGTTTTCTGTGTTATGAATGTGTATTTACAGACATTTCCATAACTTGCTTTCTTGTTGCTTAGGTAGTAAGCATGGCATTGTATTCAAAATATGCGATCTGGAAATTCTCTGAGCCCAGGAAAAGCAGAGAGAAATTATTCCTGGGAACATTGTGTCTTCATGAACCAAGAGACATCAAAATATTATAACGGCAAAAAGAAATAAAAATAGTTCTTAGAAACTGGATAAACGACTTCAGAATGCGACAGCAAAATAAGATTACACCTCGGATTTTTGGGCCCCTAAAACCAATTTTAAGAACTTAAATCTAAACAATTGATTATATATGAAGGTCTATTTCCGCTTTCTAAACATTTAAAAATGCAATTCATTGGCATTATAGGTCACACCGTGATTAAAACCGTAAAACGACCAAACAATTATGGCTACAAACATAATCAAGTTTCAAAGTATGGGCTTTTGGTGGTTGGTGCATAACTTGAGCTTATTACTTGAGACAAAAAAGTCAAAATTGACTAATGTTATATGATTAAAATGAGTCCTAATTATTTCTCACAATTCCATCCAAACAGAGAAATCTGTTGTGGGTATTCAGACTTCAGCCTTTTAGCCAATCATCAAGAAATGAAGACAAAAATGACAAGACAGTCTAGTTGTCCCCGTGTTAAAATTCAACTAAAATAGTAACTTAAAAGACCGAAAAGCAGGGACAGAACTGTCTCAGCGATGTGTGAATTTTCATGTCAGTGTTCAACTGCAAGGTGACCTTATTGAAGTGTCAACTGTGTTTTCAAATATTAGTGATCTACTATGTACCAAGACGCTTGGCTACATTAGTCTTAATTTGCAAATAATAGAATTGTCCTTTGTTTTGCGCCGCTCCTGCCGTCACACTATAGCCCATAGATAGGGAGAAGTGACACATTGTGTCTATAGACACAGATACGAGTACAGTTGGCTAGAACTAAGGTCTCTATAGATGTGTCGAAACCGCCTTAACATATAGAAGAAGAGATACAGCTGCTTAGCACTAAGGCCTCTGAAGACACGTGACGAAGATGGTATTGTACAGGGTTGCACAGATCCGATGTGATAAGATAGTTAAAATGATGTAAATTAAATAAGGAAAACAACGTTGAAAGAAATGAATACACAAAATTATAATTATAGCCATTAGACCCTCCTCCTCCATACCATCCATCTAATTCTAAGGCGTCCCTTTGTTTCCCTCGAAAGATAGATCTATGGCACATAAATGAACCTCAAGCCTGATGAACATATCTTTATGTAAAATTAGGCGATCTTTCGCGCCCATATAGAAAACCATACCAGTTAAGGAGTGTCCATATGAAAACTATTTTTATCACTGTCATACCCACAATCTAAGAACTAACGAGGGAGCTTCACGATTTGAGAGGGATCAGAATCTAGGATTAGAGCTACATCGGCTATTGCTACTGTGACAAAATGACAAAAGTCTTGTTTTTTTTCCATTACCTTATTTCCTTGTAACTGAATGCCAAGAACACAGTTCTCTTTTACGGACGTTAACATAGTCTGCAATCTTTCGTGATATTACAACTGTTTTCTTTTTATATCCTTGACCCACTCCTTTCTGTCTTTCTTCACTTTTTCTACCTTAAACAGCTGACTGACGATACAATCACTCAACGTTTATTAACTGCTTCGCTATCTTCCTTTCGAAGCGACGTTTCTCTCACAACGTTCGTATACACGCAGTTGACAAACACACACACACACACACACACACACACACTCTACTTACACAAAACTCTCGTTGCCTCGCCTCCTTATATAGCGTGAATGAGATAATATGGAATTTTCTCGAATTTCAGCTTTTCTAGAATTTCTGCAAATACGCCTTCGCGAATAATCTCGAAAACCCCTTTTGGCTCCGCTGCTCTAATTGTCATGTGTTTGCTTGCGTGAGTGGTGTGGATCAGCTTGACCTTGAGCGCCTTTGATACGCAACGCCCCTCGCATGTGGTTTGAGGTAGCTTGGCTCCGCCGTCCTTTGTTGTGCGCGGCGCCGCGTCGCTAGGTTAATCTTCAGCTATCTAAACTGTATAGCTGTTGCTACTTATGTCACAAATAGTAGCATTGCACGCATTTTCTTACTTTCCTTTGAGTGCAGTCAGAATTAGCTCATACCTCTTACCAGAGCAGCATGTGCAAATTACATTTGAGCAGAATTATTTCAGTCGAAATGTCTCTCACAGCCAAGTGCTGCAAAATATATCTCCAGGAGACCATCCAGTGACGTTTATGGTGAAGCACCAAGAATTTAAGATGGCATCCTTTACTGCACAGGACGCAAGGCTGCGTTTATGTGCGAGTATTTATGCATAATAAAGTTAACGCGTGGGGGAGGGAACACAGATACTCCTTTTTCGTTAACGAGCGTCCTCTTCATCTTTTAACGTGTTCTGCTTCTAATGAGTTTGACTTTTGTAGATAGCAGTACCTACGGAAAGAGAAACGCCCTACATTACAAGATGCTCCCTGCTCCGCACACCGCCTACTAATTATTAAATCTTCCCGTACTAACAACGTCTTAACTCAACCTGTGCTGTGCATAAAAGGGTTTACCGCTTAATTCTCCAGCTATTCCTTTTCTTCGCCATACTTCAACATTCACCTTTATCAGCACTGAAATGCTTGATTAAATCTTGCCTAATCTGCACAATTGCTATCTCTGATTAACGAAGGGAAAAAGCTGCTAACGATTTCCAAAACCGTCTTAGCTACTTCCCTCAACGTGCTTAATAATTTATTACTTTCTTTACCACCGTAGCAGGTGTAACCCACGCCAAAACAGGGAATTTGAAAAACCTAACTCAAAAACCAACAGATAGAATTTAATTTGGTATTTACTTTCAGAATCTTCCAAAGATGCAACATGACATTTGTCAAACTATCCCCAACCTGATACCGAAATTAGGGACGGAAATAAATAAATCATTAATTAAAGAGTGTATCGATTAAAAATCTGACGTGTTGCACTCACATGACTTTCTCTACTCTTGTACTAACAATTCTTACAAACTCTTGTTCCTATATCTTCTTCATGTTAAGAGTAACATTTGTAGAAATTATCTTATTGCTATTTCCTTGTAGGTGCAAGGGGAATATTACAAGGCAGTAGGCTTTGTGCGATATTAAAATCTTCTAAAGCTTTGAGATTCCGTTCTCTTTGCACGCTTAACATATAAAAAAATGAACAACGATGCTCCATTTCACGAAAGTTTTGAGTTCTCCGAAACTCTCACACATAACAAAGAATATCTTCGAAATGGTTCACCTTACAAGAAAATTTATTCAGACATAAATTGTGTATTTTAGCAAGATCTGCATTTTTGTATAGTATGGTTTGGTCTATCTCTAACGGTTTACTAGTTATGCAAAAATCGTCCAGAGTAAATACGACTACAGGGACTATAGCCAGAAAATTCGACATATAAATTTAATTTGTCATTTGTCTCATTTTAATCAAAACCATTAGAACCATTTTCAAGAAAATCAAAATTTTCGAAAAATATTCCATGTAAAGGGTAGTTTAGGGTGGGGCTATTTTCTTCAAAATCTTTGTGTCGCATCCTTAAAAGACATTAAACTTAAATACCAACTTTGGTTTTTAATGGAGTTTCCGTTTTTGAGTTATGCTGCCCACACTGACACACACACGCGCGCGCGCGCGCACACGGACCTTTTGCTGAAAATGCTTTTTTTTTTTTTTGGGATTCAGGGGGTCTCAAAACATATATTTCCGGTGAAATCTGGACATAGAATTTTTTGGGTGGAGTACAATACTTCCCCTACTTATCAGTTAAGTAAAAAATAACATAAAAAGGGCTGAGAATAATAGTAGGCCATGTGCCATTTTTAAGAATGGAGAACAATCAGGCCAAGAGTTATTAAATTCACAGTGTATTCAATAATTTGTAGCATAATGTAGCATTAATATGTTATTAACAGTATAGTAATATACCCTTAGAAAATACTAATTAATGATTATTTGAGATTTTAGGGTGTTGTTTACGTAGTTTAATAACTTTCAATTAACTGGATGTAACCCACTCTGATTACACACACACACACACACACACACACACACACACACACACACACACACACACACACACACACACACACACACACACACACACACACATGTATTCAAATCCAAAAAAGCATTTTTAGAGAAAGGTCCGTGTAACCGAAAAGTCGGATAAAAACCAAAGTTGGTATTTAAGTTTAACATCTTTCAAGGATGTGACACAAGGTTTTTGAAGAAAATTACTCCACCCTAAACTATCTTTTGAATGAAAAATTTGTCGAAAATTTTTATTTTCTCGAAAATGGCTCTAACGATATGTTTAAGATATTTTTATGGCAAATGGAAATGCACAATTTGAATTTTATGGCTATAGCTCACACTGTCCTGTTTACTCTTCATGACTTTTGCATAACTGGTAAACCCTAAGAAAGAGACCAAATCTTACTGTATAAAAATGTAGATCTCCTTAAAACACACAATTTTTGGCCAAATGAATTTTTTTGGAGTGAACCATTTCGAAGGAATTCCTTGTTATTTGTTTTAGTTTTGTAGTACATATACTTTCCACAAATAGAAAATCGTTATTCAGTTTTTTGTATCTTAGCCATGCAAAGAGAACGAAATTTGAAGCTTTTACTATCACTCAAACCCTACTGTATACCATATTCCCCTTGCACCTACAAGAAGATTAATAATAAGTTGATTTCTGCAAATATTTATATGGACTAATATGAAGAAGATAGAGGAATCAGAGTTTGTAAGAATAGTTTGTACAAAAGTAGAGAAAGCAATGTGAGTGCAACACATCAGATTTATCAGTACAAAGTGCTGTTAATAGCATTATTTTATTTTACTTATTTATTTTTTGCCACTGGTTTTAGACGTCTGTCAAATTCATAATTCGCTGTTGAATTAAATAGAAGCAATGAAATTAGACCATCATTAGCGTGTTTTAGCTTGCTAAGAGTTGTGTATGTTGGTGTTAGACCTCTAGTGAAGGTAACGTTGGCGAAATGTCTTGAGTGCCAGCCCTGCATTTCATTCATAGTGTATGGAAATTTTACCCCTCCTTGGTTTTATATCCGTAGTGTAAACCAAGGCAACCATGTGTGCATTTTTTAATCGAAAATACCAATATGTCGTCAACATTCTTCCTATCGGCTCATGTGTCTAGGCGCCCAAAAGAACTAAATGCTCATTTATAATCTTTGTCTGCATAAAGTTTTCCTACTGTAACTTTGCCACTAATATTCCTGTATTCTTCTCAACTATTTCTCATCCTCTTACTTGAAACTCGGGAAAATGAAAGTTTCTTCAATGTCTTAATTTAAAGAAGCATATTTCAGATTATGAATAATCACTACTGTAACCTAAAACAGGTTGGCTGATACAACCACAGCATTAAATGGTAGCATTCACATGAAGTCGTATTATTTGGCTTGTTCTTAGTGGGGTAGAAGCAGTAAATGAAACCGGTGGATCGCATGGTGACGACAGAATATGGTAACATGATTCGTTGTGTGGATATGGACCACTTACTCCAACAGAATTTGTAGTTTCAGTTGGTCCGATATTTTGATGTCATATAGTTTGTAAACAACAAAGCCCGCCACAATATATAATGTAAACCATGAAACAGCAACAGATGGCAACAGTTGAATATCGACCGCCCAAGGAGATGACCCACTATGGTCGTCAACTCTGATATAAACCAGATCAGTATAAAAGAAAAGAAGGCAGGGCTAACACATTTGCAGAGAAATAGGTCATTCCCAATTCCTGTTGGAAGAAATCATTAGCAAACGCAAACAGGTAGCAAACATTAGCCGTAAGGTTTCCGTGAAACTTTATGATAGTTAACTACTCTTCTAAAGTAACCTAGGTTGGAATTGGAGAGTCACGAAGGCGAGTAAAAGGTCGGAGGCAGGAGTGATTTATGATTGTCCACGTATGTATTTTCATGTTGGAGGTGTTTGACATGTTCGGACTTGCTCAACGAGGATCAGACATTGTGCTCGGGAACAAACCTCAGAGACTTGTACTTGGCCTAAATTAAAAAAGATTCATAATTATTATAAAAATACACCCATCCCATAATAGGAGAAAGTTGAGGGCACCTCCCACTGGGGGAGGATAACTCCTCAATGACCTCCAAACCAAAAAAGAAGTCCTTCCAAACAAAAACGTTTTTATAAACCCCATTGTACCAGTAAATGATCCAGAACTGCTATGGTTCTGCTGTAGAATTCAGCGCACAATGATGCCCCTGAGTCAAAACGATTTAGAGCAGAATATTCCAACCGAGTTGCTTGCCAGTGAGCAGCGGCGTATTCGCCGCCCTACATGAGTAAGCCTGCAACATGCAATACACCCCTGCTTTAGGATTAGCTGTCGTCACAGCGCGGTAGATATTGGCGGAGATCTGGAACGGGAAATGAGTGGTGTTGCATGACTCTGGATTTGGAAATCTAGGAGATATTCATAAGACAAGTTCAAAAACCAGAACAGAGTACGTTTATTGCGTATTAGAGGGTATACGATTTCCTGTGGACACAAGTGCTAATATGTCTGAAGGTAATATTTTTGCTAACATGATATGCAGAGCATTTGTCATTGTTGGATGGAAGGGAATTGCTTTATCTTTGCATTTTATTCGGTTTATAGCCGAGAAAAGCTGCTCGCAATGGTATGTGATCTTCGCTGCGTTCTTATGCAGTCTGGGGAATGTTTCCTGGTGCTGTGAGCGATACCATCCTGTTATAGATCCAGAATGTTATAGTGTCTGTCTTTCAGTAAGGTAGAATTCTTCAAGTCAGTTGTTTCCAAATGCAGTCACGGAGGGTAGTCATCAGGAGTAACTGAGAACGGAATGCTGAATAATGGTATTTCTTTTCCCAAAGCATAGAGTTCGCAAATGGTGACGCTAGCCGAGGACGACATTGAACCCAGGACTGAACAACAAGGAGAAGATCTACCACCCGGTACGAACCGGGGACTGCCTTAAACCACATTTCAAAAGCCTGGAGAAGTTGAGTGAACTTTAGATACTTGTCCGCGAAGACATGTTTAAACAGGCAAAACGTGTGAAAAACGTTGAATCTCTCTTTCAAAGCTGTACATCAAACAAACGGAACTTTTCTGTGAACGCTTTGAGTTCATCGTGCACATCCAGGATTAATACGAGTAGAACTTTCCTCGCAATGACGTATTTAGGTCATTTAGGTTGCATTGCTATATATCTGCAGGGGAAAAACGCCAAGTCAGTAACGGTTTATGTCAAACGAGCCTACAGTAATATCTGTTTTTAAAAACTTACATCTTTCTGTATGTCGTCGTTCAGTCTAGCTATAAGTTCTTGCCGTGCTTCGCCTTCCAAACTGAATACAGTGTTCTGTAATGACACTGTCGCTTCCATTTTGTCGTTGAATGTATCACTTTTTGACACACAAGACATTGGGGAATTGTATTTTTTAATAGATCTAAAGGTCATAACACGCGTAACAACACAATTAAAATACCAAAACACATTACGGGAACTGTTTAAAGTGTTAGCCACTAGCCTCAGTGCCTACAAAATCAGTTTATTGAGTATCTTTTGCATAGTTCACTGACAGAATTTTACTCGAGGATGATAGCCTACCTGGACTAATTGACTGGACGTCTTGACTATGAAATGGGTACAAACATTGTTTATGTAAAGCTCTCCACGCTTAAACATTGACAAGATGCCATGTTTGCAATCTTTTGGGTATTCAAAGAGGCTGCACACTTACAAGAGCCAACACGTGTTCCCACAATTGATGGTCTTGCGACTTTTTCTAGCACCATTTTCATTTTACGTTTGTTCTATGGTACGCTGTTTCACGATAACGTCTAGTTGTGATATATGTCAACCAATGAAGCCATTGTATCTTGACTATCCGGTTTTTGACCGGAAGACGACCACCACAAGATGGTCAAAACGACGGTATTATCTAATTTGACGGCAAAAACCGGATAGCTACGATATTTTTAATGCTGGCCGTGCACCTCACGTCTGTTACATTATTTATAATTGTCGGAAGCCATGCTCATTTCATTGGTTGCTTTAGGCCACAGCACAAAGGTGCACCAGTTCTCCTAATTAGTTAACACCAACAATATCCACCAAGGTATAGAAAACTTTACGTTTGTGCTCTCGATCTTATTGGCCAAAGGAGAAATAGGTTGAGTGAATGCGTTCAGTTTGTCATATAGATCTGTTATTATGATTCGTAGCCATACTTTACCGGCTAGTGCAGGACACGACTTTGAGGGGGTTAAAGTTTAAGGGAAAAACTTGAATATCGCCCAGGTTAGTGAAATGTATAATGTACTTTATAAGAACAAATCTGATGTGTTACGCTCACATGACTTTCTCTACTCTTGTACTAACATTCTTACAAACGCTTATTCCTATATCTTCATGTTAGTTGAGATAAACACTTGCAGAAATTATCATATTATTTCCTTGTACCTGAAATGGGAATGAGGGAATAGAGCAAGCTTTGAGTGATAGTCAAATTTATTAAAGCTTTCAAATTCCTTTCTCTCTGCATGGTTAACATATAAAAAAATCTGATGTGCTGCACTCACACGACTTTCTCTGCTCTGGTACTAACCATTCCTACAAACTCTTATTCTTTTATCTTCTTTGTGACAGTTTAGATAAACATTTGCAGAAATTATCTTATTGCTCGTTTTCTTGCATGTGCAACGGGAATATGGAAATACAGTAGGCTTTAAGCGACAGTCAAATCTGTCAAAGCTTTCAAATTCGCTCCTCTTTGCACTGTTAACACACACACACACATATAAATAAATGAATAGCGATGTTTCATTTGACAGAAGTTCTCCAAAACTTACAGAAATAGCGAGGAATATCTCCGAAATGGTTCACTGTACGAAAATTTACTTAGACATAAATTGTGTGTTTTATATACTTTTTGTATAGTTAGATTTGGTCTATCTCTTACACTTTACCAGTTATGAATAACTCATCCATAGCAAATAGGAATTCATGGGTTATAGGCAGAAAATTCAAGATATACATTTCATTTGTCATAAACAAATCTCAAACATGTCATTTTAATCAAAATCCTTAGAGCCATTTTCAAGTAAATCAAAATTTTCAAAACATTTTCCGTGTAAGGGTGGTTTAGGGTGGAACAATTTTTAAAATATCTTTTTGTCACATCCTTGAAAGGCATCAAACTTAAATACCAACTTTGGTTTTTAACCGACTTTTCGTTATGCTGTCCACAGACTGACAAATACAGATACGGACACATACAACGACGTTTTTCTAAAAATGCTTCTTTTTTGGATTCAGGGGGCCTTAAAACATATATTTGCGGTGAAATCTCGACTTTGAATTTTTGGGTGGAATACAATACTTCCTCTACTTTACTACACGTAGTAGAGAAGGTAAACAGAACTGTATTCTTATAGTGACACCAACATGCTGTATAGAAGGAGAAATAAATTAATAATAAAGTAGCATACTTTCCCTCTAATTCACACTACATGGTTTCATTTATCTTTACTAACATATTTTATGATAGAAATACAACTAAGCTATAGACAGAAATAAAACACAATTATATTGCTGTAATATGTATGCCATTAATGTAAGCTATATATATCCCCAAGTCTTCTTATCTAGTATCCTACTAAAATGGTTTATACATTGCCGTTATAATTGCTGTAACAGTGCAGTCAGTCTCCCACATACATACTGTACTTCCAGGAGTAATTTCGCCAGTAGATGGCGTGACTTTTTTTTTTTTTTTGTTGGAAATATTTATTTAAGGTCGTTTTGACAGCACGACCACACATAGTAACACATTGTGGATATTAACTTACAATTATACATACACATATTACATTATGTTGACATTTACAGTATGGCATGACTTGTTCTGAGACAATAAACATATTTTGTTCTTAATAACCCCAGAAAAAGCAAGGCATCAAGCTCCCCTCTTTTCCCTTTTATTGCTTGCTGTGTTATTTCACCACGATCTGTGATAGGCAAGGCGAAGAACGCGCCTCCAAAGACACCAGAAAACGATACAAAATCCGCAGAAGTATTCCTTGGCGCTCTTTGTACAGTCATGAAAAATAATGATTGATCGCATTAGATCAGAATATCAGTTTCAAGCCGTGTGACAGTGCAATTTACACTAGCCGATATTTCAACATACAGCTCAGTTTATTTATAGTGTCTGTGGGACACATAAATGATCTGTGTCTTGAATCGCCACTCGAATTTGCATTTGCGAGTATGTATACGATACGAATGGTGATTCAAGATACTGGCTGGAAGGTTATTTACTTGTTTATTTCTTGGCTGTGCAAAGAGAATGCAAGGCCTTCATATACCGACCAGATTTGATAGAATTGACTCGCTCAAAGCCCACTGTATATTCCCATATTTCCCTTGCACCTGCAAGAAAATTAACAGTAATATAATTCCGACAAATGGTTATCTCTACTGTTACGAACATAGAGGAATAAGAGTCCTGTGCGTCTGCCGCACGAAACTACAGTTAAAACAAAATAATGACCTAACATGATAAAAAATTACAACAAAAATGAGCTTTCGTAATGCATATGGCCTGGATATACAGAATAGAAATTCCTGGGATGCAGCAATTCTTATTAGTTATTTGAATTCTTCTTCTTTTTTCCAAGTGATCATATGCTTTTCATAGTGTTGCAGTTTACTTGGCTTTTGAAGAACATGGGGAAGAGAGAGACTAATAATGGACGATGCCCTTACATGGTAATATCCCTCTTATAATAACAGCAGCACATAACGGCTTTCTTATATAAGAGTCCAGAAATCGTAGAGTGGTATTCAAGAGAACCATGGTTGGCTGTTTTCTCAATGAAATGCTAAAGCTGGGTGAAAGAGAAAATGAAAGTGCAGATGAAGTCTCCGAAGTATTCTCTTTTCTTTTGTATAGCCGTCCCACCTCCGTGGCTGTGGAATCAATAATTTGCAACGCAGAGCTAGCCTTGGGGTTCTGCAGCTATATTTAATATTGTACCTAATCCATAGCAGCCCTTCTGCCTCTGCCCTACTTGTAACAATGCTCTCTGTAGCTAAGTCTCGGAATAATGAACTCGTCCAGGAGGACTCACATTATAAGACGTAACAAAGCTCCGGAGGTAACGGGGAGGAGCGAGGACTTCGCAACCAATAGCAGAAGCGAATGATGAGGGTGACCGAAATAATTTTAAAGTTTAACTTCTCTGGGACGTGCTGTCGCATTTTGCAAAGATGGAGTGATCTAGTTATGTTATCGACAGCATTTTCCTGCCTTTTTGTTGCCAGTCCCAGAGAAATCTACATCATAATACCATAACTTTTTGTTTCTACAGTTCAAGATAATGGAAAGAAATGGCCCGTCCCTACTTGAAGATTCCCGAGCCTGTCATTCTGGGTCTGCTTTTACAAGGTGTTAAGGATATGAGTGCACAGACTTCTTGACGTTTAGCTGAAACATATCTTCGTCTACCATTTTGCAGAAACAAAAAGTACAACAGGTTGAATGTTTGATTGTCAATATGTCTCCACTGCTTTATCGTTTACGTTTGCAATTAGCATGGAGAGGTAGAACTTCAAAAGATGCCTTATGGTTTTTTTTATGTTTTGCTAAAATGACTTATTTAGCCACAAATTATTGCATAATTGGATTACAGCGTGCGTATTGGAATAAATTCGTAGACACACATTTAGCAAGAGTGCAAAGAGAAAGCCCAGGAAAACTGAAAACTGCTTGCTAAGGTCTCGTGAATATCTGCTGGGAAACCCCTTCCCACATAGATGATAAGCACATTGTTTTCTAGGGTTGGTCTGGTTTGGACCTTCATTTATCGTAGCTGTTAGCATTAATTCCATTCTTAAGCAAAACATTCGCTTCTTACATTTTTCCTTAATGTATTCATAACCTATGTAATGTTATTTTATACATGATTAATCACATAAAACTTTCAATTCTGAAACCTATAAGAAACATTAATAGCGTTTGGAAGACGGTAAGAAGTAGAATGTGGGACTTAGAAGGACAAATTTGTGAAGTTGTAAAAGACAAAGAACTACTGAGGTTCTATTGGTTACTAAAAGAAAATTGAAGAAGAGGTCCACTTTCACAACAAAATAGACAACGGCACAATCCTATGTTCAAAGCCGGACCATTGGCGACGTAATCCGACAGAGACTGGCTTGACCAAGTAATGCAACTTCACTGAGAGCCTTCAGAAACTATAGAAGGCTGCATAGATAACAACCAGTCCAGATCAAAACTGATTCTAGACAAAACTGGATGTGACAACATATTAACAGTACCTTGAATAATACTCTGGACTATACACTATGGAGATATAGTAATAGAACTCTAGCCTTAAGTTAGTATAATGTACTAGATAACGACTATTAGTTATAACAGCCTCTGACAAACTGTAAAACTGAAACAGTGGAATTAAGACTGTTATTGTGTAAACAATCTTGTCGCTGAATCGGTATGTGTCTCTTACACAGAGACACGGACTAAAATGGGGTGCCACAGGCGGTTGTCGTAGGGGCATAAAGCCGGGGTGTGCGTGTGAGCGGTTTACCCACGTGGACCACCAGTGGAGATTGAGGGGTAGCCCCTCTGAAGTACGTTTTGAAGTCAGTCATTGGAGGGGTCTCTATGTTGGTATAGACCGTGAAGATTTGGCGTCTTTCATCTTCAACCTCCAGATGGCAGGTTCACTCCGACGGTTCCGGTAGGGGTCCTTATTATAAATGCTTATTACGGTCAAGAGGTCGCGAGTTCGAATCTATCGAAGCTATCCGGATACGGTTTTTATCGCGGTTTTCCCTTATCCTGAGTAGACGCATGTCGGGTAATTGTTATTGTTATTATTTAATAACACAAACTTCAGGAAGAGCTTGATTTGTTTATTAGAAGTAAAAGAATCATAAACGTAATAAATTTATTTTGGGTTATTGTATTTTTAATTGTGCTTAATACCTTTATAATCCATTGTAGTTAGTGTCACAGATCCAGGCGGGAGCTGTGGGGTAAATACGGTGTGAATGCACTTCCTTATTTTGACTTTTTGGTTCAGAACACAGCAACTTCGTCATTGTTGTGGGAGGACGCATATACTGTAGGTGAGGGAACCTGCCAGGAAACTCAGCTAGAGTTCCTTAGAAGGAAGGAAAATCAGGGCAGGTGGGATTCTAAAGGGGTAAAATTCTTGGAAGGAAGTGGAGCAAGCCCCAAAGCTACAAGTTTAAATTAACGAAACATAAATAAAGTTGTATGGAAGCTTATTTAACTCTGTTATCGTCTCTCTCATTACCATGTTCTGTAGTCAGGAGAATAACGCAGGTACTTCCAGGAACTCTGCACATCACAATGCTGAGGGGAGATAATATCAGAGGTATCGGAAAGGTAGAATCAGTCACAAAAATTTAATGCTATTGACAGGCTATTGCGCAAAACATTTCAGAATCTTCCAGTCTGATTCTTTTTCAACCTTAGCCTACACACAGCATGTGTGGCAAAACAATAAAATTAATTATTACACTGGACAACAGCCAAAAATTTTTCAGCACGAAATTGGGTGTTTAATATGTGGATTTTAGCGCTGAGTTCAATGGTGCAAATAGTTTTTATCTGGGACCCACAGTTAAAAAAAAAGTTTTTCTGAGTTAACACTGGCTGTAAATGCTTAAATTTCTGTTATAGTGATTGACATAGTAAACAAGATCTAGTAGTGATAATAACATTTATTTTTATTACTTTACTGCTTTAGTTAGTAAGGACTTTGGTGTTATGATAATTTTGCTTTGACAATTTTTTTCCTGTTTTTGTGTCTCCTAATAGCGAATAAATTATTAAATTTCCAAATGTCTGTCTGTTTATTTTTGAAACCCTGCACTAACGGTTCAGTCCCCAATTTCATCCATTAGCAGAATCATCTGCTTATATTTTTCAATCCCTACTCGTATGTTAGTAATCTTCTTCCTGCCTTATCTTATGTCCACTTGAAGGTGAATACCAGTTTCATCGATAGCAGAATTAGTCATTTGTAAAGTTTATTAGTGAAAAGTTGTATAACATAGTCATATAAAATGCTAATATAGTAGCAAATATGTCGCGAATGTGTATTAATCATCCTGATAATTCCTGTTACGTGTGCGGTGAACATACAATTAAATCTAATAGACAGAAAATAACCCCTCTAATAGAAAAGGCGTATGAATTATATTTTTATCTTAAACTTGGTGATCAAAACCGCAGTTGGGCTCTCCTTGTGGTTTGTAGAAATTGTGCCAGCCTGTTAAGAGGGTGGTTGAAGAATAAACGGAAAGTTTCTATAACTTTTGAAATTTCGATGGTATGGATGGAACCAATTATAACAGTAATTTTTTCGAATTTAAGGTGCAGTGTGACAGTAAATAACAGATAATACGGCCTTAGAATATCGAATAAATCTGTAATATTCTTATTATAGATGTATTAAACTATTTAAAAATTATTAAAACAAAAAATCCAAAATTTTGTTGAAATTCAAATAAAATCTCCCCATTGATAGCTGAAAAATTTGATCTTTCTTTTATTTTCACTTAAATGTTTCAAATCTATTGACGTTACTCGGCAAGTTGTGACAGAAGTGAGAAGTTTGTAAATCTCTGGAGAGAGGCAGAGCGAGAGAGAGAGAGGTTTGGTGCACTTTAGCAAGCATTTCATGAACATGGTTTCGTCTTACTGTTTACATTTTAATTGAAAATAGTGAATTGCAACATTATGGTGTGTGTTTGTGTACGTTCGTGTGTGTGTGTGTGTGTGTGTGTGTGTGCGTGCACGCGCGCGCGCATCGAAGATAGTGAAGCAGTTAATGTGTGTCAAGTGATTGCATATTCAAGGTCAGCTGTTTGAGAGAGTGTGTGCGTGCGTGCGTGTGTGTGTGTGTGTGTGTGTGTGTGTGAAGAGAAACAGAGAATTGTATGTTAGGGATACAAGAAGAAAACTTGCGACTTTTAATATCATGAAGGACTGAAGACTGCGTTAATTTTAATAAAAGAGAAGTGTTTGTTTTTGCATTCAGATACAAGAAAATAGATAGAAAAGTAATTGGACGGGACAGTTATCATTTTATCACAGTATATATGTTGTAGTTTTACAGGTCGAGTCAGTTTTGTTTTACCACATTTTAAAAATACACTAAGCGGTGGTTTAGAGGTGAAGAAAAGTGTGTTTTCTTATGGTTTTATTTCTCTATATTATAAAATATTTTGTTTCAAAAGTGTTAAATTTACATGATAGTTTTTAAAAAAGCCGGATTTGTTGCCTCTAACTGCATCAAACCTGACTTAGCCATTCTTTCCACGTTTTCAGAAACCTAGCAGAACACCTTTCTAATTAAATTCACAGCTTTCCAAATTTTATTGTGCGTAGTAAAACACTTTCAAGCACTTGTGAGCACTTTGTACTTTGAAGGAGAGGAAAGAAAACCAATGCTGCTTTATTGTTGATGAAAGCGTCAGAAGGAAGGTATACTGGTTTAATGACCATGTAATGAATTGATTCTAAAGAGCGTACGAAAGCTTTATAATTGCTTATTAGTGCAAGAACACTTTCCTTTAAGCTTTATTTTAATGAGAGCCCAATGCCCAGCTTGAACTACACACGTTAGGCGTATTATTTTTCTATAATTAGCCCTCAAGCACAACAAAGGTTAAGAGAAGGAAGGAATGCCTGAAACTATTCCTTTAGGGGTAAGTCTCAACATACAGGAATTATACCTTTATGAGTTAAATTAATTTAAATTACCATTGCTCTAAGCCTGAGTGGTTATTCCTGAAACCTTTATGATTTGCTTTA
The DNA here is from genome assembly GCA_030765045.1 of Tenodera sinensis. Lineage (NCBI taxonomy): Eukaryota > Metazoa > Arthropoda > Insecta > Mantodea > Mantidae > Tenodera > Tenodera sinensis. The sequence goes on from CM060971.1 coordinate 11,973,439, forward strand.
TAAATAAAGCTATGAAAATTATTTCAAGTGGTTGTTTGCATTAATAGTTTATGTGGCTGAGTCTATAAAAATTATTTTATCCAGCAGGAAAATAATATTTACTCCTAAAACACGTGTATTATGTACCTTTTTCACAAATTATGAGATAGATACTGTCTGTTCACCAGTTCAAGGGCTATAGGAAATGAAGGGCAGGAGAGAGAGATTCCAGTAGTGTAACCTGAGTTCTGTAAACATTCCCGCAAACGTTGCTCTGCTGGTCACGTTGCCAACTTACCAACAATATTATTCGCGCTACTTTACTCGCTGCAAATATCTCCCAATTTCAGTACTAAAATCGTACTTATCACTAGTTTTATGTCGAAAGTAATTGTAAAAGTAATGTAGAAGCAGGTATAATTTCGCCTAGGAGTACTGTGAAGTCTGCTATGATATTGTAGTTTTGTAACAGTTCTATGCGTAAAATAGATCTTCATAGAATGATTGAAATAACCGAAATTTTAATACTTCATTCTTTAATACTTCATTTTAATACTTCAAATGTTTTGATTTGTTTTTGTTTGTTTGTCTTTTTTGTAAATTACGAATGCAGGTAAGAAACTTCATAAACACTTTTACAGGCTCATCAATATAATTTTCTATTTTTAATTTGATATGTTGTTTCTCACAATAATCAGAAAATTGTATTAAATATTAGGTTAATCTAGCTAAATGGTTTATTACACGAATAAAAGCAAAAAAACAAACAATTTGTCTGTCTTCACGTGATTTTATTTAGTTGCTACCGTTCATTTTTATGTAAGCTGTAGAAGTTATGCATATATGTATATGTTGTACATATGGTTTCACTATACATGCTTTAAATACAAAGGTGCTACAGGAAGCTGAAGGAATGGTTAACCAGTTTGGTATTCAATTAATTTTCCGTTTTTTGAGTTGCTGTTCACACAGACACGCACACAAACCCATGCATATTTTTCTAATAATGATTTTTCTGCGTCTTTCAAAACATGTATTTTTGACACGTAATCTTTAGATAGAATACAACACTTCGACTGCTTACTATAAGTACTTAGAGGGACAGGTAAAGATCTGATGTGTGCACTCATATGACTTTCTCTACTCTTGCACTAACTAGTCTTAAAAACTCTTATTCCTAAATCTTCTTCATGTTAGTCGAGATAAATATTTGTAGAAATTATCTTATGTTCTTGTTGGTGCAAGAGGAATATGGGAATACCTTTTAGAGCTAGTCTCTATATGAAGACTTTGATGACAAAGGTCATCATCAAGAGCAAACAGGACTACGTGGGCTATAGCCATAAAATTAAAAAATATACATTTCATTTGCAATAAAAATATCTTGAACATATGGAATTTTAATCAAAATGATTAGAGGCATTTTTGAGAAAATAAAAACTTTTTCAAAAGTGTCCATGTAAAGGGTAGTTTACGGTGAAGAAATTTTCTTCAAAATCTTCGTGTCGTATCTAAACTTTTTTAACCGACTTTTCAGTTTTGAGTTATGCTGCACACACACACACACACACACACACACACACACACACACACACACACACACACACACACACACACACACACACACACACACCTTGTAAAAGTACTTTTTGGATTTAGGAGGCCTGAAAATATATATTTTGTGTCATTTTCCGAACTTCATTTCTGTTAAGATAATGTATCAGAAGTATTGGCTGTTGCAGAACTAGATAATTGATCTGGTATGCTCCTGATAGGTATAACAAATGGTTGTGGATTCAAATTGGCGCTACTGTAGTTAGATCCATCTCATTTACGGTCCAATAACAGCCTGTGAGCATTAGCTGCCCTTTTCAGCGTAATTGCCACGACCTTTTAATGATAGCAGGTCTGATAAAGGCATTCCAATTTGTATGCCATTCCTTATCTGCGCACGTGACTTCACAAGAGCTTTCCAAGTCAGGGAGTTAAGTTGCGATTATGCGAAAATTTTGCGAAGGAAGAGAGGAAGAAGAGTGAGATAGAGCCAATGCTTTGTCTTGAGCAGGAAAGAGAAGGAAGAAAATAGAAGTGAAGCATCTTTCAGTAGTAGGGTTAAAGACGTGAGCCGAATTTAACCACAAGCTTCACGCCCGTATCTATCACCTGTCTGCCTTTGTGCGTGTGCTGATGATCTCAAAGTGGAAGTGCAAGCTCCGTAATATGCTTGTGGAATACGTAAATCTCCCGAGGGAGCAGAACCGATACTTTCTTTCTATTTCTGCTCCAAGCAGATCGAATGTTACTTCTTTATTTGCTGTTTCCATTCACTGCTTTACGCTACAGTGTTCTTTTCGAGTTATTACTTTTTACTTTCTCTCCCATGTACCTAGTTGAAGCATGTACATTGCATTCCTTTCAATAATTTTATGTTGAGATATCAATGGAGTACTATATAGGGTGTCCAACTCGATCTAATCCCATATTTTAGCTATGGAAATAATTTAATAAAATTTGTTAGCGACATACCTTGGTGTACGAGAAACATGCTGACATAAAAAATATATTAAAAACATCACGCGTCCTGCAAACTCACTCCCATTTTACGGACATTATGTCGCAACACAGTTCCTTTTTAGGGGCTGATGGGACTTAACCCCACCATATATTCTGTACATCCAAGAGACAGAACGCATTAGATCAGAATATGTCTAAGTCTCACGTCGTGTTGCAGCGCGGTTTACACAAGTCAATATTTTCAGCATGCAGCTGAGTGTATTGTCTGTTCCACATATTATCCTCTGTCGGACACACAAACAGGTAAAAAATAACTGCAAATTTCTGTAACTAGAAAATGTTATAAATTGTACTATTAAGACAGATCAAAATTGGCATTTGTGAAACACATGGTAGCCTTGTGCAAAGTTCTGCTACGAAAAATATATAAATTATATTCTTAATGAGCGGTTTTAAAAAGTGAAGTATGTGTATATTGAATTGAAGTCAAAAATAATCAATTATTGTTTCTTAAATTGACCTTTACACATCTAAACATTCGATATCATTGTCAGTATTAATTTGCTTGTTTTGCATTACATTATATCACATTAGAAAACATCGTTTTTTATGCATACTCCACACACTGATTGCCTTTTCAAAATCAGACGTTGTGAAATGGCCCTTCAATATTATTCGAACTTTGCTAACTTGCCTAAGTTCTCGCGTTTATTGTGACTAGCTGATAACACCAAAGAGACCTTTCTGTTTTTGCAAAAATTACACACAAATGATGACACTTCTCCAAAGCACTGAACATTGTATCACTTATGTAACACTTTCTACTTTGCCTATTTTAGTGCTAGGTTGTGTTTCTTTTGTATATCCATCTTTAGTTTCACTGGGACTTACATTTTCTTCCTTAAAACAAATGCATGGATCACTTCCTAAGAAGCACACATTTTACAGTGTACAGTTGACAATAATGGGTGAACTATGCAGACCAAATCATATTAACTAAATTACACTACTTTGAAGGGAAAAGCAGCATATCGTTTGCTTCTATGACAGATTGTTGTGGTGTTGAAAGGTTGTGCTTATAGCCTCTAACGTTTGTTTCTGTGTTAGGACATTGTTGCATTTTTGCGAATGCTATTTTAAAGTTCGTCCTATTCTTCAACCTTGAGTAGCAAAGACCGCCAAAGCGACTGCAACATAAACCTTGGTTTAAACCCGAAGATTAAGAGGCAAAATCTAAGTTGGATTTGATTCATCACTGCTGGATTTTTCCCATGAATACTTAAATATTGTTACGCCGGCCGCGGCGCACAACAAAGGACGGTCGCGGTCAAGCTACCTCATACCACATACCAGGCGCGGCGCACTTCATAGGTGCTCAATTTCAGGCTGCCTCACGCTTCTGTTTGTGAACACGTGACAATGAGCGCGGCACGTTCAAGCAGTTTTCGAGATTATTCGGAAAGTATCCGACAGCCGGTGTATTTGTAGAAGTTCCAGTAAATATAAAGTTCTAGAAAGGTCCCTTCTAGCCATTCGCTGCATAAGGAGGCGAGGGAACGAACGAAAGTAAGTTAGTTCTTACAGACATGAGTCGTCACAGCTGTCAGTTCTTAGTTTTACGAGTGATTCTATCGTCAAAGTCAGCTGTTTGAGAGACAGAGAAAGTGAACAACCACAGAAAGAAGTGAGTCAAGGCTACAAGAATTAAAGCATTGCGAGTTATTTGTAAATTCGGTTTTGGAGGAGAATAAAGTGATAGAAAAGTATCTAGACTGGAATTTTGTCGTTTTTTATAACATAAACACAAAATCAGTATGAAGTAGATACCTAACTTAAGGCAAATATTTATTTAGGTATTTCTTTGACGCTTTTCTGGCTTTGGCCATTTAAAATGTGACTGACTGGATACTTAAGTGGCATTGTGACGCATTAATTGCATTTATATAAATTTGTTCCATCCGTCTGCTAGGTTAGATTACTGGAATAGCCAGATTGCTTCTGTTTCACTTGGTTAATCACGATCCTCCATTGAAACGGCTAAGGAATTTGTAAGCGGGAGGGTTTACTTCGATCCTTTCGTTTTCCTCGCTCTTCATTCCACCAGCTGCTTCAGCATCATTAGGATGCAGTGTGCTCCCAAACTAGCTTCAAGGCTTTGCAGAACTGTCGTGTGTTCAACAGGATATACCGAGTCTCGGAATACCATTTCGCAATTTCAGTCCCAGACAAACAAACAGAATTACAGAAATGTAAAACTGAATCAAGTGTAGATGTATACACAAGTTTACTCTTAGGAATAATAGTTTTAATATTCGTATAGTATTTACCCACATCTCAGATTGCAGAAGACTACGCATGGAAGCGATCGGACCAGGAACTGAAGGAACAACAAATGCACCACAAGGAAGAGGATGGTAGATGTGGAGGAAGCTGTGATATAAGAAGTATTTTTACCTTCTCTAACACGTGTAGAAAATGTTTTAGCTGTTAAAAAAAGAGGCATTTTTAGAAAAAGTGTGTGTGTGTGTTTGTGTGTGTGTGTGTGTTTGTGTGTGTGTGTGTGTCTGTGTGTGTGTGTGTGTGTGTGTGTGTGTGTGTGTGTGTGTGTGTGTGTGTGTGTGTGTGTGTGTGTGTGTGTGCGAGCAGCTTAACTCAAAAACTCAAAAGCGGAAAGTTGGTTAAAAACTATAGCTGGTATTTAAGTTTAATATCTTTCAAGCAAGCATCACGATCATTTTGAAGAAAATTCCTCCACACTAAACCATCCTTTACATGGAAAGTTTTTTGAAATATCTGACGATTTTGATTAAAATGCCACATTTTAAATTTAGGATACCCATCTGTGAAATGGGTATCCATTTTATCTACCGTTTTCATTGGATTGATTTGAAATTGTAACACAACAATCACTGTATAGTGAGGAGTAACTGTGCTAAATTTCATACATTTAGTCAGATTAGTTGCTAACATATTAATATTTTATTATATTTTTTGTAATATTTGTATAAATGGTTCCCCATGATGCAATTTTGATTTGAAAAACTTAATAATTTTCAGTTATGTCCTGTAATAGAATGTTAGTAAATTGATGAGATAATTTCTTAATTTTGTTGTTAGTTTGGATAAAAATAAATTTTAAAGTTTAAATTCATTATTTTTTTCATTTAAATTTTGAAATATAAACTTTAATATTTAATTACTCAGTGGTTACTGACGTTATGAAAAAATTATCTCATAGCTTATTTTTAATGTTATTTCTAAGCAGGTACATCAAATTTCATGCATAAGTACTGAAAATTGCATGATGTGGAGCATTTTAAAGAGCAAACAATGCTAAAAATAAAAACATGGGAAAACTAAGTTTGAAGTCATAGCAAGGATAATGGAACTGTATGGATTTAAATGGACATGATCACTTACAGGCAATCAGTTAGACGGCCACGTGACATAGTTAAAAAGGCCGTAAGGCTATAAAAAGCATATCAAAATAAAGCAGAAGATTTATACTATTTGATAAAACAAAAATCCATTTTGGGCAATTTTTGAAATTTTTAGCTTTTTTTCACAGATGCGTATCCTTAAAATGCTACATCTTAAACTTATTTTTATAGCAAATGAAATCTATATTTTGAATTTTTACTCTGGATGACGTTTGCATAACTGGTAAACCGTAAGAGATAGACCAAATCTTATTATACAAAAAATCTGGATCTCTTTAGGCTACGTAATTTTTGTCCAGGTGCATTTTTCCCCCTTTTTATGGAGTGAACCATATATTGTAAAACAATTTTGTACCTTTCTGATGTTACTGAACTCTGTAAACACATTTGAGAGAAACTGTAACACAATGTAACCACTGTAAAACTATCGCGATGACATGTAAGTTAAGGCGACATTAAATAAATAAATTAAAAGAATACTAATTCATAGCAATTGTTGTTGGAAACCTACTCTTCAGCAAGCATTGTGCCAATTTGATTGGTATATAGATAAATGGAAAAGTTCTGGCAGGGTATGCAACACATCACCCACATTCATTGACGCTACGCCCCTGGTTTCAAAGTCTTCATACGGCGACTAGCTTTAAAAGGTTCGATATTCTGCTTGCATCTAGAAGCAAATACAGGTGTATCTTAATTGGTGTCATATATTTGGAGGAGGTGTTTACTTAGATCAAAACAGTAAGACAGTTCATATGCACATTCTTTCTTTCCATGACTACCCTCCCCTCATGTAGGACTTACACGCCAGTGCCTAGGGTCAGACGCCTGTCGGGGAGCAGAGGGACCTTTGGACCAGACAGAGTGAAGACCTGGAAGCAAATGGTCAGCCAAGCACCAGGTATGATAATGAGGAAGATTGGTTTGGTTTGGTTTGGTTTGGTTTAAGGGCGCTCAACTTCTAGGTCATCAGCGCCCTTAAAAAATTCCTGGCAATAGCCCGACATAAATTTCATTCAAAAAATAAAAATACTAGCAACAAGAAAAGTTTACAAAGGCAAAAGGCAGTGACAATAGCCAGATATGAAACAAGGTGATAAATATGTCCAAAAGCAGAAACAGATAATTAAAAAATTTAAATCCTCAAATTTATATTGCACTCCGCTAAAAAATTAAAAACTCTATCAACCGCTGTTTTGTCGTCCGCTAGGACCTCTGCAAGTCTGGGAGGCAGCTGCAGAGAATCCCGAAGGTGCGCTAGAGAGCAACACTCTAGCAACACGTGGCGAACTGACAAAAGGTTGTCACACAGCGGACATAGAGGCGCAGGGTCCCTTTTAAATAGGTAACCGTGCGAAAAATTGCAGTGCCCTATTCTTAATCGAGCCAAACTAACCTCCTCGCGACGAGATGTGCGACAGGAAGTTACCCAGTTTATCGGAAGTTCTTTCACTTCTCTAAGCTTATTACCGCGGAGAGCTGACCACTCGTCGTGCCAGGACGACAGCACCGCTCTCCGCACTTCAAGCCTGAAGTCTTCCGAAGTAACACGTGAGATGGTAATACTAGGTTCTGTAGTTGCCGTCTTTGCTGCTAAATCTGCCATTTCATTCCCAGGCAAACCTACGTGACCAGGAATCCATGCACACACCACGTCAACACCAGAAGCGTGTAAAACATGGAGGGCATCCTGGATACGTTGTACAATAGGGTGGGGGTTGTACAACTGACAAAGGCTCTGCAGTGCACTAAGGGAATCGCTCAAAATCAGGCAGTCACCTAATTTGCGACGGCGAACATACAAAACGGCTCGATAAATTGCATAAAGCTCTGCAGTAAAAATGGAAGTGCTATTTGGAAAACCGAATGTATATGGTTCGGTTCCATAAACATAAGCACATCCAACACCGTTGGTGTTCTTTGATCCATCGGTGTAAATATATCGACGGTCAGAGTAGCCTGACAAAAATTCTAAGAAACACGTGCGGATACTTGAAATAGGCATCGTGGACTTCTGGTGTATGGTCATCCCAAGATCTACATGGGGCGTACCAGATAGCCAAGGCGGGTAAAGTCTCTCGCCCTTGGCGAACATCATAGGCAGTTCCACTCCAAGCTTCACTAGGAGCTCTTGGAAACGGAACCCCGCAGGCTTTAGACTAACGGAGCTATTTCTATATCGTTCTCTTAGCGTGGTGGTGAAAAAAGAAGCGAACGTTGGGTGCTTAGGCATACATCTAAGCGCACAACCATAATTTGCCAAGAGAATCTCACGCCGATATTGCAGAGGAGGTTCTGCGGACTCGGCGTAAAGGCTCACCACTGGGCTTGTTGGAAAAGCTCCTGTTGCAATGCGGATGCCCCTATTATGGACCACGTCTAATCTTCTCAGCACAGATGGTCGTGCTGACGAATAAACAATACACCCATAGTCTAGCTTGGATCGGACCAATGCGCGATATATTCGCAACAGAATTGTTCGACCCGCTCCCCACGATTTGCCATTCAGTACTCGCATAATATTTAGGGAACGGTCACATCTCGCTCTTAGCTGTGCAATATGCGACGACCAACTAAGCTTCCTCTCCAGGATCAAACCCAGGAAGCGCGTAATGAGGAAGAGGATGATGATATGAAATGCAGGCGAAATGGATGATTGGAAGGGTGTTAACGAAGCAATTGGTGGAATGAATGGCGGGGGAACTGGAGAACCCGTAGAAAACCCGCCTAGACGCTGCTTCATCCACCACGAATACCACATGCGGGTCACGCCTAGTACTTTGTTGAAAATTCCTGGTATGTTTCCTATTGGGTCAAATCCAGAAAGATATTAAACTTAAATATCAACTTTGGTTTTCAACCGACTTTTCATTTTTGAGTTATGCTGTCCACAGACAGACAGGCACACACATACACGCACCTTTTTCTATAATGCTTTTTTTGTATTCAGGGGACCTCAAAACATATTTCCGGTAAAATCTCGACATCGAATTTTTGGATGGTATACAATACTTCCTCTACTTTACTGTTTGTAGTAGAGAAAGTAAAAATGAAACGAATTTAAACAAAATACAGCCCACTTTGGAGAATAAGAGAATACCGAAGTTACTTTGTGAGAACTTATGGCACGTAGCCTTCAGTTGAACTTGATCAAGACCTCCCAGATACTACATAACCAAAAAGGTGACCAGCGCGAATTCCCGCTGTAGTAGAGGATTCGCAGCATAGTTCCCATGTTTTGGCCACGAGGGCACCTTTAGGGCTCAATCACTTGAATGCCGGAAGTTAAATCCGCCGGGGAGTTTGGACAGGATGTGTTTACCTCCAGGACAGATCGATTGTTCTGCGAACAATAGCATTCCGAACATACCGGCAGCATTCCGAGGGAGAATCAATTTGCTTGAAATTACTGCAGCAGCACTGTTCCAAAAACTGGCCATGGATTTGGTAGTAAAAAAATGTTGCTACAACAAAGTGACAAGTACTTAAAGTGGTGCACGACCACTATGTGTGTAAAAGGTATCAACGTAACAAATTTGCGTGTTGACATTTAATTTTGTGTAAAGATTTTTCATTTAATATTCTGTTTTGGCTATAGTAAGTTTACATGTTTTTGTCATTACTATTCCTTTTGGTATTGGTGAAGTAAACCCCAGCGCAACAGCCTATCGGGGGCCAAGGCTTGCCGCCCAGCCGCTGCGTGCCCCCCTCTGCCCGCTACAGGTGAGGTGCAGTACTGGAGACTGGGTGGTGGTCAACGTCCCGGCCAGTTAAGTGCCCTTCTCTTCCTGAGGCCACTACTTCTCCATCAAGTAGCTCCTCAATTGGCCCCACCGGAACCTAACGAGGCAGAGTACACCCCGTTCCACACCTCCCAGTGGGGGTAAAATCCATATGCTGGCACCACGCCAGCGGCAGGCGTGCTACCAGCTGCGCTACGGAGGTGTTCTTTTGGTAATGGTATCTATTTATAAATTGATCATGAAGACGATTAAGCAACAAATTCTCAGGAACTTTTAAGTTGAACAAGGTTCGATATAGTCATAATGCTCGATATGTAAAAATACTGTTAGTAAATGACCATTAATGCTAAATACATTTATCTTCAACGTTAACTAACTTTAGAACAATGGAAGTTTGTCTTACGCTTTAAACAATAATTGGAGTAAACCGAAGAAATTCCACCAATGGAAACACACTAGCAATTGTCAGTCCTCTGAATAATAAATGCGCATTTTGGCAGACTAAAGTATAAGATCTATTAAGTAACTTCAAACCAAAACTTTTTACTTTTAATAACAATTACCATTTTGTGATAACTAACACAAAACATAGCATTTTGTTCCTCAGTCTCTTTCTATCTGTTTTGCTTTTTCCTTATGTTTTTATTAACTTTTCCACAAGTTATACCTAGGAATACGTTCTTTTCGAAAAGGAATTATCTGATTTTGCTTAAAGGAACAAGTTAAGTCATTAAAACTTCACAGTTCTAAATAAAAATGTTAACCAATAGTGATTTTGTAAGGTTCCTCGCTTGAGATTATTCTATACCTACATAGTCTTTGTTTCAATTAATATTAACCTACTGTGCAGAATACGTTTCAACAATGCGATGCCTTAATCAATTCCTTGTGGCAAACGATAAGTCTAGTTACTTTTGTCACATTATTTTCCTTAAAACTGAATCAGAATTCACAATCTTGCAACCCAGAGCGGTTCCTTTCTATAGTAACCCTGGCACAATAGCTACTTAACTCTACACTGCTCTCTCTGGCAATTCTACTCACTAAAACAAATTTCTCTCTCGGTGTCGACTCGCTTATATAGCCCAGAATTAGGTACCGGTAATTGTTATGGAAATTGACGTTTCCCGAAATTTTCGTAACAAGCCCTTGCTTTCGAAGCTTTTAGAACCGTATGAGAACGGCCTTTGTTCTTACTCGCCAATGTGGAGTTTTGTCTAGCTGCGTAGTGGTGTGAGGTAGCTGACCTTGATCCTCTTTTGATCTGCCGTCACCATTACAGTATTTTAAGTGCGTCGTGTGAAAAAACCATATGCTTCTTAAAGTTTAGAGTTGATTCTAGTTCATATTAATTTTGTTTATTTGTGTCACAACATTGTAGTACATTAACAATTTAAAGGGTCATATATTGTATTCTGTCATGGATAGAATACAAATGGAATTAACTATAGGGAAACTAAGTACAAAATCGTGTTATTTCTACTATCACAAAGTACTATTTCATAAAATGGATTTTAAAAGTTACAACTTCTCAGATGACGCCAGGTTCGGTTGGTTTATTGAAATATGTTGTTCCCCATACCAACCTTTAAGCTTCGATGTTACCGCATGAGTAAACTTCCTCTCTGCTATGCAAAGCTGTTAGTTGAACGATTTGCATTTTGGTTCAGTCTCTTCCAATAAAAACTGTAGCTCGGCGAAAAAGCACACACTGAAAAGCAGTTGTCATATCAAAGCAAAATACAAACGACTGCAGCGCGCGTTTTTTTATTCATGTGGGCAGAAGGTCCATTTATTCATTTTGGTTTTATTTAAACAGTCGTGTACTACGTCCAGGCAGGCAAATTTAGTAAAAAGCACGGTGGGACACAGAGCGTTTGTCCGTTGATTCTGTACCGACTTTGACGGTGTGATTCTTTTCATGACAGAAGTGTAGAGAGGATCATAGTGTCGAAAAATTAAATAAATGCGTGCAGTACGTACTTCTAGTGGAGAAAAAAGAACCGTTCAAAAAGCATATTTGTACCAATTTTTAGTGCTAGGTCCTCATTAAAATTTATAAAGCAGTAAAAATGTCGTAAAAAAGCCTGTGGGATATAGAAGACAATTTAAAGCCCTTCTAGTCCGCAATGCCTGTTACCCTTAAAAACTAACTATGCTTGGTTAATTTAGATATTGAAGTAGAATGACTATGTTTGTGTTCAACAAGAAATAATGTCTCCTATTCTTTGTATCCAACCTGTTTGTATACAATGCGACTGAATTGCATCTAGCTTTTTCATCCAACAACTTCAAAATAGCCAATCAGCGTCTGTGACGTAACAATATGGCGGACTGTAGTCAGCTGTTGTGTCTGTACGACTCGTGGCACTTTTAATGTGATGGGTATTTTAATATTCTGGAGGCTTCATTAACGACTTTTGGTGGTCATTAACCTATATTACTGAGGTGGTTATTATATAGCTAAATTTCATAAATAATAAGAAATCCAGTTAGCAGCATGTTTTTATGTTATGAAATGAATTGAAATCTCCTGTCCACCCATACTAAGATTAAAACCACTACAAATTGTTCCACACCTCTTTCACGTTTGCCTCCTATTTCTGTCCTGGTGTGTAATTTTGCCTTCGAGACGATGTAGAAGGTTGAGAAATAAATTTTCGTCAATTCGTAGAAAATTGCGATAATTTTCAGGTTCCTCTAACCTCAATTCGTTCTGAAGTAGACCCAGTATACCTCAGCCCGAGTCCACCAACATCTTTTACTTCTAATATAGATTTTCTTTCTACTGAGACTCGTAAAAATTAATATTTTCATCCGCCATGTTTATTTCTCTACGTGAACTGTCATTTGTATTGGACTAAAATGAATCATAATGTGACACTGTTTCTTTCGTGTGCAATTCCATTGGATACAAAAAGTCTGGTAAAAAAAGCTGGACCGTGGGACACCAGCTTTACGTGTGCGACTTTGTGTGTTTCAGCTGTTTGTCCAGTGGCGGCCTGTGACATTAACATTTGCGTGTTCACAACTTGAGCGTACGACAAGAATGTATTGTAGGCAGTTTATATGAGGGATGTGTTTAAAAACATAGTGTTAATCTTCCGTATAACATTATTATTTTAATGATATAACTACACAAATTCAATTTATTTCCTATGTTTTTGTCGTTTGCGTTCACACAACGATTACCATTCTGACGAGAAAACTTAGAAAAGCAATAAGATAATTTGTATAAATGTTTATCTCAACTAACGCGAAGAAGATATAGAAATAAGAGTTTGTAAGAATGGTTAGTACAAGAGTAGAGAAAGTCATGTGAGTGCAACACATCATATTTTTACTTTCTCTACTGTAAGTAAGGAAGTATTGTATTCCACCCAAAAATGCGATGTCGATATTTCACTGGAAATAAGTTTTGAGACCCCCTGAATCTACACGCGGGCGCGTGCTCCCCGACAGGCGTCTGACCCTAGGCACAGACTTATAAAGTCCTAGGTTAAGTTAATCAGGTAAAGAAGAAGAAGAAGAAGAAGAAGTGGATACTTAACTTCAGTATTTAGTTTATTTTAAAGTTGGAACATGATTTTCAACAAAATACTACCGACTGAACTGCCCTTTATTTAAAATGTTTTTCGAACATATGCTCTAGGTAATTTTGATTAAAATAGCAGATGCTTAAGATATGTTCGCGAAAAAAAACAAAAAACATATATTTTCAACCTTCTAATGATCTGTGAGACCCTTCTCATTCTGTATGTACAAGCGGTGTACTGTAAGAAACAGTCAATATGTTACTAAGCAAAAAATAATATACATCTGGTTAAATCATACAATAAAGAAAATTATAACTATTGCCAACAGTGATGCCAAACGGTGCACTTGAGCGCATCCGCGCGCTTTGCAGCGTCCACGCTGCCCGTAACAGCAGCATCTGCTTGCTCTGCTTGGGATAGTGTTAAAACAGGGCATTCCATACTAAAAGTCACTTCCATGTTTGCAGTCTCTAAACATAAGCACATTAGTAAGTATTGTGACATATCTGTTGCACTCTCAAGGGAGTTTTTTTGGAAGATTTTCAGATTTAGAAGGTCTCAAATCTAAACTGCATCTCTTTTCTTTGCTTTGTTCTATTGATCCCGATGTTATTCATTTATGCTGTGATTGATACCTAAAAAGGCGTATAGTGATAATATTATAAATTTTTGTCAAGTCTTTGATCCACAACATACCTAGAATTTCGTAAATTAGCTACAGAAATTATGCATATGTTTGGCAGTGCATGTAATATACATGTACCGCCTAAGAGCAAATTTGTCTGCTAATAACATTACTTCTACCTTGAGACTTGCTTCTGTAACTAATATCTCCTCAAACATTAAGATATTTGTGGAAAAGCATAAACGGAGCATAATAAATGCGTAATTAAGTTGAAAGTGTGACAAGTAGAGGTTTTAAAGTGCAGCTACTTAGGAACAGTTTGTTTCCTTTTGAATTGAACAGCTAAAAGTAAAAAATATTCCTTATCATTTGTAGCTTTCATGTTGTGTTTGGTATATTAGTTTGCTTTTGAATAATTGCGTTATTATTGAAATTCTTATCGCAACCTTATGACCACAAAACCTATGTAAATAAATACCTTTATACCAAACAACAAGAAAAACAATTCAGAATGATTGCTCTTGACATCGCTGTCCTTTGTTATTGATTTATTTTCAAATCAGGCGCGGCTCCTCAGGGTAGGCAGGGTAGGCATTGCCTACCCTAGCGTAATACATCAACAAATAATGTTTAACTATGATTTTGCATTTTATCATTTGAACCGTCATTTTCCCCTAAATTGCAGTTCAAGAAAAGTTTTCTCGGTTATGATGACCAGCGCATGGTCAAATCCTTTAATCTCAATTCCGATTCATCAAAACTGCGCTGCGTGTTTGAAGCGCGCGGCAGAAATGATACGCATGGAACCTGGGTAGTGGAGAGCAGGCTAGCTTAACCTCTGCCTGCCCGGCCCCATTTCCTCAGTACGAGGCCCTTGAAGAGGGATAAGGAAACATTCGGTCTGTATATGCACTCCGAGCATGCGTAGACGCGTCTGCCAGCAGTCCGAGCACTTGCCTGCCTAAATCCGAATTTATGCGACATTTTCCGAACAGCTATACTCCACGAACGAAGATCTCAGAGATCTGAATCTGTCGTTATCTCTGTGTAATACCAGTATGACCGACTTAATTAGTGAACTATTACAAATTTCGCTTTCGCGGCGCACTGACAATGAAAAGAGGAGTGTTTTAGCTATTTAACACAAAGCTGCAGTCAGACAATGTTTCAATTTCTTAATCTATTTTAGTCATGGGCGTCGCGAAACGGGGGCAAGGGGGGCCACGGCCCCCCCTTGGAAGTTGGTGAACTTGATGTGCAGTCAGTTACTGACTTATAAACTATTATTTTAATTTTGATATAAAGAACAATTTTTGTTTAGCACAAATTAATACGGTTATCTGCAACAAACACTATAAATTTTGACAGTAAAATAATGATTTAATATTATATGATTACAAATTTCCAACATGTGACCCCCCCCCCCCTGGAAAAAAGTCTGCCGACACTCGTGATTTTAGTTTTGGCGGTAATTCGTCCGTAAGTCACACTCATTCACTCTGCTCTTATTAAACAACCAAACAATATATTGTTTGCGTTATCCGCAATGACTTCGCCCCCTATATTTCGGATAAACTGGGTTTATTATTATTATTATTATTATTATTATTATTATTATTATTATTATTATTATTATTATTATTATTATTATTAATTATTATTAATTATTATTGTTGTTGTTGTTTGTTGTTATCTACTATTACACTTTGCCTACCCTAAAATTTTGACTGCGAGCCGCCACTGTTTCAAATACCTTAGGATGTAAATTGCTATTCCTGGTTTTTCCCGTTGTGCAAAGACACTAGAATTTTAAAGCATTCCACAGCTGAAAAGATTCAAATATTCCCCTTTTATCTATAAATACATATACAATACAACCGTCTCTGCAAATATCTTGGTAGCAGATGAAGTAGGTAGATGAATAAGTTTTTCTAATAATAGGTTTTGAGGAATGGTTAGAGAAATTCATGTGAATATAGCACGAAAATGCTTAAATAGAAGGGTCTGGGCAATTTAAGTAGTCTGTAAATGCAGGGCTTACAATATATGTTTCCATAACCAAGGTTTTAAATCAAAACGTTTAATCTTTTTGTCGGTAATGCCTCCAAATACGCGATGTATTAAATGGTTGAAATGTATTGATAACTTCTATGACACTTATGATGAGTTCAAAATTTGGAACTTTCCTAACGATGAGGCTAAATTTAGCAGTGGGATTAAATTAATTCGGGGCACAATGGGTATTGGAGTCCTGACAATTTCCATTCGAGTTTTGAAGTTCCGCTGAATAATCAACCGTTTCATCAAGTGGAAAGGGTAATGCTGGGTGCAAATTGTTGAAGGCTCTTCAAAATGGAACTCGAATAACGCGGCACTGTCCATAAGGGTTTATTAAACGGCTGTAGTTTCGCTGGTATTTTATAAGTGATCTCTGATGGGCCAAAGCTGATCAAGCCTGTAGCTTTAAAGTGGTGTAAAGTTCAAGTCTGTTAAACGTTTACCTATGTTTATATGTCTTAGAGTACAGACTGAGTATTTTGAGGTCTGTTAATTCAGAGCAGGGAAATAACTGGTCTGTATTTATTCTTAGCACATTGTACTAATCGTACTTCTTTTATTTTGTTTCTCCCAATCAGTTGTCTGGATTTTCCGCCAGGGTATGTTTTCGCGGCGGTTCCAGTACCCACCACCAGGGGTTAACGGGAGCCTCTATTGTCTTGCTACCTTCGGTGAATATTTGCAAGTCGGATGGTTTTGATGTAGCGTCTTTTATTTCAACTATACCAGCAGGATAAATCCAATATTGTTGTGTTTCTGGGATGTCAATTGCCTTCCCTTGGAAATATCGTACAGTAGAACACCTTTACTGACGTCATATTTAATGGGAGTAATTCCTGACAATACACAGAGCTTTACTGGAAGTGGTGAGAAAGGCTTTAGCTATTTTGATATTTATAAGTATCTGGACCCTGTTGAATTTAAACCTGTTAAATTCCTTTGCGACTAGGTTATGTGGTCTGAAAATGTCAGTACCCAGCGAGTCTCTCGCTAGGGGACACCTGTCGGGAAATTAATTTTGCTTAGCCTTCCTACTTTGAAATCCATTCTACATGTAATTTTCCCAGAATAAAATGGACAAAAATTTAAAACATAGTGCACATATTTGTATATAAAGATTATAAAGATATTTATTTTTAATTTCGGAATAGTTCTACTTCACATGTTAATATGGGGTATTTCCCCAAAATGATCAAAAAAATTTTATTATACTTTTATGTCTCTTACGAAACAATCCCATGAGGGAAAATACAGTCTAAAAATGTCACTGTATAGAATCGACTACTGAAATTGCAGGCTGAAAAGCATGCAATAAGCTCTCTTACCGTAATGGGCCCTATATTCTTCGCGGGCGTTTACATGACTGCACTCCTATATGGGAATTTTTCACGTCTTTCTTCATTTTTTAAGAGAATGGGTGTACTTTTCGATACGTTGAATGCGAGTTTGAAAGTGTGCATATTTTTTGTATGTCAGGAGAAAGCAGTCTGCTGAAGTTCCAGCTGAGAGAAAATGAGGGAATAAGGAGGTGAAGGAGAAAGAGAGAAAGGGTGTGAGATGGAATAGCAGAAGCTCGTCATGCGAGAATTTTGGCAATCTTGTGGGAAGCCTGAGCTACACGCGCAGCAAACTGAATTTGTGGATAAATTGAATTTCGTATTTCAAGGGAAAGAAAATATTAGAGATATGCGTAGTCGTGTGAACGTAAACACGCTGGCTAGTCTGCAGTTTTTGCTGTATATATAGAGTTGCACTGGAGAAAAGTAAAATAAATGCACGAGGAAATGAAGCAATGAAGCAGACGCCATAATGAGGTGTGTGTCATAGATATAAGATACGGCGAGGAAATGAAACAGGATTATTAACTGAAGGATAAGAACGAATGTGTAGACTGGTTAAAACTGAATCGTGAGCTACACAGTTCCTTCTCTGGTGACAAGAAATTCCACAAAATATGGATTATAAGAAGTAAGGGGCACATAACTGTGTTTTTGGGAGATAGTACCATTTTACGGCCTATTCGGCCATGCTGACATTGTAGGTAAATCAATGTATTCACATCTACCAACTTAAGCCACCCTTCTTTATTAGGTAAGTACTGTTATGGCCTAGTCCGCTGGTATTTTCACACCCTTAAACTTAACAGTATTATGATTAATACAAACAGAAAATATAATCAAACCAACTTGTTGATTTTTACCAGCTGAACAATGGCCCTTCTGCGTATTTATATTGCATACGTTACAATTTCAAACAATAAAGCACTGGAATCAGTCCAACTTTCACTGGAACAACGAATCATGTCACTGAAGTTAATACACTTTCCGCGAGATAAACAGAGTAGGCCGTGCTGAAATCAATAATTACCCATAGTAATAATGGCGGCTATCTTAAACGGTGTGTTGACTCTGAAATCAAAGAACATTGGAAAGCAGGCTGTGCTTCTCTGATAGGTACCTGAAAAATCTAAAGAGAGATATAAAAGATGCTATTGTTAATATGTGCTATTGAAGTGGCACAATGGAATACCTTCTTTGGAGCCGATTCTCCCCTTCCAGTCTAATGTTTCGACTCCGTCTTAGATGTAAAGTGATGGATCCATCTTTATCCATGGTTATCGACGCAAAAGCTCAGCTGAACAAACGCGACACCCATCTTGCACCCAGCTTTCTCATGTCCAAATTTTCAATCAGTATGCAATACAGCTCATTTTGAAACACATTTATGTCTGGTAGCTTTCGCACTTTCAGTCGATAGTCAACTTGTAGTTTTGCTTTATAACTTATGGCGTGGTCACCTCATTTGGTCAACGGCTGCTTGGTCGTTGGTCATATTTTGGTCATATAACAATGACCGGTTTTATCCATGTTTACAAATACGCTGAGAACATTCACTATTGTTGGTTGCAAAACAAATACTAAACAACGTAGCATCGTGAAACTTCAAACTTAACCTTTATAATATTGGTAGTTTCTGCCATATTCATTTGTCATGGACAGCCTGTACCTCGTTGATCTGGATGGTTCAGTTAGGTGCTAGTCTACTGATCCCATGGGTTAAAACCCAGCACAGACCGATGGTTTTTAAGTGTGTTTAAAATCGACAGTCCCATGTCAGTAGATTTACTGGAATGTAAAAGAACTCCTGCGGGACGAAATTCCGCTGATGTTATCTTGGCAATTGAAAATGTCATTAACAAACAAAATAGTTACATTTACACTCTTTTCTCCAGATGATATGTCGAAAGTATCTGAAGCTGAAAAGGAACATATTACATTGGTGCGTTTTTTTTTTTTACTGGCTTTTCTTACTGTGGTATTGGAGGTTGTTCAACAGTGCTTTTCCATAGTGTCTTCCTGGTGTTTCTATTTATTTAGTTTATTTTTATTCCTTATAGTCTACTAAGAGCTTCAATTAAGCATTTGTTTAAGCACAACCCCAGTCCGAACGTTTTAGGGATGAATCATGAAATCAAAGACCACACTGGGTATTTGAGCTAGTATTTCATAAAAGTTCATTTGAGGGCCTAAAGACAAATATCTGTTTTATGTTTCTTAGACAAGAATTTGATTACCAACATAACAATAGTAAAGAATTTAAAGTTGGTTTAATTTTATTTTGATACGAAACTGTATTTCAGAGAAAGCAAAGAAGATTTAACAAATATAATAACTAAAATGAAATATAATTACGTATACATCGTTCATCTTTGTTTAGCTACACCTCTCTCTCTCTCTCTCTCTTCTTCATCATTGTTAGAAGCGACTAAACTTTACTGACCACAAGGTGTGAGGTAGTATAATAAGTGTGGTTAACAATGCACCTTTCTCTGTGCTAAGGATTTGTTCTGTTTTGTATCGTACAGGAACTACATAGCGTGACTTGGAACAATAGCTCAAGTTCGCACTTAAGGCGCCATTGGGTACGCCTCACAAACCAGGGTTCTGAAACCCCTCTCGTTATTGTAATAATAACACTTTCTCATTGGCTCGTTTTGTAGTTTGGCTCTGAATCTGTAATTTAATGCAATTTCTTATGTTAACCGTGCTTCATCAAGCTTCGTGATCGAGAAACGGTAAATTATAGCCGAGGTTAGTTAGATAAGTTTAAATCTGTGCTGGCAATAACGAGGTATTGAGAACACTGACTTTTACTTTGTCTTGCACGTTTATTATACAGAACAACTAAATATAAAAGCACAATTACAATATGCTCGTTGGCTATTCTATATGCAAGTAACAATAAGATGATGGTGTAATACTTAAAGCACCCTCAGCTACTTGGTCATCAGCGTCTTTATCAATGATCCATGTCAAAAGACAGAAATAAGGATCCTTACCAAAAGGATCTTAGCAAAGGTTACATTTTATCAGGGGCAGATGCAGGATTTGTTTTCAGCGAGGGATCTGCTGAGGTGCTGCAATTAGAATATCTGCAAATGTCATTGTGTGCATAAATATACATATGCATATCAGATAATTGTCTTACAGAATTATCGATTACATTTAAAGAAACTGACAAGGCTTTTTAAACATTTTATCCACTACTTCCCGAGTTTTAATTTTTACATTTTTATGTATATACATTAACACTAGTCCATTCAATCTGTCTGCTCCCATGGTGCTCCTTAAACAGGTCTTCAGATACCGTAAATTTGAGAAGGCATTATTATAATAAACTTAGATATTTCATTAAATGTACATTTAATACTTTAATGCAGATAACGTAGAAAACGGTCACATTCGTTAAATATATTTGAACTAATGTTTATACCTTTTTCTTTAGTTACATCCTTAATAGTTTTTAAATTTTCGGGGGGGGGGGATACAACCCCCAATCCCTCCCTGGGGGATCCTCACATTCTTTGTCTACTATAGTAGACGGTAAAGACATTTCTCTTTATACAAAAAGTTCAATTTTAGTATAATAAATAAACATTGAACCTTAATAATTCTGTTCATGGTCATTGTATTTATTTTTAAAGTAACTACTCTAAAAAATTTGACAAACTCTCTGAACTGCTTACTAAGAGTATCATCTATTACTCTTAAGAGTGTATTTTGAAGAAAAATAATCAGCAAAATTAAATTATTTGTGTTTACATTTTTACTTTCTTTACTGGTAAGTAGAGGAAGTATTGTATTCCAACCAAAAATTCGATGTCCTGATTTCACCGGAAATATATGTTTTGAGACCCCCTGAATCCAAAAAAAGCATTTTTACAAAAAGGTCCGTGTGTGTGTCTATGGACAGCATAACTCAAAAACAAAGACGCTAAAAACCGACGTTGGTATTTAAGTTTAATGTCTTTCAAGGATGCGACACGAAGATTTTGAAGAAAATAGCCCCACGCTAAACTACTGTTTACATGGAAACTTTTGATTTTCTTGAAAATGGCTCTAACGATTTTGATTAAAATGTCATATGTTTGAGATATTTTGATGACAAATGAAATCTATATCTTGAATTTCTGGTTATAGCCCATATAGTCTTGTTTACTTTGGATGACTTTTGCATAACTGGTACAGCGTAAGAGATAGACAGAATCTTAATGTATACAAATGCAGATCTCCCTAAAACACACAATTTATGTCTCAATTTTTTTTAGAGTGAACCATTTCGGAGATATTCCTTGTTATGTGTGTCAGTTTCGGAAAATTTAAAACTTTGGTGAAATGGAACATCGTTGTTTATTTTTTATATGTTAAGCGTGCAAAGAGAACGGAATCTCAAAGTTTTAAAACATTTGACTATCGCACAAAGTCTACTGCACTCTAACATTCCCCTTGCACCTACAAGAAAATAAGCAATAAGATAATTTGTACAAATGTTTATCTTAACACGAAGAAGATATAGGAATAAGAGTTTGTAAGAATGGTCAGTACAGGTGTAGAGAAAGTCATGTGAGTGCAACACATCAGACTTTTTCTTTTCAATTGCCTTAAACAACCACATATTCTATCTTATGTCACTATACTGTTTTTAAATGCAATATATATTATTGAGGAATATCTCACATCCATCACTGAAATATTCTAAGCAACGAATATGCTCTGATAAGTAAACCCGAGTGGGTACTTGTATAAAGTGTAAATGCAGTTCACCTCAGTATAACAGCAGCTGTAGCTTTATATAGGATATTAATCCCTTAATGTTACTTACCTTTGTCAGCATTGGTTTTCTCCAAAGTGATTATGAGCAACAATGAATTCAATAGTTAATTGAACTTGCTTAGCGCTGCAGGGCAACGCTGAACTTCGGTTCGCATTACTTGTGCAGAATCGTGGCTTTATAACTCACGCATGACACCAAGAGCGCAATTAACTGCAGCTACAGATTTACCTCACAACAGCCTGTTTGCCATAGAATGCTTCCAATGAGGAAGTGTGGAAGCATCCACAAATAACCAGTTTCGCACTCGCAATAACTTTCCTAGACCTGTGTACACAGGATAAGACTGTAGCTTGCAAATAAATACGATAAACCTGCATTGCTTGCGTAATAAGCTACTTACTATTGTGCTTCAAAATAACATCGGACCAAGATGTGGACGCCAATAAAGGAACATAAACAAAATGCCTCATGGTCAGCCTGGATTAGACAGTTACTCAAGACCAAAGCCGCGTGCCTGGCCCATACTATCGGAGATAATGCAGATGGGTTGGGAAGACCGAGTCACGTGCTTTAGCAGTGTTTTCGTTAACTTCCCGCATGCTGCACAGTGCTTAGTTAATACTGATAGATTTCTTGTCTTGCGAAACCCCGCTAAAGAAAACTATACCTTTAGTTACTTGTTTATTCTTCCAACATGTTTAACCATAACACATGGTGAATTAAAGGGAAAATAAACTGGTGTATATATGCTGCTAATATTATGTTTTAAAGGCAATTGGGGATGGAGCTTTTACCAGCAGAGGTAAGAGTACTATCAGAATACTATCGAAGGATTCTGGATTAGTGTAAGCAGAAATAAATTCCTTTTACAGAGAGACAAAGGCCAATTTACACCTTTTAACTGGTAATACTGAATTAAACATATTTTGTACCTTTAAAAGCAAGTTCTTTTTTATATTCATATACAGCCGTTGAGCCTTTACTTTTTGGATAGCAACAAAATGCTATAAAGTTAAATCAATAGTAACTTTTTATATAAAAGTGTCATAATTTATTAGCGACAGTAAATTATAGCCGTATTGATATGCAAAGAGTTATTTTCTTGATATTTAGAGTAACGACCACTCAAAACAGAATTTCACACTGTTAAGCTTCCTTTTCTAAATAAATATAAATGACTGATTAGGGCAAAATCATGTTTCGTATTCAAGAGTAACCTCAAAATTATTCGAGGCATAAGCAGTCTTTTGAATAGGTAACTGTCTCAATTTGTCTTTTACCTGAAAGCTGGGACAGATTTGCTGACAAGAAGTCCTTTTGTTTTCATGACATTTGCTTACCAAGAAGTTTCATAATTGTGACAAATTTTCGACTATTTAAGCATAAGCAGTAGGACTCTTATATTCGTTTGGTATTCATTCGAAACAACCTGATACAGAGTGTTAGGGTTACTTGTATTCGTTGTGGTGAACAATATTACCTACTTCAATATTTACTTCATTTTGAGATTAATAATTTTATTTATTAAGACCAGTGTTTTCAGGTACGTTACTAGCTCTAAGTATGCGTGGTACACACGAACTGTATGAAGTCTTACTAAATACATTGAATTACATACCATAATTTTAAAACCTACACCTTTTGGCTTGTACCTCACATGATGAACCATATTTACGTAAATTCGGCGAAAGGTGCAGATATCATTTCGTTTTGCCCTTTACTTTAAGTCCAATTAAGGGCTTTTATTCTGTTCTCGTAGAAGTGCATGGCAGCCTCTTGCATTATTCACTAGGGTGAACCACTCTGTTAAAGTGAAGGAAGCTGCTTGCCTGGTCCATTGTTAATCGATCAGGCTGCAATCACTGGCCATTCGCTATCAACCTGAGCTCAACTACACCTCTGGGTATTCAGAACTTCACATTGTGAAGAATTCTATGAAGCTGGCAATATTAGCATCCTTATACCTGCATAAAAAGCATATGGGTATTTTGTTAGGCTATCTTTCCTTCGTACTAGAATCTTTGTATATTCTATATTCTCAAATGGTATGTGTATAGACCTTTCTTTTGGACTCAACAGCTTTTTATCCCTTAGAAAATAACTGGTTGCTGCACTTAGGAATTTAACTTCTGCTGTTTCGATTAGTTTATTCCTCAGTTTTTAAAGTAGGAACCACCATTCTTTATAAAATTTCAACTGTGTGTTTTTCAAAACCCCACTACCACCACTGTTTGATTCAACGCACTATTTACTTGGTTTCTCTTTGGGGGGTGGGCAATGGAACATTTAAACTCGTATATTTAACATTTTGGTTTAATCTTAATTTTTTTTATCTACACAATTTTAAAACTAAGGATTTGTTCCTTTAAAAGTCATTATCTGGACCCTTTTGTTTCTTAAATGTTTTTTTTTATAATTAAATGCAATGTCAGTGTGCCAGTTTTGTATATTTAGGTTTTCCGCCTATACCAGGCGAAGGCCTTTTGTTTGGGTTGCCAGATGGCGTCACTGTCTGATTCCTGGGACTGTTCCCCGGATATTCTCCTGTGTGCGCTTTCTAAGGACATGCAGCCATTCTTAGGATAAGTACCTGCAGTATTGGTCTTTCTGATAATTTCACTTTTATGTATTCCTTTCTCTAAATTATTTAATATGTCAGGAAACAAAAGTGGAGGACCAAATTTTATATGAATATGTTATTGTAATTTGGAGGGATATGTTAGGAGGAACTTCTGGATTTTAATGTGTTTCGTTGTTCTGATTGATGCTATTTTACTTTTTGGTTGTGTAAAGCCGTTATTCAGTTTATGTACTTACAAACTATTTCTGAATTGGGCAATTGAATTACTGGTGTGCTGCTCGCAAATGGGGAGGCATCTGTGAAAATGCCAAAATCCACAACTGTTATAACAATGATGTGAAAATTGGTATGCATGTGTGCCAAAGCATATGTAGAAAGTTTACCAAATTTCACTTTGCTATGTAAGATAGTTTTTCAAAAAAAAAAAAAAAAAAAAAAAAATGTTTTTTTTTTTTTTTTTGCTGCAATTTTAGGCTAGTATAACAAATGCTTATTATAAAATATCATTTGTTATAAATAAACTAAGCTCTGGCCATATGTTTCCCTAGGTTATGTCTACAAAACCTGGTATTTTCATTTAGCTATGTCAAACAGTTTTGGAGAAAAAAAAATTGAATACCTCAATGTCCTTTTGTTTTTAAAATTATTAATAATTTTCAAAATAAAGATTGAATAAGAATTAAACAAATTTTACCGATGCCTCCCCTTATACACACTACTCTTGCAAATGCTTATTTGTCTCTTGCATTGTAATCGACATAAGCATTTTTAGAAATTATCTTATTGCTAATTTTCTTGTAGGTGCAGGGGGAATATGGGAATAGACTTTTAAGTAACAGTGAAAAGTTTTAAGAGCTGGTTGCTATGCGATATTATATTCCTTTTTGAAAAAAAAGGTTTAAGTATTGGCAAATTCAAACAAATGAGAAAGAATATCTCCAAATTGGTTCACCTAAAAGAAAAACGAACTATTTGACATAAATTGTGTGCTTTAACGAGATCCACATTTGTTTTCCTTATTACGATTTTGTCTGTCTCTTACTGTTTACCATTTATGCAAAAATCATCCTAAATGAGTAGGTCTTATGACAACATTCTCAGAAAATTCAAGGTATGATTAGAAACTGCCATGGAATCGCCTGTTCACTGAATACTCACTGTCTGTCCCTCCTCCCCAAAGGTACAGGGTTGGACATCCCTGGTCTAGTTCTATAGTGACAACAATGACATTTGATGTGTGCTCGTAAGCTACTTAAATGCGTATGTATTGAAGAACTGAACATAGATGTTATGAATTGCTAATCAAATAACAAAATGATGTCACGTGGCAGGAAGAGCCTTAGTGAAAATTTAAAACAAATTAAATTATTATTTGTAAATACGCATTGGATTAGTCTTATAAGTACGGGAAGAGTTTTTTCTTCCTGGATTATTTCTGCTTTGTTTTTTTTTTTTTGTTTCTTTGGGTTTTTCTCATATGTATATAATGTGTTTTTATGCTCAGTATGCAAATCTAATGTTTATATTTCTACTCACTATAGTGTACATATTCATCGTTCTCCGGCCTTTGGCTACTTGTGAACTCACTGAATGCAATCCATTCCAATCTAAGCATTTTTAAAAAGTAGTCTCTAGAAGAGTAAATATTGTAGAACATCTCCAGCTTTTTCTTCTTTCATTTAAATTATAACTATACAATATATTGCAATATTAATAAATGATCTAAATAGCTGAATCATTGGAAACAATGAAACAATTTCTTTTGTAGTTAGTTACCATGATTTACTAAAACTACTCCAAGTGAGTTTACATTGTTTGTGCTAAAACGTTGAACGCGTTTAGGAATACGCTGAAATTAGATTTTATTAAAACGAGGATGTAATGCGTAGGACATATTCTTGTTTGCTTTGTGGTCATGAAACTTTGCACTGGACAGATAACGTCACCGGGAAGTCCGCAATGCATGTTACGTATTCTGAAGTGCACTGTTAGTCGTTCTGCATCCAAAGCATGAGGTGCTATTTTTGAAATTTACAATAGCAATATCTGCAGAGTACATAGTAATGAAGGTTATGCATGTACTTTCAGCCCAAATGGCACTGCAGTGCAGAAACTGCAAAAGTTTGCTTGTAATATCCTGTCTGTGTTTATGAATTAGAAGCCGCAGGTGGTTATGGACAAATGAACTTCGTATATACAGGCTTGCAAGAGATAGTATTGGAATGATATTAGATATTCATTTTATTGGAGTGCAATACATGGACACACAGGTTGGGTTTCCACGAAGGGCTGTTTCGAGAACCCTTTCCTTACCATTGTAATAAACATTAGTACAGTAACAAACAACGTGACTAGAAAGAATTAAAAGGAGTGATTTCAGCGCATACATTGTACCGGAATAATTCTCCTCTCTTAACATCCACAAACTAGCATACTTATTTCTTTCCGCTAGTCCTAATAGCCATTAAGAAAGGTGAATCCATACAAAATGTTTCCCAGATATGCTAGTCGCGAATCCAGGTGTTCTGAAAAATTACGTTGCCAAGGTTACCAGGAAATAACAAGAAAAATAAATATATCAGATAACATATATTATAATATGAAAAAGGCAATTAACCTAACACATGAACAATTAAAATTATAAACAATCATGTTTTACAAGTTCCACTACATTACTCTCACTTCATGTAGCTTCTCCAAAGTTAATTACTAACTTAACACTGTAACTAAATTCTGTCTTTCCTCCCGCTGAGTAACTGAGACAAGTTATGACTCAGATGAGTATATAAATGAATTAAATGTCATAACCAGACAATATTTACAGTCATATAATGTGTTCCTCTGACCTGTGCTTTTATAACAAGATCGTAATATACGATACCTACACAGAGTTACAGTAGTTTCGAAGTATTACTGGTCTGTAGTATGGAAATTTGCTGCCTTGGGTGAAATGGAAGAGACCTTCTTCTTGATGGAGGCTTCTATCAGTACTAAAATTCGACTCCATGAAATTCCTTCAACCATCCAAATTAGCGAACATCATGAAACCCGATTGCAGATCCATTCTTCCGTAGCCAGCTCCGTAAACTACCATTACTTCGGACAATTTTAATTTTAGATATGACAAGAATCTGTCATGTAAATCCAGTCAAACTAATTATGAGTATGACATGACTTTGTCATCCCTCACGTCGTTATCCTCCACTCGAGGTATCCTTTTCCTCGACACAACTCTCAGTTTGCCTTTCTCGTTCCTTCTACACTAGGCCACCCTAATTTTTCGCTTCTTTTTCCTACGAAATATACACGAGCTCCAGGTGTGCCAACCATATCAATTAAAATATCTGAAGTGAGCGTTCGGAGAAGAAATCTTTCCCTTGCTCTCGGTTTCTCGTTACAACATTTGTTGAATATCCTAGCATATGGTGGATAAAATACTATTTTCCCAGAAAAATTCTAATTAATTAAAGGTATATACGATACTAATGAATTATAATAAAACACCTTTACACAAAAGATAGGGTTCTTTTCCTCTACGCCCCTGTACAGTTCCGAACATTCCGACAGATGGCAGAGCCGTAGTGTAGTGTCAAAATGGTGTCTACATACGACTCTCGTTAAGCAACGTGTTGTTATTGAATACTTGTGTGCGGATAAAGAAACCGTGGTGAATATCCTGTTACAGACGTACTGAAACGCGCGGAGACCATTATTCGTACAGACCGGCGCATCACAACTCGACAATTGTCGGTCAGCATTCGAAGTGCGTGTGAAATGATCGAGACACTGGGATATTCAAACACGTGCTCACGATGGCTTCCATGCATGTTCACAGCAGACCACAAGATTCAAAGAAAGGCTACTTTATATGGATTGTCGGACCTCCATCTCTTTGTACCGCTTAAAGGTTCTTTATAGGGGCACAGAATAGACAGTATACAGAAAGGAAAGCTTGAGTCGGCTCCTTTGATCTGCATGTACCCGTTGCGTTGCGCGCTTCGCCATATTGAAACCAAGTTAACGAAGCGATTGCTACTTCCTACCAGGGCTCGAAACAAGCAGTTTTACGAAACGGAACTCTTAATCTAGCCGGCTAAATTAAAACTTTTACGAAAAGAAACGCTAATGAAACCGAACATATGATTAACTCAGACTAATACAATCTATTTTCCCTCAAATGAAGAAATTTACTCACTAAAATGAGCCGGTTGTTGTTGTAGTGTTTAACGCCCGCTTTTACTACTACGGCACCGCAGGCGGTGACACTGATGATACATGAAGATGGAGCACCGGTGGAATGAGATGGCGGGGGAAACCGGAGTACCCGGAGAAAACCCGCCCTGACGCCGCTTCGTCCACCACGAATACCACATGCGGGTCCCTGGGATCGAACCCGGGCCGCCTAGGTGGTAGGCGAGCGCGCTAACCGCTCGGCCACGGCGCCGCCTGAAATGAGCCGGAATGATACATAATTCATATTGGGAACTGAAGACATTCATACGTTTACAAAAGGCGCTCTGTTCTGCACTTCTTACAAAAAATTTCGGGGCAAATAAAATTTGGAAGGGGAAAAAAAATCAATAAGCACGAAAGCAGAATGAAACCAGCAAAATTTTGTTTTCTACTTATATGTATTAAAAAAGGAAGCCCTGGTAATATGAAGCAAGTGGAAAATAGGTAACAGTAATTAATAAGCAAGTGCCTTATTAACTGCCTTTATTTACCACAAGAATAAAAATGCACAAAATCTTGAATGAGATATTGCATACAATGAATCATAAAGTCTTGTCATACATAGCAAAAGAAGTAAATAAAACACAAATGTAGAGCATGGTGCAATAACATATATCACAGCAGTAACTTTACAGGATATACACTGTATGGCAAAAGTTATGATTATTTTATACTATATACCTTGTATTACTGGACAAAATACATTAACAATTATGCACACATTGCTGTGATTCTGAAATAACACTTAACTTATAGTAAGTTATAAATATGTAACACTGTTCACTTACCGTTTTTCATCTTTTGGAAAGCTGAAAAAGCTTATGTCCCTGTTTGCATATGAATTATTTCTGTAGTTTGGTGCCGAACACCATCGGCTGCCTTTTCTCTTACTGCTGCTCATTATAACCACGGCGAAGCTTAAAATGCATTAACACACATTTATACCTTTTGCAGTAGGCTTATAAAACAATTCTTCAGTTATAGATATGCCCAGCAGCTAATATGCTCGAGGTAAAACAAACACACTGTAATCATTCGCTTTGGCTTCAGCAACATAGCTGTTTACTCAGTTTACTCGCTTTCAACATGGCAGACTTCGCACATGCGCACTAAATTTTGGCGCACGGATTTCTGCCGAGTTTCCTTTCTGTATACTTTCTGTATTCTGTATACTGATAGGGGAGACACCCTATAGAGATAAAACAATTCCTTCGTAACCAACATAGCGTAACGTCAACGCGCAGTTTACTGGTATTACGTCATTAGGAGTGTGTTCTCTGTGCACCTGAAACTCTTTCTTGTTAACCTCTGAACAGGTGCAAAGTTCAGAGTCAGTTGCACTGTATGGTTTATGCGTAGCCAACCTCGCGTCCATTGAAGGAATTGTTTCACCTTTAGTGATGAACCGATAGGGAATACACGCTCTTACACAACTTTGGTGCAAGGCCACAGAACTACGTATAAAAATAGGATATAGACCACAAATATGGGCATATATTGTCACCAAATTCTAACTCTTAAGAATAAACATGTTCAGAGAAACAGATGTGGGGCATTGCATATTGAACGACCCAAGTACTACAGTGTCCCTGTAATTATTCCGTTGCTTTGAAGTCCTTTAATTCATATTTTTCAAAGGAGTAGAAGGTATTTTGGCTTCTTAGATAGCTTTCTTCTCTTTCTTCTCATCTTCCAACTAATTACATCACGTTGAAAGCATGAAGAAAAACGTATCCGGTGACTTCATCTTCTTTATATGAGGATATTACGGCAACACTTTGACTGTTGCCATTCTCTGCTTTGTAGCTTTCCTTTCTAAATTAATCTTCAAGAATAACATGTTAATTAGTGCACACACAAGGGACGCATGCATAAACCAAGTTACGTATTTTAATTATAATTACGCTGAGAATAAGGTTAAGTATTTTAAAAATAACTTTCCAAACTTTGTTCATTTTTGTGAAATATTCAGGGATAAATAACCACTCATTCTCGTGGAGGCTCCTCAACTGATGACAAGAGCTATCCCCTGTTGTTTCTAAATGTGGTTTTTACGTACTTCTAGTCAATTTAGGCAGCTAATATTTGTGTGTCTAATTACTGTGATGTTCTACCTCTCTTCGAAGTTTCAAATTGGCTTTCAATATGCACTCATGTTCAGCTTCCATGTAAGCTTTTCTTTCTTTAAAAAAAAAAAAAAAGAAACAGCTCTTCCTGGCTTTTAACTGGCCAATAATGCAGAGCTACTCTAAACTTCCCAGATATTCCGTCCTAATTATTTCATTTCAAGCATCATTGTTGTCGCCAACTGTGGTGGCGTATAAAATGTTCTTAGGGAAGCTTAGTTCTTTGTCTTTCATTTTATTGTGGTAAACCTTTGTTGAAAAAGCTACATATAGATACAAAGGGAATAACTATAGTGAAGATTTAAGAACTGGATGCTATATGCTGACCTTAAAATTCCATTAATCCATCCATGCAATCGCGAGAAACAGCAGGACCTTAAAAGAATGCCAAACTGTTGAACAATTTGAAACACTAATAACTATATTTCAGAAAAGACTCATGATGCAAATAATATTATTAGAAATAAATTGTCCGCTTTTAAGATATTTAGACTTTTTTACGCAGTACGTTTATCAATAATGTTATGTAGAATTTCTTTCGAATGAATAGGACTACACAGGCTGTTCAGAAAATTCTACATAAGTATTCGTACAGCTACCAATGAAAAGAAAAATATTTTATTTTGAACATTTCTACACTTAAAAGCGCAAATATTTGTGACGCATGTGAACTTCAGACATTCTATAAGCGTTTGAGAGGTTGAATCGGAATTGAAAAATTCAACGCCACAGCTAGGATTTGAATCACAGACCCTCCGCTTAACAGGGTGCTCTTAATTAGAAGCGAACATTACGCACCCATATGTGTGTATGTATATTTGTTACGGCTCTTTACAATCTGTAATCCGTGATGTGAGATAATATATGGGAGTGAATTAAGTCCCCTATAAGCAAAGGGCGAAACATAAGAACCTTTTCGGTTGTTTATAGTCTATTATCACGGACTACGCACAATAGTTCAACCTGAGAGGTACCTCTCATCTCTCGTCCTCGCTAACAGGCAGAAGGAAGGTCTCTTACTCCACTGCCGTCGCTTACCTCGATGCGTTCTACAACTCTTTTAACGCAAGGAGGTTTATCTACTTACCCCTGTTCCGGATGAGCTGGGCCACCTGGTATAGATGTGCAGCGGTACTGGCAGCAATCATGGCAAGCTTCAGCTGGCACCCAGCTACGACGATCAAGGACGTTGTGCAACCCTGAATGACACGTTGCAGGATTCCAGACGTGCGTAGATCATCTTAACCCGCTTGAGAGTTGGTCACACGCGAGCAATCCATGGACACCGTTTGCATGGCGACGCGGCCCCTACTTTCCTTTCCTTGGATCCTATTATCGTTGCTATATTTGTCCAGCTATTGTTGAACCTTACTGTGTGACCTGCCCATCTGTGTGACGCTGCTGTCGCGACGTCCTTCAATTATGTCCTTCCTATTTCTGCATTTCTTATCCGGTCCGTTATTGATAACTGTATTTTTCTTTCCATCTTTGTCTGAGTAATCTTTGTTCCCGGGTTGTTGTCCATGTTTGTGCTTCATATATTATTGTTGGGTCATTACACCTGACTAGGATTTCTCATTTAATCTAAATTACACAGAGGTGTGTTTAATGGTACCGGATCATAGAGCATGTATAGCACCTTCCGAAACAAGCGGTTATCGTAGCTACATTGTGGGTTAATTAGTTCAGAACCAGTCGAGATTTAATGATTGATCCATTGTAAAGACCAGATTTGTCACATATAGTCCACACATGGGTCACACTTCAGGCTTTTTTGACCCTTGTACCTACCTTTAGGACTGGGGCTCAGTCAGCAGAGTATCTAAAACATTAGAAAAACTTACACTTGCGAGTTTGATCAATATAGCTCAAAAAACGAACTGCCGGATGAATACTAAACTTTGTATTTACATTCATCTTTCCAAGGATGAAAATGAAAATATTCAATCTAATTCTCCGCCGCACCTAATCCTCCTTTAATGGAAAAATATTTAGTACCTTTCATTTCCTTAGCATGACTATTTTGATTGATACCCTCCGGAGTCTACACCTTGAATCCTGGAAAAAGTCCACTTGTACCTGGAACAAAGTATGTAATTATACGTCAGGGTTGTTATTAACAGTGTTTTATAAATTTTAAGGAGAGTTTACTTTCTAACGCTGCTTTTAAGTGTTGTATAAATGGATCCATTAAAGTAATTAAATCTTTCCACTTTTTTGTATGTCCATTTCTGTCATGAAATACACTGGTTCCTAAGAAATTGAAGGAGTTTACTCTTTCTGGAAATTGGCTCCTGGCCCCTAAAAGTCATAACTTTTGTTTTGTCTGGTAATACCATTAGATTAGTTATTTTTGATAAAGTATGAGCCACTATTTGGAGTGTATTCAGTCACAATTTGATCATATGGTAGTTCTGGATCGAGACTACTAGCTTAGGATGAAATAAAGCTTTTCAAAGTTAAGCCGCCACAACACATCCGAGGAATAGAATACAGCAACACAGCTAAAGCCCGAGAACTTGGGTCAGTGAGAAGAAGAGCTTCTTGGGTTCACGTCACAGTTTTAATGGAATATGTGGTTACACTCGCACTTTACACAGGACTTGTTCCCTCAGGGGTTCAGCTCTTTGGTGCGACAGACTTGAGGAGGAACATGTTTCTAGCTGCGAACAACTTCAGGGTAAAGTTCTACAACACAGTTACGGCTGGACAATATACATATGTATATGCAACGTGAATCCTGCTTGAAAGAGTGTGGTCGCAGAAAAATAAAATCTGATATTCTTTATTCATACGACCATCCCTAACACACTTTCAAAAACTATTCTTAGGCAACCTAATTATTCTATCTAACCCATCCCACAGCACAATAGCAGTTTCTGGGCCAACACCCACCACCGCCTGCCTCATCCCTCACCTCTGTATACAAAATGCACTACTGGAAGGTGGGACGTGGTCAGTCCTCGGTCCTTCCCGATCGATATACGTGATATTCGCGACCAGGGTCTACTACTTCTTAACCAAGTAGGTCCTCAGCGACCTAACGAGACGGAGTGCATCCCGGACCAGGTCTCCCACCGTCAGAAAATCTCCACATCGGCGCCAGGAATAAAACCCGTGTTCCTCGTTTGGTCAGCAGTACCGCTACCACCGAGTATATTATTCTAATTCTTTTTAATCCAGATAAAGTTTACTCATTTATACATTTCGTTTAGGATGCAGAAGCGACCAAAAAATATTGCTCTGTGAGTAAGATTCCATACTCTTGCATGGCCACGAGAAAATATGAATAGTGCCTAACACTTGAAAAAGTGTAAGTATTTGTACATTCAAATCAATAATAAGGAAGATCTTGGAAAAAGTTAACACACACACACACACACACACACACACACACACACACACACACACACACACACACACACACACACACACACACACACACACACACACACACAAAAAATGCATTTGAAAATATTGCACAGTTTAACTACATTTATATTCTTAGTACACAACTATTTTATCCACGATTTACCAGTTGTATAAACGCTATTGAAAATGTAGACGAATTCACATACCATCCTTGAAAATGCAACATACACATTTCATTTATTAAAATATCTTATACTTATGGTCTTTTAATTGTGCTGATCTCACTTCGTTTGTTTTATGGAAGCATACCTTTTGTTCGCGACTCGGGTTTTTCCCGCTGGGAAGCGCTAGTGTTTTTTGTTGGGGTTCCTCTCGGTCTTACCGCTGGGGAGACAGTCAGTCGTGTGTCTCTCCTTTCTTGGTGCACAGGGTAAGTGGTTCCGTGTTGTTTGTTTTCACTAAGACTCAAGGCATGCATTTTAGAATGACATTCTGACCGCCATTACCTGGGAAATGGCTTCTAGTGCGGATGAATTAAATGTTTAGCGAAGCAATTCTCGTAACCCCTAAGATATGCACGTGAATTATCTGGGCACTTTCAGATAGGCTCGAATACTGCCCAACTCCTCGTTTTGCTGGAGTTGAATGGGGTGATGTGAAATTATTGTTTTTCTCCTGTATTTTTGTTGTGCGTTTCGGCTTCTATTTTGTTTAAAGGTCCACTAGGCCGATAAATTATTCATGTTACTAAATGTATAACTTATTTCTTGAAACTGTTTTTGGTCTTTTCTCTTGAATTCCTCCCCCCCCCTTTCACAATTGTACCTAGGCCCCTACGGTGCATAATGAAAATCGTCGGAGCCATTTTCAAGAAAATCAATATTTTGCAAAAAATGTCATTACATACTCCCCCACCAATGAAATTATACACATGTTTTTCCTTCCAGAATATATTACGCAATATCACACCGAAACCGAGAGATGAGACTAGTTTCTTGAGCTTGAATTTTTCGACTCTGTCATCCAACACAAGAAACTTCAGTCAGGAATATGCATTAAACCTTATTACGTAATTTGATAAATGGATGAATCCAAGAATGCACAAAAAGACAAATAGTTTTGCTATCATGGGCGTTATAGTGGAGTTCGCAAATAAAATGTCTACAGCTACAAATAAAATGAAAGGCATTATAATTTAGCAGGACGTTATCAATGGTCGAGGCTCCCAGGTTAACTCAGCATGAACGTATTTTTGCTACTCTTAGTCACAAAAAGGAAACTGACAACTCTAATAAATTACCTGCTATAAAAGTTGTGGATATTACATGTTAAAATACTCATAATAAAATATATTCTTTTCTAATAAATCTTGAATACATTATCATTGATATGCTAGTTAATATTTGAAGCAATTAAAATATCCAAAGTTGTCTATAGTAAAGCAGAGTGTGATAGCAATTGCGGGCAATGCTTTTGTATAGCAACACTAGAAACCTGGTTTCCCAAAGGAGGTAGGCAGCTTCCTAAAGGAGCTGCAGACAGAAGGCTTGCTTGATGAAGATGGAGAAGCGCTGCAAGACCACGTAATTCCGATAGAAATAGCGAACTCTGCTAGGAGAAGGGGTAATGGCGATATGAAAAGGGGAATTTACCGCAGCTAGAATGTTGGTCACGAACCAAGCCGCGGATGATAGGATAAAGGCAGAAAAATGAGATATACGTTGATAATTAGACCCACAAAAAGAGCATTTTAGTTGATATGTACTCCAGAAACTGCTGAACCCACAAGACTCGCGTTCTCTTACAATTTGATGAAGAATTCAACTTCCCATATATCAAGTCTAATATACCTTACATTTTATGTTGAACATAGCAGTGTTTTATTTGTTGCAATAAAAATCGAGTAGTTTTTCTACAAAAGGGAATGTGCAGTTATATTTATCTGAAAAATAAAACAAAATTAATAGATTTACAAGCTTGCAAACGTGAATAACAAACATTCACCAAAAAACCTAGAATAAACTATGATCAATTCACCTAATTGTGACAAGATCACAGGTAAGGTTTGTTTTAATGTCACTTTATTTCGTCTTACTTAACAAACAACTGTTTACAGCTGTTCTGATTTCACTGTCCTTGACTCTGCTACGGTAACATAACTCCCTCTGTCGTACAAACCCCAAACTGAAGTGCTCGGAGCTCACAACTAATTTACTCGTTGGTCTGTCTTAAGTACTTAGTCCAGAAATTTTATCGGCGAATTCTCTGAAAATCGAAGTAAAGGAGGTTAGAATGTGCAAATTGTAAGATAATTCCGTTTGATTATATTCCTCTTTTGACTGGTGGGGAGGAAAAGAGCGCAATGATAGAAGAGTTAAATTGAATTGAAGTGCATTCCTTTAAATAGTAGAGTTTTATTTAGATTTTAGAGTGAAGCATTCGTTTTAATCGAATCGTTCACTATTATATACTCACCAACGTGACTCAATGCAAGACTGAGCAAAATGGATCCCCCTAACGTGTGAGCCTTGCATTTGAAGGTCACCTGGACCCCCGTTCCGACCTTGAGTTTTTCGTGGTCCTACCTCTTTAGCAGGCCAACACTAGGATGCTTTCTCATCTACCACATTTCCTAACCTTAATTTCTCTCTCATTGCGGTTTCTTCTCATCTTTCAAGTATACTTCTAGGTTTCAAGGCGTATGGTAGTGCCGAATAGCTGCAGCAGACAAAAGGTATTTCAGAGCTGCTTGGTCAACGGGTCGTTCATCTCCCTCTCTAAGCAGTTACAACAATGGGGTATGTCTTCAAGTCTGGAACTGATAGATACTTAGCATGTCTCTGTGGTCTGTCTGCCTGCGATCTGTAGCTTCCTATTATTCCCTTACCTCAGGGCCACAGCTTAAAATAAACATCAAACTTGGTACTCAATTTGACCATATTCCAAAGAGGCGACAAGCACTTTCAAGGAAATTCCCCTCCACAAACTAACTTGTATGTAGAAATTGTTTCTAAGATTTTCATTTTCTGAAAAATGGCTGTACAATTTTTATTTAAGTGCCATATGTTTAAGTTACCTTTATAGAAATTAAGAATATACCAATAATACTTTTCTCGGAATAGCCTCGAAGGCTTTTTAATTTCGAGTACTTTTGTGTAAATGGTAAACCGTAAGAAACAGACAAAAATTCTTGCTCAATGCATTTTTGTGGAATCCACTATTTTCGAGATATTGCTTTTCATTGGTTTGAATTTTCCAGTAACTATACTTTTTAGTGATGTCCCCCCCTTTTTGCCCCCATGCCATCCTTCTATGCAATCACATAGTTACCAATTCTTAAAAGATTAGACTTCCACTTAAGCCTACTGCAAACTCTTGTTCCAACACCTCTTCTAATACACATCGCTACCATTTAGCAACAAAAATTTTCAAAGTTTACGAATATTATACCACTGTTACTGTTATGTTCATCTCATATTGGCATTTAGAAATAAAATAAAAGTATTTGTGACTAATACATTTAAGTTGTTTCAATTTCAGTATTATTGTAATTTCCTTTTTTTCTGTTTCTTTTTCAAAACTAAAAGTGCATGAAGCTGTGACCCTGCATTCATCCATGCGTACCATCGTACTGGTTATTTTCCGTGGGCTCTCCCCATCCTTTACTACAGCAATACTTGATTTTAGTCACTGGCATTAAACTCATGACATTCTGCTTTTAATGGATGGCCAGTCTGACGTCATGATTATTTAGATTACTTCCTGTAAGGTGCCTCTGACAGGGCATACGTGACAAAATAATTCACACAATAGAAGGTTAAAGGTATGTGTGTAATAAGACCATTATTATTAAGTTTATCTCTATCAGCATAAAATAGGGAGATATAATTGCATAAGAATGAGTAGAGAAGGTCACGTGAGTGTAGTTTAAAAATACGTTGTTGTTTAACGACGCTGTCAGTTACCAGGATTAGATCAGCGTCGCCGGTGTGCCGGAATTTCGTCCCGCAGGAGTTCTTTTACACCCCAGTAAATCTACAGACATGGGGGTGCGTTTTTAAGCACGGCTGGGTCGGATTTGAACCTGTGACCTTGAGATCAGTAGGCCAGTGTCTAACCAGCTGAGCCACCTAGCTGAGTGCAGTACATCAGAAATCATTTTATTAGATTTTTCGAGATGTAAACATAAAAGCGGGTTTGTTATGCATTTGATTAGTTTGTCTTTAAGAGTAAGGGTTTTTCTGTAAATGTTAGAAGTTTATGTTAGATTGGGTTGCGGCTACTTCAGCAATAGCAGTAATAAACTTTTCAGGCAGTTGAACTAACAATTTATTTTCAATGTTGTTTTATGAAAAAAATTAGCTGTGTTTGGGTTCAATGCGTATTTCTGTTTAATTTCCAAGTTATTACATTTTTAAGCTGAGTTTTATCATCCAGTTTATCATTGCTCGACCTATTGCTATGTTGGAAGCAGTTTTTTAAATTCATATAATTTAGCTGATTATAACGCACAAATCTGTCTAATAATTTTGTTGCCCTAATCTTAGCTCAAAGGAATTATTCATAAATTCTGTCATTTGAAATTTCTAGTTTGAAATTTTGAATAGAATTAAAAATTACTAACCCAAAAACGTTCAAAATAAAAGCGAGCCTTGAATAGATTTAGTTTCTAGCATTTGAAGAATCTACATGACGAATTTTAGAAGATTTGGATTAAAATTACATTATATGGAACATTTTTAAATATGAATGTGCTGTAAAAATAAATTACAAAAATCACAAATTTTGTAACCTAAATTATGTATAGGAATTTTAATATAAAATGTCAAAATGAACTTTGAATTTATACTTTTAAATATTTTAAAGTCATAAAATACAAAAATTTAAATTTCTGAGAGATTCATACTATGTGTGTGGCATCCCCTTCAATACATAGGACATATCGAACGGTGAGTGGATTAAATGGTTGTAGTACTGTTAAGCTGAAACTCTGGTACATAGAGCTTCAGGTTATCCAACATTTGGCCTCTCAGGTTACGTAACCTGAACCAATTATTCTACTCTAACCGTGAGTTCAACTCAGGACCTCCAGAATGCGAGGCAGATGCTGAAACCCCATACCACCTAATTCAACGCTGCTCGCATTATGGCTTTAATTGCGGAATTTCTGCTCCTCTTTCCTTTATTCCTGTCGTATGAATTTCTCAATCACAGTATGTTTGTTCTCCCATCTGTTTGTCACTAAATTTTCTCACCTTCTCTATGCGAATTATTACTGCTCAGGTTTTTTTACTGGTAAGTAGGGGAAGTATTGTATTCCACCCAAAAATTCGATGTCGAGATTTCATCGGAAATATATGTTTTGAGGATCCCTAAATCCAGAAAAAGCATTTTTAGAAAAAGGTCCGTGTGTGTGTGTCTGTGCACAGCATAACTCAAAAACGAACAATCGGTTACAAACCAAAGTTGGTATTTAAGTTTAATGTCTTTCAAGGATGTGACACGAAGATTTTGAAGAAAATAGCCCCACCCTTAACTACCTTATACATGGAAAATTTTGAGTTTCTCGAAAATGACTAATGATTTGATTAAAATGCCATATGTTTGAGATATTTTGATGACAAATTAAATGCATATCTTGAATTTTCTGGCTATAGCCCCTGTAGTCGTATCTACTCTGGACGACTTCTGCATAGCTGGTAAACTGTTACAGATAGACCAAATCATACTATACAAAAAATGTAGATCTTGCTAAAATACACAATTTATGTCTGCATAAATTTTCTTGTAGGGTGAACCATTTCGGAGATATTCCTTGTTATGTGTGTGAGTTTCGGAAAACAAAACTTTTGTGAAATGGAACATCGTTGTTCATTTTTTTATATATTAAGTGTGCAAAGGGAACAGAATCTCAAAGCTTTAAAAGACTTGACTATCGCACTAAGCCTACTGTATTCTAACATTCCTCTTGCATCTACAAGGAAATAAGCAATAAGATAATTTGTACAAATGTTTATTTTAACTAACACGAAGAAGATATAGGAATAAGAGTTTGTAAGAATGGTTAGAACAAGAGTAGAGAAAGTCATGTGAGTGCAACACAACAGATTTTTTATTTAATTGTTTATGTTGCATAATTAAAATTGTTAAGAACGCTACTAAACAGACTGAATTAAAACGTTATAAAGTTATGGCGGTCCCAAACTTGATGTAACCGAGTGAGATTTGGACGTTCTCAAAAGCTCAGTCTCAAAGTGTAACGGTGGCTAGGATGGGATTTCTCAGATTTGTACCAGGATGCACTTTGAGAGATAGAACATGAAATGAAGACGTAAGAAAAGAACTGGGTATAAACCTAAATGGTTTATACCTTGATGATGATAATGTTTTATTGCCAGTTTTCAAAACGTCACTTCTGGTTTGGAGTAAAAACTTAAATTTTAGTACTGTTAAACGATCAGAAGAATGCTGCTATAGGGTGAAAGTTTAGGAAGGATCTGACTTACATTATCAAGTTATTTGCTGTATACTGACAAGGGACCATTGACACATTGATCTCACGGATTCAACTGTGATCTTTAATAATGAAAATATATGTCGTGTCTCGGTTATCCCTCCCAAATAGCCGCCAAAAGGCTACAAAGCTTTAAGTCGTAACGGATTATTTAGGTATGTCTTCCACTCAAAGATCAACTGCCTGGGACGGGATACTAAATTTCGGTTCGCAAAGGGGCTACAAGTTGCCCTGTACAAGATAACTTACAAACAAGATTGCCTGTAGCGAAGAGGAAATCGGCCATGGTTAGGTCTTTTTCCCCCCTGTGAGTAGTGCTTCCACGGAAAAATTTTTTTGAAGCAATTAACAAAAGTCGACCATAGAAGAATTAGTTTAAAAACTACTGCCAGTAAATGTAATCATTCATATTGTACTTTATTTTTGAAATAATCTAGATAAATATCACTCGCGAGATAATTCGATAATCTCAAACCTTGCTTACTACTGTAGTTGAATATTCCAAGCAGTTTTAGTTACTAAAAATCTATGGAAAACGGCAGGGGAAAAAGAGAAGCAGATTTAAAATCCTACAGAGAGAGAGAGAGAGAGAGAGAGAGAGAGAGAGAGAGAACGAAGGAGAGAAGTATTGTTTCTCCCAGTGTGGTATTTTTCACCCCTTAATACACACCTATCACAGCCAGTTTGTTTGCAGTCGACGCAGGCTACTATGGCACGATAACCAGGACTCCAAAAACATGTGGACAAACTGGAACGAGAATGTCGAAGGAGAATCGAACTGCGATGCGATGCGCTACCTATCAATTGACATCGGCGAACGTAATCACCTTCCACACCTGGTGCAAATAGAGGAAACCAACAGCACGCCATTAGCGATAATCATTGCGCTTCGGTGCCCCCTAGCACAGAACTCAAATCCGCAAATACGGGCTTACGATTTCTATCGCAGCGAGGAAAAAAAACCGAATTAAAGGGTTAACAGGATTGGAGTGTGCGGTGAAAAAGGAAAAGAAATGCGTAAATACGCAATCGTTACCAGCTATTGCCATTGTTGCTTGAATCTTCGGGACGAGTGGTGGAATAGAAGAAATCGTAATATGGTGCACGAAGCACAGCAATACTGTTGTTATTATTGTTGTTCTTATGGTTGTTCTTATTGTTGTTATTATTAGGGTTATTATTGTTGTTATGATTATTATGATGATTATTAGTATGATTATTCTTATTATTATTATTATTATTATTATTATTATTATTATTATTATTATTATTATTATTATTATTATTATTATTATTATTATTATTATTATTATTATTATTATTATTATTATTATTATTATTGTTATTATTGTTATTATTGTTATTATTGTTATTATTGTTATTGTTGTTGTTGTTGTTATTGTTGTTATTATTGTTGTTATTATTGTTGTTATTATTGTTGTTATTGTTATTATTATTGTTATTATTGTTATTACTATTATTAATATCATAATCAATATTATCATTATCATTATTATCATCATTAATAATCATTGTCAGTCTGGGTGGCTCAGTTGGTTAGACGCTGGCCTACTGTTCCAAGGTCGCGAGTTCAAATCCGGCCCAAACCGATGGTTTTTAAGTGTACTTAAAAACGATAGCACCATGTCAGTAGATTTACTGGCATGTAAAAGAACTACTGCGGGACAAAATTCTGGCACACCGGCGACGCTATACGATTCTAGCAATTGACAGCGTCGTTAAACAAAATATTATTATTATTATTATTATTATTATTATTATTATTATTATTATTATTATTATTATTATTATTATTATTATTATTATTATTATTATTTATTATTATTTATTATTATTTATTATTATTATTATTATTATTATTATTATTATTATTATTATTATTATTATTATTATTATTATTATTATTATTATTATTATTATTAATAATTACTATTGCATAGTATTGCCAACTGATTTT
Source organism: Tenodera sinensis (assembly GCA_030765045.1). NCBI lineage: Eukaryota > Metazoa > Arthropoda > Insecta > Mantodea > Mantidae > Tenodera > Tenodera sinensis. Next base: position 12,016,252 of record CM060971.1, read on the forward strand.
GATTATTCTTTAGACACTGAAAACTTATTTTCTAGACGGGCATGAGCTGTAAAGCAGCTTCTACTTCCAACTTATAAATGACTAAGTACTATAAGTCGTATTGTTACATTCACACGACTTTCTTTACACTCTAACATTTATTAGTGGGTATACAAATGTACAATGGGCCACTACTTCTTAATCAAGTAGCTCCTCAAGTTGACCCTTCCGGGACATTACGAGGCTGGGTGCACCCCGAACCAGGTCTCTCCGCGAGAGAAAATCCCCACGTCGGTACCGGGAATCGAACTCGGGTCTCCTGCTTGGTAAAGCTTACGACATATAAAAGTTTATTTTTAACTTCCGTACATCCTCACAAACCGTAACCAAGTTAACATCCTGTATATAATTCACTTCCTACTGACTTATTTAGACCTCAAGACCTAACACATTTCCTCAAAGTACAGATAAAAGGTATATGGAGAATAATTGTCCTTCAACGCGCGTATATTAAATCATAAAATGGATGACGCCTGGAAGAGATTGTGCAGTTTTATCACGATGTCCTGCACTTAACAGCAGTGGTGATTAATCACCAGGAAGATCACCTCCTCAAATATGCATGAAACATCTGATTGTAACGTTCCTGAGAAATAAAGCAACCCCTCCCATGCAGAAAACTGTGAGCTTGCGAGATTTATTCGCTAATTTTTTCCAGTTACATGGCGGATTAATGAAAGAGTTCATGAGGAGAGGAAGAAAGAAAAATGAAAAATGTTATCAGACATATTGAGATTAATGTTTCGTAGTTCCGCCCATGTTTCCCTTCTTGTCGATGAGTCACTCCCTCATTGTAAGGGTGCTCATTCTGTTGATTGGGGCATTGTAAAGGACTGCGGAGGGGAACGCGTGTCAGTGCTTTACTGGTTTCCGGCGGTGATTATAGCAACTGTGTAGTGTTACCTCATTCCATGCTCCATGACGCAACAATGAAATTTGCTTCTCGCCTTTCACTCACAACCCCTTCAAGACTAACGGAGTTAAAAGTGGTTGTTCCGCTCGTTGCTTTAATGTAACTGCAGGACGACTATAAAAAGAGTCGATGTTTGTTGCATTGAAGTACAAACCTCTCGAGGGGAGTGATTTCCAGCTATTGTCTCCTAAGGCACAGAAATGCAATAAAGATACTAGGAAATTTAATTTACAACATTTAGTTATGCAAACTAAATTTAGGTGTTCATTGTCTGTCAAACCATATTTGGCAACGCAGGCGGTGACCAGTAATGATACATTACTATCAATTATTATTATCATTATTATTATTATTATTATTATTATTATTATTATTATTATTATTATTATTATTATTATTATTATTATTATTATTATTATTATTATTATAATATATGCGCAAATCAGAGTGCGCAGCCACGGGAATCGAACCTGCGAACTCTCGAATGCGGGCCACAGACGTTACCGACGGCCCACTCGGTCCCTTAAGGGTTAAGGAGTCGTCTTACGATCGGTAGAGTCGGCACATTGACCCCTGCCGCCCCATTAAGCAATCCTCCGTGGCCTTGGCTGCGGCTTGAGGTCGAAGCGACTGGGCATTAACAGTATCCTGTAAATAGATGAGACGCCGTTGGCATTATTGTTTCTTATTTGTTTATTTTATTCTAGAACTTCAAAAATGCTGGAAACTCATGAGAGCTAGTACATCATCATGAAGAATAGAATTAGCAACGATTATGGGACAGAAATGTTACCAAAGAAACTAAATTACAAGTTTCCAAAACAGTAGAACGAATTATTTTCACATATGCGGTTGAAATTTGAAAATTAAATAAAAACGTAATATCGAAATGCTTGTGCAAGGAGACAAATTTTTGAGAAGTTTAGCAAGGCATTCAATATTAAAAGAAATTGGGAACGCAGCAAGAAATGAAATTTAGTAATTCAGTGGTAAATACGTAAGATACGAGTAACTAAACTGGTACGGACACTTCAAAGAATGGGAAACAACGGTGAGAAAAGTTTGGGAAAGATGTCTACCTGGGACAGAGGAAGGGGTAAACCCAGACATTCTTAGATGCAAGAAGTAAGCAAAGGGATGAGAAGAAATGGACTGGAGGAGGAGGAGAAGGAGAAGGAGGAGAAGGAGAAGAAGAAGAAGGAGAAGGAGGAGGAGGAGAAGAAGGAGGAGGAGAAAGAGAAGGAGGACGAGGAGAAGGAGGAGGAGAAGGAGGAGGAGGAAGAGGAGGAGGAAGAGGAGGAGGAAGAAGAAGAGGAAGAAGAGGAGGAAGAAGAAGAGGAGGAGGGGGGGAGGAGGAGGAGTGGAATGGAATGACAGATGAGAGAAGAAAAATAGAACTTTAGGAACAAAGATATGTAGATATTGTAATTCTGCGCTCTAATACTGATAAAAATATAACTAACAATTTATTATTGTTGTTATCGTTATTTATTTTTATAGAGTTGAAGTTAACGACAATATTCATTGAAGCTTTAAGTTACATTTGACTTCTAGACAAAAATGACTCATTTCACGAAAAATATGGATATTGTTATAACACACACTTTATCCAAAATCTAATTTTTGTGGCACGAACTATTTGTTCATCTTGGTTTGACTTTTCGCTTGGTTACTTTTCTTTTGTCCTCATGTCAAGTAAGTAATAGGGGAATTTCATAGCGACTGTTTTTTTACAATTGTTAATGTTACTTAGGCCAACTGTATTCCTTTATTTATTATCTCGAATGAAATGACGCAGCTAGATACAAATGTTTTGCTTATGCAATATGCGAGGGTAATTCAGATCCTGTGTGCAAATTGTTATCGGGTTCTATTGCATATAATATCAAATGGTTTCAACAGCAACAAAGCGTTGTGAAATGTTCAAGAATGCAGAATGAGGTAGTGTATGTATGGCGAAACTACACCTGGATGTTAGTCATCAGTAGAAATGAAATAAAACATGTTTCATGCTTCTAAGGGACATTTTTTCTTTAATTTATTACTTCCATTACTTCCCAATGAGGCAGCTTCTTTTCTAACCCCTCATAATAAAATGAAACAAAGGTATTGAGAAGTTGATGGAAAAATCGTTGCTGCTTATTATAAGATTGAACGATTGAACGATTTTATCATCCAGTTATGTAAATTATCATAGGAAATAAAGTTCATTACAATACAATTTTTAAGTACGAATTATTACTTAACTTTACATTGACACGTCTCCGCGACCCTTTGAAAATGAAAATATAGGAAGGAGCTTTAGGGCTTGACTGCTTGACCGAAGCATTCAGTTATAAAATCAGCTATAAACCCCTCCACAACGAGGGCCAATATCAATTAAGAAGGCGAAGTAAAACATTAATACATTTTATAAAATCATCATTAACCTTCAAGATAGGCCAGATAGGCTTGTTTCGGCTCAGAAGGGATCTTCCAAATGTGTCCGTGGTCTTCCAACATTTCTCCTACCAATAGTACTGTCATACTCTTTTTAGTTGCTCTTTTATTTTTTCATTTTTAATATAATCTTGAAGATTACAGCCAGCTACGTGCCTAACAAATTTTATTCCAGCCGTTTCAATTATTGTTTCATTTTATAAAATCATTTATAAAACCCGCTTCAGTGGATTGCCTTATAACTTGGCACCTTGGCACAGGGTTTGTTCACTTATGAGCTTGCTTTGAGTGGTTGAGTTCGGAGATACGAGGAAAGTATGTACGAAAATGGGGTAAATGGTCGGCACCTCTTAAAATCTACGACGATGAGTCCATTAAATAATAAACGAATGAGAACGTGAAGTACTGTGTTGCATTCTTTATAATTTCCTATGTATACCCTGGGCATACACCGATCCACGTTTCTACCAGAGCAGCCGAGGTAATGATGCAAAAGGAAGTCAAATAACTACATTGTATTTACAATGGGTGACCACTTGGCCACATCTTTATCCAGACTTCGAGGCGTCCACCATCTTGGCTTCGTGGCTCGTTCTTCAGCATCCAATTGGCGCTCCAACATGGCGCACTCTTCCATCTTTATCGTTCTTTACTTTCGCATCAGTGACTAACCCAAAACTTAGTTGCATGTTTGTGAAGTAACTGGTAACGAACTAAATTGGAAGATTTCTTGAGTTTATCCGAGAATTGAACCCCGAACCTCCGATATGGATCATTCCAAATACTTATTGTTGTCCACCTTAGTCATGCTAGCCTCTGGCTCTCGAGATCGCGGGTTCAAACCTAGCGGAGAGAGATTATTTCAGACGTAAAAACCCTCAGCATGTCTTCCTTAGGAAGGTAAGTAAAGCCGGTGGTCCCATGGCACATAAAAGAATATTAAGCCTGACAAAGAGGCATCTGAGCAAAATTATGCGGTCTTTCACGGCCAATATAGAACAGGACTCTGAGAGTCATAACAGTAAAGGACATCCATAATAAAAACTCAATTTCAATTTCCAAATACTTGTTTAAAGTGTATTTTACTTCGACTGAGATAAGTTTGAAAGCTAAAGTAATGCTTTAAATAAGCCGGCCATTGCTGAAATAAGAGACATAATGTTCTCTAGTTCTGTTATCCTTTATCGTATAATTTTCTGTTTGAATTATTATTAAACACGTGGAACAAATATACCTTCGGGATGATTCCAATCGTCTAATTGCTATGTTTAATTAATTTGTGGAGCTTTAGCAAGCAGTTTACTCAGGTTGAAAATTACACAGCTCTTACAGCTCGCGCTCCGCCATATTGATCCCGGAGAATTTCATATCAGACTTTGGAGGTCTTTGTTCTGTCAGATGTAATTACCATCTAAATAGCCAAGGTTGGCGTCAACTGTGTTAAGTCAGTGTTCTCCAAATTGGGGTGGCGTGGGGACAGAGATTACCGCAGAACGCCACATGCTTCCCGCCACGGAAGTGGCTTCCAATTCGCTTCATCCAACTGCGTCTAATTATCTTAATTTTCTGAAAGGAAAACTGGATGACTTGCTTCACAGAAAACTAATTTCCTACAACCCATTAGGCTGTATTCTTAAGCTTCCGTGTGGTATGTTAGGTATTATAAATAAAAGCAAACGAAAGTCTGTACGGTGTGTTAGAAATGCTGTAAGCACACTAATCTACAATGTACAGATGTATTTTTAGACCTGGTGAATGCTCTCGCTAGGATCCCACGTCATGCAAATGGATGGTGGGAGTAATATATGTTTCCTTCCTTGAAACAAACAAGACACTGGTAACAATGTGAGCGGGTTCTATGTTAGATCACGCACTAAGTGACAAACCCATGAGGTGTATTGGAAAGAATGTGAAACTGCCTTGTTGTTTACGCGAGCTTATCGCACATTCACGGTGAGACAGTGTATGTACACTATTTAGATGCAATCATATCTTCAGGATAGCAATGTTTCATACATCAGCAAGCGCGAGAGATCATTCGAGTTACATTGTTGATGGTACGCCAAGTTACTGTAGTTTGCTATTACAGTAAACAAGATAACAAGCGACCACACACCCTCTCAGTCTTATAAATACTAAAATGAACTCGTCCATAAATCACTGCGCAACTATTGGTGATTCGCCACTGTCGTTGAGCGATGTTGGTTATCGATTGTATTTCTCATACTCTCCGTATATGGCGTGTTCTGTTGGTGGAGAGGTATTTGATCTCAAGCAAACTTGAGCAAGTTCGGGGAGTTCTATTCTCTCAGTTTGGACTCGGCGAGTTTCTTGTATGGTTTACTAAGTTAACTTCTTAAAAGGGCTTTCATGATGGGTTACTTCATCTGAGTTTGTCCTTTCCTATTTTTGCAGGTATTTTGACATTAAAATGTATGTAGGTAGTAACATTTCATAGAGCAATAGTCGCTAATTATATTTGTTACCTATATGATTTTGTTCGTGCCTGGTCGTTACCTAAATTTGTAATATATTCAGAGTTATCTGTCTATTTTATGAGAGACTTCGCTTCATGGTACCACGTGAGTTAGTTGCTACTGGTGTTGACCGGTTTAATGGCCAAGCAAGTGTGAAGTACAGAACTGTAGAACACTTTCTATTTTCTATTGGATTAGGACTCAGCGCAGACAAAACAATGCACTGCGTTTGCATTGTCTACTTCCACTCATACAAGACAAGAGCAGAATCCTGTGCTAAAATTAAACTTAAGGAAATACACAACTGAAATCTACTAGAAATTCTTGTTCTTTAGTAGATTACCCTCCCCATATGGAGGGTCGACACCCCATTGGTCTTACAAGCCTGTATCTAGGGTCATATACCTGTTTAGAAGCAGATGAACCTATGGACCGGGCAGAGTGAAGATCTGGAAGCGGGTGGACAGCCCAGCTTCGGGTGTCAAAATAAGGAAGAGGATTATATAAACTGCAGGTGAACTGGATGAATGTAAAGGTGATAATGCAGCAGCTGAAGGAATGAATGACGGCATAAATCGGACAACTCAGAGAAAAGCTGCCCAGACGCCGCCTCGCCCACCACGAATAACAGAAGGGTCTCTGGGATCGAACCCGGGCCGCCTTGCTGATAGGCGAACGGTCTAACCGCTTGGCTACGGCGCCGCCGATTTGCATTTCATGTCTTCAAAAATACTTACCAGTCATAAATTCAAAATGTTTCTTGGTTTTTAGAATACAAATAGCTATACTTATACATATATATTAAAACACAAAATAAATACGTCTTTAATTTTCAGATTTGAGGTGTCTGAAAATTATTTTTTCACGTGTTCACTCACGTTTTGGAAATTTATCACACGATGCAGTTGTCGTCCAAACCTTCTGTAATTTGCCATGCATGTAGATTTCTTCACCACAAATAATTACATCTCTCAGATAATTTTTGTTTTCTTTTGAAGGGGTTTTGGTTTATTACATTTTAAAGTTATATAAATCCTCAACAAATATAGGGATTTCAAATGCCAGAATTTAAAATTTATTTTCTTTTGCACTAAGTTTAGAGAAACAAAAGTTATATCACGAATTTGTACATTATAACCAGTGTAATTCTCTTAAAATTGCACCGGTGGAGTATTTGCATAGGATAATAAAATTCAGATTTAACATTACATAACTCGGAGACTAAATCAGGCATCACACTGAAATTTAAAATCTTTTAATGTTATAAGAAAACACTGAATAATATTCCTTTACTTCCGCGGCGTAGCAGCCTGATACGGGGTCAAGAACTACTGTCCACAACGCCCCGGCGGGCGTTATGAGTGAGGTGCAGCACTGGAGGGCGTGACGTGGTTAGCGCATGAGCCTCTTTGGCCAGAGAACTCGCTTTTCGCAACATGGAGCCGGTATTTTTCTCTCAGGTAGCTCCCCAGGGACCTCATGAGGCTGAATACACGCTGGATGGGTCTCCCGCTGGGAGAAAATCCCCTCACCGGCACCGCGAATAGATTCCGGGACTCCTGCTACCACCGCACTAAGGAGAGAACCCTTCACTGAATTCCTTATCCTTGCTTCTAGACATAAATACTGTAACAAGTGAGAAAAATCTACCAATCCCACTTCTGACACCAATGTAACAAAATACAAGATCCAATCCAGTTGCTTTTTTGTCACTTTATTGTCTTAAAACATTTTACAAATGATACAGTTTTCAGTTAACACAGTCTCCAGTCTCTCGTACTATCACAACTCATTTTTACTAACCTTGCTCAGTCCTTTTAGTGTCTCTTCATTTTCTCTGTCTCTCATACACTGATTACTCGCGACGCTCATTGAATCTTCTTACGACGTACCAGCACAGCTGTCTTGCACTCACTGACCGACTCGTGCCTGTAACTGTAACTCTAAGACTCACTCTTGTTTTCTGTCCTGGTTATGTAGTGGAAATGACGTCACACAGATCCTTCTCGACTTCCAGACACACACGCACCGGAAATGACTCGGCTAGAAGTTCGCGACTGCTCTCGACACCCCTTTTGTTTCTACCGCTTCGATTGTTGACGAATAGACGTACAGATAGCAGTCGCGCGAGGTAGCCCGGAGCTGAACGTCTTTGCCTGCTCGCCGACATGACATGGTGTTAAGTAGCTTGGCCCCATCCGTCCTGAGCGCCGAGCCTGATGCTACTTCTTAGTCGATTAGTTCCAAGTGTTTTCGCGACAGCTAATACACCTCCCAACAAGAGAAAACTGCCGATACCGGGGAGTAAACCCAGGAAGCTCACGCGACTAACAGCAGCGGGGACATAAACCTAGTGGCACATTGATGGGAATACTCTACTTCTGTTACAAGCAAAACCCATTGCCGCAAGCGATACCCCAGATGATAATGACGTCAGCATTCTGCCGGTAGTAAGGTAATTGCACTAACCCTTAGCTTTTCCCTTGGGTGGCAACAACGGGGATGCAACATTGTGAGGTTGGTAATCCTCTCTGCTAAGTCTTTGTGCACATCTTTGATATGCACTGCCACGTTCCCAGCTGCTGCTGGGAGTGATGTTGGAAGTGGATTAAATTATGCAAAAACTTCCGGTGCTATTATCCAAGACAGCAAAAGTATCCCAGGATTAAGGAGTAACAGGTAGCGGTGCACATAGATCATCAATGTCTTCCTAACTTTCTACCATTTAATAATATTCATGTGTGAAAAAAGTTCAAAAGCTACCAAAGTCATAAAGGTGCATTTTCGCGTTATACAGGGTGCCATCTATTTTTATAAACGGTTTTATTGATACTTCCTTACAAGTACAATGGGAATAAGGGTAGGCTTAAGTGATAAAATCTTTTAAGAGGTGGTCACTGTGTGTTGCTTTGTTCATGAGAGCTGTAATCACAGTCTAGAAAATAAAATTCGCAATGCGCGAAGTCCTTGAATTTGTAATAGTAACCTAGACTACAGAGTTATTTTTTCCAACATTAATTCAACATCTTACCTGAAAATCCTTTGTTTAAATATCAAGACCAATTCTAAGACTGCTTTTAAAATGGGTTAATCTGTGCGATTATGCAAATGCCCTCCCAAATCTTTTTTCGTCTGAGGACAACATTTTTTGTGCGTCTAGAACCCCTTCTTCTTAGAAGAAGGAAACTACAGGAATTATTTTTTCTCTCGGATATTCAGAGCTCCAAGTCTCAAGTCGATGGGACTCGACAAAAGTTTTCAAATGAATTTTCCGCAACTTTCTTTCTTGAAGTGTAATACGTGGCCTACATTTTTATTCCAGATGTTGGTATCTTGGCTCAGAATTTTTTCATCAGTCTTCTAGGCGAAAAAGGCTGTCTTTGCATTTGTGTTGTGCGTCATATACATGTAAAGAAAAGCTTCGCGGCATAAAAAGATTCACAGAATCTAATTATACAACAGAAAATTCTAGCAGACTTTTCTTATCTAAGCACCTAATAAAAAGTCAAGAGTTATGAGTTGTGAAACAAAGAAGCTTATTAAATATGAAACTTATAGAGTCATGAAAGAAGAGTTGGTATCTTAGCAAGAAAATGGTTTATTTTGAGCATAGATTTATGGAAAAATATATATAACTTTTGCTATGTGTGAAACAGGGTCAAGTTTAACTCTCCAGGAATCGGGTGAAGCTGAAAATGTGGCATTATCTGATTATTTGCTGCCCATTAACTATACTAATTTTATCGCTTATGCACAATACCTTCTGGATGTCACTATAGAATACCTTTGGTTAGGCTTTTATCAATTTTATTTCTACAATTACAAGGAACTATTGTCACATTGATGGAGACCTTTTTCAGTGAAAGTAGATGGGAAATAAAATGCTCGTATCTCAACTCTCAGCTTTCTTTCGCATAGATCCAACTTTCTCCAGGAATAAAAGAACATTTACAGCTTGGAATATCTAATGCCTTGCATATATTGGTCACAGAAGTTACAGAAATGTGCAATTTTTATTTCTTCAGTTTTCTAATTGGAGGCGTCCATCATTGGGAAGACAAAATATAAATCAGGACAGCTTTCTCTTCGCTACATGCAGTCTTGGACACCAGGAACTATTTAATATGCGTATCATATTTAGGTTAAATTTAAAAGGTTTTATGCAAAACTGGCATAAGTGTGACCATGTTTTCTAACAGAAGATTTTCTGCCTCATACTTCTTGTGCAGTTTTCTCCGTAAGTTTTTGCTCTAATTTTTTGTGCCGTAGTTATTGGTTAATTTGATATGTGGATGTAAGGAAACATACATGCCATAAAAATGAGTAGGGGAAAAATGTAGCATATGCAATGACACAAATTATGTATATTTTTATAACTTATTTGTATTTTTAACCACATTAACCTTAATATTTCTAAACAAGGCTAGCTCAGTAGTGAACGTAGATGACCACATACATACAGCAAAAATTTGAAGTCAATATCTTTAATAGACTGTGGGATAAGTGCACAAGAAGTGTTAAAAAGTGAAGTTACGAGAAATGTGGAAAATGGGGGCCCGTCCATGCGCCGCCATATATAAATGACCAAATTAGAGGGCTTACCACCCTGTAACATACCATGTTATATAATTTTAAAGCTAAGGATCTGTAGTATTTTTTAGGATACAAAACAAAAATATATTTGTCCGGCAATTCACTTCCCGGTGTTCTTAAGGTCTTTTGTGCGGTATTGCGCGCAGATAACTATAGCTTTGGTGTCTAAGATTGCTGATCGTTCAGCAGAAGATAAACTATAATTTTGCCCCACGAAGTAGGCTGTAGGAAAGTTGTGAGACGAAGAGAGAAAAAAACAGTAACAAACTGCAGTGGAAAAACACTCAAGGTTCTTTCTGATCCTGCAGCAGAAAACTTACAAATCTGATGTGTTGCACTCACATGACTTTCTCTACTCTTGTACTAACCATTCTTACAGACTCACATTCCGATGTCTTCTTCGTGTTAGTTGAGATAAACATTTGCAGAAATTATCTTATTGCTTATTTCCTTGTAGGTAGAAACGGAAAAGGGGGAATACAGTAGGCTTTGTGCGATAGTGCAACCTTTCAAAGCTTTGTAATTCCGTTGTTTTTGCACGGCTAATATATAACAAACTGAACGATTTTGCATTTGACAAAAGTGTACGTTTTCCGAAACTGACACAAATAGCAAAGATTAAAATTGTATTAATGGGTGGAGTGCATTGCATATCCTGAAACTTCATATCAGCTAACTTCCCTATGATTTTGTTGCTACGCTTCGAATTTAGAGTTTGGCAAAAATAATAAGCTATCCTATAACTTTAAAAAGCTTGCGGTACTTTAGTTTCAACCCTTTACGTAGAAATCAATAAAGTTGACCTATCGTAACTCTCGTAAATTTGTGCACGCTTGCTGCTACACCTAACAAAAATTACGCCGTATTCTAGAAGCTCTCAAAAACTATTCTTAGCACATTTTCAATTCTATATAGAATGCGTACTGTTTAACCGTGCTATTGGGTCTGCAAAATCCAGACCTTAGCTTAAAACTGCTTAAATTTACTCCATTATTTGTATTTATGTAGACTCATGCTATTTTAAAAAAATATTCTAACCTTTTATTTTTAAACCCTTATAATAATAACTGTTGCTGGTCTAATAGGGACACAAGCAAGCAAGCAGAAGGATTATTACGAAAATTAACTATCTTAAAACTACCAGAAGTACCCTTACATTTTTTTTTTCTCAAACCCTTGCATTGAAGTTTTCACTGATTTGATTATCTACAAATTCAGAACTAAACCACTAAGATTGGTATTAATTCGATTGTTCTGCTCTCTTGCTTACCTCTCTCAGAAATGATTGTGTGGAAATCAGCGGACCTCAAAATATGCATTTCCGTAAAAACTCATGTCGAATCTCTTGAGTCAGTTGAATGCTGTACATGGGCAGACTTGCGATCTAGAGGAATAGACAGTGTACCACTTTGCATTCACTCAGTGGCCGGTTAGGTAAACTAGAAATTAGTTTCCATTAAACAGATTTCAACTGAGCTGTATTGTGTTGAGGAAACGTCTGTTTAAACTTGTGGTTGAAAATGCTATTTACAACAGGATATTAATTCTAGCTGTCTGCATTCTCAGAACCAAGTTTCTTTTGTGTTCTGTTCTGGATCAAAGCCTGTGCAGGACTCCAAGTACACGGTCCTCTAGAGATCCCCTGAGTTGTCATTGAAAAGAGGATACAGAACTTGCAGTAACCTGCAGATGGAGGGGGGGGGGGTGAGTGGGGGTGAGTAAAAGTCCTAAACTAGTGCTCTGCGCGCGAGTTTTGTTGAAAGCTTCACAGAATCCTCTTTCATTGTCTATTCTCCACAATCTGTATTATGAATTGGAGACTGCGACAATTAGCCACCCCAACCCTTGAGGGTAACTTTTGTGAATATGCTGAACAAAATAGGGAGAGACGAAAAAAGTATATGTCGCATGGGAAATGGCTGAAAATTAGCAACATGATGCGGTCTCTCGTAGAAGCACTTATCCAGGGATGGTCGGTCGAAAGGTTCAAAGAAAACTTTTCCGGGCAGTTATTCCCTCAACTCTTTGTTTCTTATACGCTTTCTTCTTTCCTGGAGCCCTTTCTTCTTCAGTCGTCTTCCATTCCCTTGCTCATTTTATTGTTTTAGCCTAGTCGAACTTGTTAGATAAAGCTGACGTTTTAATTGTTATTTTTCGTTCTTTAAGTAACGTTAAAGGCAATGCTGTAACAAAAGGGCCCTTTTATTTTGCTTAGCGTTAATATTTAGGCCTTGCTAATCGCATTTTTATGTACTATTGAATCATTTGTTGATTAACAGTAGCTATATTTAATATCCTATAATTATTTTATTGCTCTCTAACATCTACATTCTGTTGCATTAAAATTTAAATTTCTAAAATAATTTACTGTAGAAAGATATTATTTTCTTAAAGGGAATACATAAAAGAAATTCCTTCTTGAATAGTTTCCAATAAATTGGCTGATAACTGAGTCTTAAGTTTGTCATAGACATTAAACGTTTTTATATTTAATTTCCTGTCTGTTTCAGTTTTCAAGATATTGATAGATAAATGGATCAATGATGGATACCAAATTTTCCACTACGAGGAATGTTATAATTATATTTTTAATCATCCATGCAATTTATAAAATATGTCATGTGATATTTTTCACTGTATCTGGACTTCAAAAAAACTATGAAGTATACTTTTTACATGTTCTTTTGGCTTTAAAATTTCGTCTTATACCTTTCTCAATACTCCCAAGTATTATAAACATACCAGATAAGATTTTCAGTTGAATTCCATCGTGTGGTAAATGTTTTATGGGATAAGCTACGGAGAAAAATAAGTCCAAATAGCCATGTTTTAAATAACGGAAAATACATTTAGAAATTGAGGTCTTGGAATGTTGTTAGTAATAGAACAACACTAAATTCCATTTTTCAAAGCTTTTTTGCCAATTCTCTTCAAACTTACAGTGCCATTCATTCTATATATTAGTAGTATTTTCTGCATGATCTAGACTCCTGTTTCCTTCCACACTGAACACATTTCTCAACAAAGTTGCTGAAGTATTGACGTTTATGAACAATTTATCCTTCTTTAAGGAATCTATTTTTTGAACATTAAAACCATTTCATACGTTTATTTGATACAAAACTATTTATTACTAAATGTTTGCTTAGGTCCACGAACTTTACTTGATATACAACATCTTAACTATTTTGTATGGGAAAAAATACTTTGAATAGTTTTAAGAATGTAATATGTAGCAATCCCATGGACTTTCCAGTCATTAATCAACAGTTTGCAAAAATAAATTGTCCTAGCTTTCGCCTTGGCGAGCATTGTATGTCTTAGTTGTGTTTTGCTTCTTGTGTAATAGTTTTTCACAAACCAAAGACATTGTAGTTTACTATCTAATGTTTTTACTTGGTCATAAGTGCGCCGCGAAATAAACAATGGCTGGGAGATAGCTTATCCGATTTGCTGCACACCTTAATGCGCGATCCACTGGCTTAGATAATGTGAGGTCATTGGTTTTATAGAAAGCATTCCGATACAGAATTCGTTCCGCCCACTATGCGTCATGCTTTTTGTGGCACTTCAAAGCACTAACCAACCTAAAAATGAAAATTCTTAATAAATGAAATTATAAATCCACAAATGAAACAACTATTGATATAATATTGTTCATTACACTGTCCTGAATTACCAGTACAAATACCTGCACTTATACTAGTGTTTGTGTTTATGTATTGACATTGTTTTACGAGTTTTATTAGAGAACAAAATCGCACACATAAAATTCCACATTATTCCATTATATTTTATACTTTAATGCTTATTATCGACGAACTCAACAGCAAGTATGTTTATAATTTAAGTATTTAATTGTATTAGGCATATGGGTTTAACAGATACATCCCTTTAAAGCAAAGGTGCGTAAGAAAGGAAATTATGTGACCCAGTGACCCGGAAGGAGCGCACTGACCTCTCCCGGGCAGAATCATGCAGCTCGACCTCATTGCTAAGCGTCTTTGTTTGCGTAGGTACATAGCCTAGAAGCAACTTGACCTCTTTAGGACGGCATTCATACATCGACAGGCAGCTGTTTCTTTTTTATTTCTCTTTCCTCTATGCAAAAGTGAGAGTAAATAGGTCAACCTGTGTCAAGTGTCTTCATCTGCATTGCTGTCGCTTGAAGGCCCCTCAAGGGTTATCTGATGGTGGGGGGTACTTCTTTGGAATAAACATTTATAAAGATCTTAACTCATCTCAAATGCTTAGCTGTTCAAAGGTAAATCTAAAAATGTTTTCTAAAAGCTCATGATATATTTAGAGTCACTTTAACTTCATAAGTTCATACAGGACACAAAAATTGGGTCAAGAAACCAGATAAATGTCTTCAGCATGTGTCCTTCGAGTAGTGGATGGAAGACTAAAGTTCTTAACATATGGAGCAGGCTTTCCGGAACTTCCAAGTTCGATTTTCACACTTACCTTGGGTTTTTGTGGTTCTCCCTTTCTTTCTATTTTTCGGATGTGCTAATAGGTTTCGAGGCGTATGGAAGTACCAGGTGTTTGCTGAAAGGAAAGAGAGATGTTTGATATTGTGACTTTGGTTGTGTTGAAAAGTAA
Organism: Tenodera sinensis; assembly: GCA_030765045.1. Classification (NCBI taxonomy): domain Eukaryota; kingdom Metazoa; phylum Arthropoda; class Insecta; order Mantodea; family Mantidae; genus Tenodera; species Tenodera sinensis. Next base: position 12,031,318 of record CM060971.1, read on the forward strand.
AGAAGACAGATGTAGTCGAGATAAAGAAACACTTTTATTTCCGTAAACAGTAACTTGTACACTCGTTGCAACAACAAGAAAGTCTTTTCCGATTCTCCAACAGCACGGCTCCGAACTCGTAACACAAAGAACTAACTCTTCTCCGTCGGCACGACTCCTCGTTGCTTCACATACGTCTCTTCTTTCCGTCGGCACGACTACTCAACGCTTCACATACGTCTGACTGACTCTTCTGTCGCACTTTACCGCTATTTATATCTCCCAGGCACTATTCTGGAAGCTTCAGGAACGTGCAGTTATTGCGGCGAGATACAAAGTAGAAGACTCCAGAAGCCTCTATCCTTTTCTCTCTTTCGGCAAGCGCCCCAACAATGCGGCCATTCTCTGTCTCTTTCCTTCGGCTCCTTTGCCGTAGTGCCGACAATAATGCGATGGGTGACACTGCTGTTGTCGGCAATTAGATGCCGCGGGCGCGGTGACAATATTTTTAATCTCCCTTTGAGTCTGGACTTCCGTGCGTCTTTGTGGCCTGTCTACTTGAGGCCTGTGTTTCCTTCAGTTCATTCCGTTCTCTCTATTGATTGGAAGCCACAATAGAATTACATACGTAGCAGTTTACGCGGTGTTCCGCTATGTTATATGACCTATAGTATTTATTAAATCCTTAGCATAGGGAAGGAGGGAAGTTTTACGCCCAACAAGCGGCTGCTTCGATCTAGTATCATCAAACGGTGCATACCTCAGTGAAATTTAACCAATAAACCAGTTCAGAGTGACAGGTTTTTAATTATAGCAGGTTTGGGTAGACTTTTGAACTCCGTGCATGCACGCTGCACTACGAGTGTGTGTACTGTGCACGGAAACCGGTTTACACAAGTTGTGGTTCTGTATGTTTCATAAGAAAAAGTTATTCTACAAAACTAAACATGAACACAACGTAAAGAAACATTACTCAGCTACTCAAGATTTTGAGAAATGTTATTAACACAACCTTTACGAAGAACTGCTGTTAAAAGCTCATCTGCAAGTAGATTCCTTGTTGAAGATTTGCTTATTTCCATTAATAGAAAATATGTAGCGATATCTCCACCTAACAATGGGTGTCAGAACTTTAATCCTGTCATAATTAAGAAAATAGTTTATTAATTATCCATGTTTTTGTAGTAATTTCTTTGAAAATTATATAAAACAAAAGTCCTTGTAGAATTATATTTATGTTATAAGTTTCATAAAGGTTAATAAATAAACATAGGCACAGTTGCGCAGGGAAATCTGCAGGTTTCCCGCCAAGAAAACAAAATAATTCATGCGGCCGTTGATACAATTTTGGCGTGAGACAATAAAACGTTGGCATTAGATTATTGTTATTGTCTTCCTAAAGTACCGCGAGTCTCTTAACGAACTCGCGAACCGTTGCTAAAATTTAAATGTTTAAATAGAAAACAAATGAACATCAAAGCCCAATAAGCATAGCCAATCAGGGGAAAGCGTGGGTGAGATAGTCGACAGTTCAGTGCTACCAGGTGTAAGGGAAGGTTGTGTCTGCGGGTCGCGGGATAGACGCCACGTTATTAGGAAGTGTTTTGTCAAGTGCCACTGAGTCGTTACTCGTCCAGTGATTGTACATTATTTATATAGATATTGGGATTCATTCGGCACAGCAGATCATAATTTAGTTAACGGGTGGAAGATAAAACTTGCAGAGTTTCCCGAAGTGCCCATAGGGGAAGTGCATCTTGTGTGTTTCTTCCGAAGAACCCTGTATAAAAAAAAAAAAAAAAAAAAAAAAAAAAAAAAAAAAAAAAAAAAAAAATCCTTCTCATCACCGTCCAACACACCGTTCCTCTCACCAATATTTCTCGTCGAGGCTGACCCTGAGAAATTGGCGCCTCCTCAGCTGCATCGACGAGACAATAACTTCAAGCGAAGAGGACCAGAAAAGGGGCGGTGAATACGCTACATCTGCAAGTAGATTCCTTGTTGAAGATTTGTTTATTTCCATTAATAGAAAATAACTGTTCATATCTATAAATGGAGCCAAATAAACATTGGTGCAAATTACTCTAATAGACCAGATATGGTGTATGTGTAAATGTTTAATTCCTCATGTTCAGAAATCAGACACAGATGGGCAGTAGATACATCGTTTTCATTTGACACATCCATAACAACAATTTCTCCTTAAAATCTTCAATTCTATCTGAAAGTTGTGTAATAGGAATGTATTTTCCCGAAATTCCTAAATTTAGCTCATTCAAACAATATGTAACATTTGAAGTGTTGCATCATAAATAATCACAAGCATCACAAGCCACAAAATCTCACTTTTACAGGTAAATCATCTAAACTTTTGGGGCAATCCTAAAGCCAGAATAGTATAATGAATGGCGCAATGTTAATACAGCATATTTTCTTATATTGTTTATATATTTACCCAAATTATTATTTTATTTAATCCATTTTATTATTTATGCAAAAGTATTAAGCATGTAAGTAATTTTGGTTTGTGGCTTATGACTTTCTCTCTGGAAATATTGTTAGATATATATTGGTTTATTAGTTTCCTTTCATCAAATATCACAAGAATGAAGTATAAGTATTAAAAAACGTTCACCACTCCTTCCTGATCAACATCTTCAATCCCCAAGTTCGTCTCATGTGCTACTAGGGTACGAAAGGAGGTCGGATTTACCTTTCGAACATAATCTATAGTGGAGTTTTCTCATGCTTTTTTCCTCAAGGGTTCCTTGAATTTTTTTTTCGGACAAACTGAATGAAACTTTTCTACGAATGGGAACTTCGTAATAACATTCTTGACTATAATACTGATTAAGCTGAAAATTTATTACAGAATGTGTCAAATATGTTCAAGGTTCTCCAAAGGGAGAAGATTGCTATTGCCCATATACGAGTTCCATAATCCGTTTTTTATTTTTTATATTTTCTTCAATATTCTTTTGCAAGTATTTGTGGCGCAGTTTCTACCTGAAAAGAACACCAGGAAGTAAACTATGTTATTGGTTTTTTTTTTGAACACTCAGACGAAGAGGGGGGGGGGGGGGGAAGATTCAAAAGTGCATACATATTAAGGAACTACTAATCAAATTTTCTGCACTTAAACCCCTAAAGGTCTCTATGATAGAACCAGCTACTATAGCCAAAATGTTCTAAGGAATCACAGTCAATGGTAGGTATAGCAGCCAAAAATTAAAACTCCAACTGCTCAGTTTTTACCAATTGTTTGCCTTAAAAGCTCCAAATTTTCAAAGTCCATAGCTCAGGGAAGGTATAAAGGACACTGGGAGTGAAATTTTGGTCAAAATTGTCAAAAAGTCGAAAATTGTTTTTTTACCTTAAAATGTTCCTGGAACACCTGTGCATTTGGATCAGCTAACATTTTTCATATCCCCCACTCCATGTGGTCATTACGGCCCTTTCAAATAGTGCTCTTCCCTTAAGGTACACAGGATGCTCCTATATAAAAGCCTGTTTTTCTCAAAACTACATTTCTACACATTCCAAAAGAAGGTCGCGCCTGAGTTTTGCTTCAGATTCAATGAAAACTTCCAAAAGTATTCATAAATAGCAGCTAAACAAAACTATGCTTCAATATTGATGTTATCATTAACATGAATTCCAACAACAAATTTTTTTTTTGTATGAAAAAATCAATAAGTTTTAAGATTAAATTTTCTTTATTATTAAAAAAATATGTACAGCATAATCAGCAAACGTATTTGAAATATCTCTTCATACAATTGTTACCCATGTTTTAGAGTATCAGTTCTGCCAATATAAATGAATTTTGAAAAGTCAATAGACGCGAGCTATATTTTGAAAATGTGCCTATTCAATTCATAAAATAATGTATATATCCTAAACGAATTATCCAATTTTAATGAAATTTGGTGTACCGCCTTATCTCATATAAATACAAACACAGTAAAAATTTAAGAAAAATCTATCAAGAAATGTGGAACTTTCAAATTTCATTCCCAGTGTCCCATAAATTAAACATTGGTAAAAATTACGCATTTAACAAATTAATCCTATATTCGTTGTTTTACTCGATACACCCAATCGTTGCGCAATGATAAAAGAAAGGGATGAACAACAGTGGAAATACCGTGGTATTCACTGGACTAGGCAGGACCAGCCACATACAAGAGGGTGTAATTGCAACTTGCAAGCAGAACTCTGAACAACGACCTCCACCCCATCAAGGCAACCATCCTAAACGGAATTAGCAGTCCAGTTTACATCGATGATAAACTTTGAATAGATACAGAACGGAAGTGAAATGATCCGCCAGACTTTAACAGCAAATTTTTCATGTTGTGAATAACAAGAAAGTCTAATACCAAAATGATGAAAAGTTTATAGTTTTCTAGAAAAAATATTTTTATCAAAAAAAAAATTTATCATCACCTGACTGAATTATTATTGACTGAAGGTTCTTGATTTATGACTATATTCACAGAAAATTGAATAAACAACAACTTTTTCCTTTGGTGTATTTCAATAGATTCAACGGTTTTTGTGTAAATTAAATTAAAAAGAACCCACAATTTGTTGCCTTTTTGTTCTTGTTGTTTTCCGCCCTCAGAAGCTTCGGTCTAACTTAGCGCTGGCAATGGAACTGCAGTTCTTCAGGGCGATGGCGGGTGAAGGAAACTCTGGGTTATTTACTGCGAAATAACACTTGCTAATATTGAAGAATGTCGTTGAATTTTATTTTATTTTATTTAATTTTCAAGATTAATAAAACTTAATAAACAACTAACGTGTAGCACTTTTATTTCTTTATTAATAGAGCACGTAGCCGTGTATAGTCACATGCGATATCGGTTAGTTGGGCACCGATATTTAATGACATAACCGGTACCGCGCAGCCGCCGTATATGCATGTGCGTTAGCAGACGCCTGCAGCTGTGTACCTGCGAGAAAGCAACCGTAGAACACAGGTACACTAAACTTGTGATATTTTGCACACTTATCCGCCTTCTATTTATTAGAAATAACTTGCGCTACAAACCTAAGTATTTACGGCGGTGTTATCGCCCGCTCAGGATAATAGCGCCCGTGACAAAAGTCCAGTCCAATTACTTTTTCCTTTCTTTATTTTCTTCTAAGTGAATGCATGACAGCACAATTCTCTTTTAATGACATTAACACAGTCAAGTCTTTCGTTATATCACAACTCCGTTTTCTTCTCGTATTCGCAACACATTTTCTGTCCTTCACTTTCTATGCATCAAACAGCTGACTGGCTTGCAATCACTCGACACTCATTAACTGATTCACTATCTTCCTTTACGAGGTGACCGTAGATGCAGCTAACACACACACACACACACACACACACACACACACACACACACACACACACACACACACACACACACACACACATATTAAAAACTGTCTCTGCGACGACTCCTGTCTGATTGAGCAAGGATGACGTAACATGGAACTTTCTTGAAGTTCACTTTTTTCTGAAACTTCTAAAAATACGCCGGCCGCCGGACACTTCTCGGATGACTTCCAAAACCCGTTTGTGCCGCCGCTCTGATTGTTGTCACGTGTTCTCAGTTGCGCGAGGCAGTCTAACCTTGCACATCTTTGATAGACGCACCGCTGTGGTGGAGTGAGGTAGCTTGGCCCGACCGACTTTTGTTGTACGCCGGGGCCGTCGCCACAATAGCAAGTAGCACCGCGGGCCAGCCGAGAGCCACGAAACCTTTTCTGCTCTATGCTGATCACTCGGCATAGGCATTAAAACAAATGGGAATCTTATTGGTACTATTATAGTCACAAAGGAACAAATAAAAAAGTTGTTGCTTAAGATACAATTGTAGAAATACACTATGAACACTGGCACACTCCGCAGGTCAGTACACTATTTTAAACAACGTGACTCTATTGCAAGTACATAATGTGAAAAATGGTTTGAATCATTGGAGTGCAGGAAAAAGCAACACAAATAATCGCTACATTATTATTAATTACTGAAAAACAATAATTATTATGGTTTTGCACCATATGGAGATCTCACTAAATTGCAAGTACATTAAACCATTAATCTAATAGTTTTATTTAAAAAGTTAATATTTTCATCCCTACATTTCTAATCAAAATAAACAACTTTGACTTTCACACATGGGGGAAAAAAGGGCATCATGTTTGAATTACATACCACAAATGTACATAGCCTACCTGATATTAGTAAAACGTTTGAGCAGTAGATATTAATTTGCTATTTTATTATTCAAATTCACGGCAGCATATGCTTATTTTGTGCTAATAATGTCCCATCCCCTCTTAATGGGCTTGTAACAAATTGATTGAAACAGTGATTAACCTGTCAGCTCTTTGTGTGGAAAATGTATTAGCAAAGTGATACAATTATAACAGTATAGACCATTTAGTTATATTAATAACGTATCAGATATAAAACTGAACAAAAATTATAACGCGCATTTAAATACAAATTGTGAACCATTTTGTTTAATGTAGTATGTAGATTTTCATCAACACGTTTAAAGCAATAACCAACATTGTAAAAAGCTTTATAAAACTAATCAACCATAGAAATTATCCTATAACATGTCGGTTGAATATTTTGTGAAACGCTACGGCAGGTATTGTGACAAAAACCACAAAATCCAGTAAAATTACTTGTTCTCACTTTAATTGGTTTCAAAACTGAATGTAAAGCCCACGGTTCTCTTTTACAGATGGGCTATAGTCGTTCGTGATATTAGAACACACAACTGTTTTCTTCTCGTAGCCTTGACTCACTCCTTTCTGGGTTTCTTCACTTTCTCTGTGCCTGAAGCAGCTCACTGAGATACAATCACTCAACATTCGCTAACTGCTTCGTTTTTCTCTCGTACACACGCAGCTGACACACACATACACAAATACTGAAATGAAAACTAAAAAGCTGAACTAAACTGTCTCTGGCCACCTTCCCTCCTTCTATAGCTCGGATGACGTAACAAGGTCCTTTCTCGAACTTCCACTAATACGCGGGCCGTTGGACAGTCCTCGAATGATCTAAAAATAACCTTTTGTTCTGCCACTCTGATCGTCGTCGCATGTTCACAACAGTCGCACGAGGCAGCCTCACCTAAAGCGTGTTTTAATACATATACCACCAGTACGGTGGATCAGCCCGGCCGTGAACTAGGATGGTATTAAATTCTTCACCATTAGCAAAGTAGTTTCCAAAAAGCTTAATGTTTCGTGCTCAGAAAACGTGGCCCAAATACGCACGGCATTGATTTAGGTTGGTAATGAAATGTGTAGCTCCGCCCGGCCCAAACCCCATTTTTCGCCCCTTTCTAACTTCCTGACAAATGACCTCAATCCAGAAGATCGTCGTAGGGCATCGGTTCTCTAACTGTGGGGCGCGACCGGGGGGATACCGCACCTCAGGGAGGCAATGGAGTGAGAATTATATTGGCAGCGATGCCAGTGTTGCAAAATACAATTTTCATATTTACGAATCATATGTTGTTCCCTTTCTTACCATATTATATAAAGTAAGCGACAGAAAAACGAAGGTTTGAAAACCTACAGCGTGTGGTGGAAGGATCTTAAAGTTATGTGTATTGTTACCTGAATACTGTTATGTTAATAACAATCTTGATACTGCTTGTAAGGATGTGAATAGCAGACCTTTATTTTACGACCAAACTTATAGGTAGTTATAAAGATTAGAAATAAAAACATCGATATAGATGCAAGGGGAATATGGGAATATAGTAAGCTTTGAAATTCTCTTCTCTTTCCACGGCCAAACAAATAAAAAAAATTTATAACGACGTTCCATTTGAAGAAACGTTTTATTGCAAAGCTCACATGAATAACGAGGAATATCTGTAAAATGGTTCACTCCACAAAAAAATACATATGCACATAACATGTGTGTTTTAACGTTATGTATATGTTTGTATAGTAAGATTTAGTCTATCTTTAATAGTGTGTGTTTAACAGTTATGCAAGTCATGAAGAGAAAACAGGCTTACATAGGCTATAACAAGAAAATTCAAAATATACGTTTAATTTGGCATACAAATGTCTTAATCATATGTAACTTTAATCAAAATCGTTAAAGCCAGTTTTGAGAAAATTGTTTAAAAATGTTTAACGTAAAGAATAGTTTATGGTGGAATGATCTTCTGTCTTCGTGTAGAATTCTAGAAGGATAACAAACTTAAATACCAACTTAGATTTTTAGTTGACTTTTCGTTTTTGAGTTACGCTGTTCACAGACCGACCGACCGACCGACCGACCGACCGACCGACCAACCAACCGACAGACAGACACAGGCAGACACAAAACTTTTTTTTTGATTCAGTAGCCCCAAAAAATATATATTTTCAGTGAAATATCGACATTGAAGTCTTGGGTGCAATACAATACTTTCCCTATTTACTATAAATAGCACAAAAAGTAAAAATCTGATGTGTTGCACTCACATGACTTTCTCTACTCTTGTACTAACCACTCTTACAAACTCTTATTCCTATATCTTCGTCGTGTTAGTTAAGATAAACATTTGTACAAATTATCTTATTTCTTATTTCCTTGCAGGTGCAAGGGGAATATTAGAATACAGTAGGCTTTGAGCGATAGTCAAACCTTTTAAAGCCTTGAGATTCCGTTCTCTTTGCACACTTAACATATAAAAAATGAATAACGATGTTCCATTTCACGAAAGTTCATAGTTTTCCAAAACTCGCACACATAAAAAGGAATATCTCCGAAATGGTGCTCCCTACAAGAAAATTTATTGAGACATAAATTGTGTATTTTAGCAAGATCTACATTTTTGTATAGTGTGAGTTGGTGTATCTCTAACGGTTTACCAGTAATGCAAAGGTCATCCAGAGTAAATACGACTACAGGAGCTATAGCCAGAAAATTCAAACTATAAATTTCAGTTTTCATACAAATATCTCAAACATATGACGATTTTAGTCAAAATCGTTACAGCCATTTTCAAGAAAATCAAAATTTTCGAAAAAATACAATAGCACTATAGGTTTAAAATAACTGTATAAAATAACTAAGTTGCCGCAAGCCGGAGAATCCTCGTGAGGTGACAGGCAATTCCGTATAACCCGAGTGCAGTCTTCAAGCGCTATGAACTTCCCATAATCCATAACATAAAGCACTTCTGAAAGACACGGAAGAAAGGAATACACCTGTTTTTTCAACTTTAGTCCTGCTACCTTCATTACTACCACAAAGTACCTACTTACATGTTGACAAATCTTAAGCTAGACTAATTTGTATCTGAAGCACAGCTTATAGTCCATGAGTTGTTAAATTCCACTAATTCTGTCTCGTTTCTCATTTTCGGAACTGGCTACGTGATCACTACTGATTTTAAGTGACTGAGCCTTGACCTAATTTTTTTTTGCTTAATTTTGATTAATTGTAACTCTTGCATCTTATACTCTGCATTTATTTCAACTATATTTTGTTAAAGGACGCCCCACATCCGCTGCCCAGGTGACGCTGATCCGCAGAGGTTACATCGTCTCTCCATGCAGTTGGCATACTCGGGTAAGTAGAGAGAGTCTAGCATAGCTAAAGGTTCTGGGTTCCGCATGAGCACCCCGATTAGTGACGTGCTGGCATGCAAGTTTGTTAGTATGCATGCAGACTTCGCTGAAGTGCGGGGAATTGAATGAACTTATCGATATGTGATATGGGCTGAGATTGCAAGATATGCAGGTTATTTATTGCCATTTTTCTCCATCTTTCTATCATTATTTTATGAAATGTTAATTTTACCAGTAAATAATTGCCATATCTATGCTCATAGACAATACAAGTGAACTTCTGCAATGGTGAAATGGACCTTCATTTTATGCACGACCGTACCATAATGTAGCGTTTATACGCCACTGTAATGGAGTTCATTATAACCACCTCCTTATAACAACATTGGTATCAAGCAATCAAAGGTGCACCTGTTCATAACGACGCTGCTAACTACTAATCAAAAGATCTGCATGTAGCGATGAATACTTCGCCGTCTGCGCACATTAACACGCAGCTGAAAGCGAAACCATGAATTCCCCCATATGAAAAAAGCTATTCTTATTATTTAATAATAACTGTTAATATTGCAAATAACATTCTAATAAATTCAATTTGTCTTCTCGTTTTTGAAAGTCTACTATTTTAAGGGTTATAGCATATATATGCTCTCTGTAGCATTGTGTCAAGGCCAAAATATCAATAAAAGTTGAAGACGCAGCTATCGATTCTCGTATGGACAATCGAATAACGAACATAAGATTCAACTGTCTGATTCTAGTGACAATAACATGCAGCGTAGAATATTAAAAACAATTTATAAATGTTTTAAACTTAAACACATGATGGAGCATAAATTCTCTATGAAACTGGAGTATAGAAACAATTAAAATTTCTTATCTTAATTGCTGCCATTGTGCTCTCGTGGCACAATATGCTATTTTTAGTCTGACAAAATATTATAGCTTGTATGTAAACGTTATTTTAAAAGGGAAATTTTGTTTCTTAACCAAAGTTTGCAAGAAGAAGAAGGTTCTGTTGAATGCCACTACATGTGGCATATAATTGTTCCCTGCTCCTGCTTTTCATCACTGTCCTCCCTTCTCATCTTTTTCCAAAGCCCATCAAAGGGGATGACGATGACATGATGACAATCAACGTAAAGGGGGAAGAAAATGCACCCTTAAGGCTCAGGATGAGTCCCAAGAGATGGGGTAGGACTTATCGAAACGATTGCTGCATTATTAGTGCGTCTGTTACAGCCCGCAGGATAAAGGAGTCTCTCCCTAGGGAATTGTTGCTGGTAAAAGGAAATGGTTTTATGTGGATCATCATATGTGAGTGGCGTTCAAAGTGGTATTAACTTTTAAATCTTTACCATAAGATCCCATTATTCCGGATAAGGTTTATATTTGTAGTGGGCTTTCAGGGAATTGAGGCGATTATGCAGGCTCGGAAATAATAATTACATGGAGATTGTTTTCTTAGCCGTATTCTAAACTAAATATCAATTTTTTTTTTCTACTGCGTGATCACAATAAATGAAGTACTGTTTGTCCGTCAGAAGAAGGCGAGCTGATCTTGTTTTTGGGGGCTAATGATTCACATACCAGTGTTGTCAACTAATGTAAGCGAAAAGTCACGTAATCTGAAATTAAAAATTGCCATAAGTCTTTCCCACTTCAAAGCCTGGAAAGAGTGCCCGTTCCGTCTCACAATAATTGCAGGTCAGGCACTGGATGTGTTACGCACAGCCGCTCCAGGATGTATAGTCTAGTATAGAGCAGTAGTTGCGAATAGGAAAGCTAACTTTGGATTAATTGTGCAATTAAAAGACATGTTTATATATGTCTTAAATTACAGGATTACAATTGTAAATTGATGCACAAAATTGTGGAGAAAACATAATATGTAAGGCGTGCTATACCAGTTTTGTTTTTCAGAAGTTAAAAAACGCCTATTTTTCGTATATTGCAAGAGGTTACCAAAATATTAATTTTTGTGTATACATTGATGAATGTTATTCAATGTCACCTATAACTAATTTTTTATTACGTTGTCCCTTTTACATAACTCACTGTGTAATTTAATGGCTACACTAACTCTGCATGGAATTTCAAATTAACTGCTCATCTCTAGGTACGCGTTTAATTTGTGCGCCACTGTATATCTTTTGATTGGGTGCGCAAGAGGCACCTTTGTTTACGTTGCCCGGTATTTCTTGGGTTACGGTTCATGTGCACTAAACTTGAAGAGGCAGGTACCGAAATGTGTAGCCCTGGTCATTAGTTAGCCTATTTCCATGTTAGGAAATACAGCTGTTTCAGATGTGAATAAGAAATAAGATTTGGTAACACATACGTAGGAATAAAGTAGGCTAGAAGCTACAGAACTATTGTACTATGATCGATTATTGGAAGATGTAGCGCTTTAAGACAGTTTTCTGGTTATACGTACTTGCAGATTGCCCGCTTATCACTTTGGTGACTCACGCTTCTCATCGTTGTTACGGAAACACTTATTTTAAACCGTGAAGCTATTGATTCGTCAGAACAAGGACGATATCATACTTCAATAGTTACAGTTTCTCAGAAACCGTTTAATTTTATGTTCTGAAATAGGCGGAAACTCGCTTCATATATCTCAGATAGTAGTCTCCATTAAGTTTATTAAACAACTTAAGCCTCCCACGCACACCCTGAGAAAAAATCCTGTAGTTCACAACCGGCGGCACATTTATCAAAGACTGAGATATTGGAACAGCATCAAGGATGACGCACTCGCAGGGAGAGGGATCATTCCTAGTTAAAACTGTTCTGGCCTATTCAGAGAGTACCATAGCAATGATGAATCTTTCAAAATTACTGTGCTAGTTAAAGACAAATAACTATTTCAAACTGTACTGTCTCTTTTGAAAACGGTTCGATCTAAAAACTTTTACTTACGATTCATTTCAAAAAGGCTGCAGTAACTGTGATTTTAGTTCTAAATTAATGAAAATACACTTAAAAATGTATATCACTGTATTTTGCTAAAAAGACTCTGAATTGTTTCATTTAAACGTTTTTCTCTAGCGACTATATTTGTTTTTACATGCGTTTTGTAACTGTTCCAGTAAAAGCTTATTTTTATCTACCTTCCTAATTTAGATGAACGTTCAGGGAAGTGCTTTTATTATACAATTCGTTTTAAATGCAGTCAAAGATGAGACTGAACCAATAGTCAAACATTTATCTTCTGGCATTGAAATTCCCTACTCTTTCCATGACATGGCGAAGAAAAAAGCTGAATAATGACACCTCCAAAAGAATAAAATAAATATGCGTTATGTTTAAATGGCTTCTTCCTACTCTCCTTTTCTGCTCGTATATAGCTTCCACAAAAACTTTTACTTAAGTTAATTGAGACAAATGTTTGTCTAAATAATTTCATTATACGTTTCACTATAGGTGCAAAGGGAACAGCGGCAGCCAAATGTTACAAAAAACTGGTGATTAAATACTTCCGAGATATTCCATGCTACGTTAAAATGAAATAAAATATTGATAACTTTAAACAATGATGTCACAAAATACTCACTTGAAATTAATTGTGTTTCAAAGAGGGGTATAGTTTTGTATGGTAAGACTTTATTTATCCCTTATGGTTTACAGTTGCATAAAATTATAACGAATTGCCTTCGAATGAAGAGGTCGTCACATGATTATCTCAGAAAAACCAATATATACATCTTATTTGTTATGTAAATATCCTAAATCACGAGTCATTTTTCGCAAAATGAAAACATCGAAGAATGTTGAATGTAAAGAGGGAGTTTCTTCAAAACCGTCATCTTTGCTATTTATCTAACATTTTGGCACTAGTTGTGCTGTTCTAACACGCACGCACGCACACACGCACGCGTGTTGACCTTTTTCTAAAAATACCTTTCTTGCATTTAGGGACTCGAAAACTTGTGTTTTCGTGAAATCACGAAATATGACATTTTTGGGGCAACAGTATGGCGTCTAACCTGCTGGAACTGAGCATTACTTCATAAAAAAATGGCAACGGTGATTATAAACGAGATCAAGAATTAATTTTCATATGAGGAAAAAAAAAAAAAAAAAAAAAAACGGTTGCAATATAACGATGAATTCTTGAATGTGCAAGCATCTGCTAAGATAAGGGAAACCAGCTAAACTGTAGACTAAGCTTGAGTTTTTAACTTATTTTAAAGGAGTGCAAGCAGATAACTTCAGTTTTCTATCACAAAATTCGTGGAAAGAACAGAAGTAACTGCACGTCCTCCAACGTAATTCCATATTGGACAGTGAATGAATGAAATGAGTGAAATGATGCTCAAATGAGCCCGAGGTCCATAGAGCTTTAAGTTACCCGACATTCCTCTTCTCAGGATAAGGGAAAAACCTCGGAAAAACTTTACCCGGATAACTTACCCCAAGTGAGATTCGAACTCACGACCTCTTGAACGTGAGGCAGACACGCTAACCATCACGCTACTGGATAATGGGCGGATAATGGTGGCGGCGGTGGCGGTGTAATAAATAGTAATAATAAGAGTGATACTTTCGTTTCCTCTATTCATTTTCATTGATTAATATTATTATTACTGTTAGCATTATTGGTATTGTTGTTATTGTTATTATTGTTATTATCTTTAATTCCTTAAATGACTAATTTTCCGAATACATTTCAGTATCAATACTAAAGTTGAAATAAAAAGCAATAGTTAAATTGTCTCTTTCAACTGTAACCCATTCGATTTTATCTGTAAAACAATTTGAAATCGCTGAAGTTCCATAACACCGCATTTAAATACTTCGAATCGTATAATGTAAAATGATTATTTTAAAACTCAATTAAGGTTAAAGATATAAGCTGATAATAGCGTGGTAAGAACAGAACAAAATTCTTGCTGCTAGAGCAAGAAGTACGTTCCATTGCAGCATCAGCCATTCTTATCATAATGTTCCATCAGATTCGGGAATCGTGCCAGAAAACGAAGATAACCGCAAAGAATAGTGTCATAAAAGTATGACGGCATTGTTTATATCTAATCTTTACAACAGCGCAGAGCCAGAAATATCGAGATCGAATCTTGGCACGAGCTATCCAAGCTGCAGAGTTTAATGAGGCAGCTAAAGTACATCGATGCCAACGAACAGGGTATATGTCACCAGAAAACACGTTATTTAGTGAATTAGGATGGAAAGGGGGTTTGCGGTGTGGGGAGAGCAGTCTTACAGCAAAGGTGAATAGTTCTCAACGCAGTTATTCAGTTTCTCGAAAATCGTTTCATAGATATCACGCAGAAGGTACTGCTTCGGCCTTACTTTAACCAGGTATTTTACATGATGAGTGTAGAAAATGTAACAAAACGGCAGTTCGACCAAACCCACCCCTGACACCAGTGTGACAAATTAGAAAATCAGCCCAGTTACTTTTCTGTCGCGTTAGTTTTCTTCTAAACTTTCACGCAAAGACACAGTTCTCTTCCACTGAGGTTAACACAGTCTATAGTCTTTCGTGATATAACAACTCACAACTGTTTTCTTCTCATAGCCTTGAGTCAATTGTTTCACTGTCTTTCTTCATTTTCTCTGACTCTGATACATAATTTTAATCGTACAATCAGTCGATACTCTTAAAGCTCCTTCACCTCGACACTACGTATCTTTCACAATACCACACCCACAGCTGTCTCTCACTCACTTGCTCACTCGCTCACTCACCCACACATTTACCAACTTATGTCTGTAACTCTTTCTTCTGCTGTTGCCTCCTTAAATACCGGGTATAAACTCACACGGACCTTTCGCGAACTTCTTCAAACACGCCGGTCGCCAGATGCCCACGAAGGTTCAGAAACCCTTCGTGTAGCGTTTGATTCTTTTTAGTCACGTGCTCGCTCGCATAAGTTTTGTGGAGAGCTTGACCATGCGCCTTTGCTGGCCGTACTGGTATCTGAAGTAGCTCGGCCCCGAACATCTTCTGTTGTGCGCCGTGCCCAACGTTGCAATATGTATACTAAAATTGTATCAAACATTTGGAGCAATCTATGATTGCTTCTTGAGGACAGGATGTTATTTTATTTCTTTTGTCATTAAAAGGAGTGATAAAC
Source organism: Tenodera sinensis (assembly GCA_030765045.1). Classification (NCBI taxonomy): domain Eukaryota; kingdom Metazoa; phylum Arthropoda; class Insecta; order Mantodea; family Mantidae; genus Tenodera; species Tenodera sinensis. The sequence goes on from CM060971.1 coordinate 12,047,001, forward strand.
AGCCGCGCCCTTTTCCTTCAATGTTAAAATATAGTTTCGTACTTAAGAAGTCAGCTTTGGTGTACAAATTGAAGTTAAAATGAACAATTGTATGTGGTAATTATCTTTATAAAAAACATTTCCATTTAATTAATTAAGAACTAATGTTCGCTCTTACTTGTTGATTTTAATTCAGTGCAGACTTAGTTCTGTCTACTTTTATTTTTATTTAAGTCATGATTTAAAGCGTTGTTAGAGTACAAGTTTTAGTTAAAGTGCGCTATAAAACTGTCTAAACTTGCCTGAACTTGGATGATAAAACTTTGTAACTAGTTTGTTGTAGAGTTATTATTTTAGTGGAGTTCTCGGAATTTTGACTGCTCGCTTTCAGTATATACCGAGATTTCTTTAAATTTACTTATGCTATTGCTTTGGGTCGTATGAGAATTTTAAGGATGCTCTACAATACAAATCCAAAGGAAAGAGGGACAATTGAAATTGGGATTAAGGCCTGAACAGGCCGAGAGCCTTAATATGTAAAAGACAGAAGAAGAAGGCCTTTCAAGTGAGCAAATTAGGAACTAGAAGGAGGTGATCAGCCACCTGTTGTTAAGAAAAGAGACAAAATAGAGATTGCGGAAAACTACAAAAAAAGTGATTTGCTTAAAGGCAGAGACGTTCAGAAGTAGGCGTATAACATATTAGACGTACAAAAGAGCATACTTCAACGCGTGACCTCTTGACCTTAAGCTGAAATATAACTTCCTTTGCCGTTTTCCTGACTAGTGCATGGTTGAATAAACTCAAAATAAAATTGGTCGAATCTAATATGTCACTAATCCTTCATTGTTTACTTCTGCATTTAACATAGAGAAGTAGAGATTTAAAAATCTGATGTGTTGCGCTCACATGACTTTGTCTACTTTTGTACTAACCATTCTTACAAACTCTTATTCCTATATCTTCTTCGTGTTAGTTGAGATAAACATTTGTACAAATTATCTTATTGCTTATTTCCTTGTAGGTGCAAGGGGAATATTAGAATATAGTAGGCTTTGAGCGATAGCCAAATATTTTAAAGCTCTGGGATTCCGTTCTCTTTGTACGCTTAACTTATAAAAAGTGAACAACGATGTTCCATTTCGAAGTTTACCAAACTGATACAAAGAATAAGGACTATCTCCGAAATGGTCCATTCTTAAAAAAAAAAAAAAAAAAAAAAAACGTAAATTGTGTATTTCATCAAGATCTACATTTTTTTTTGTACAGCAAGATTTGGTTTATCTCTTACGGTTTACCAGTTATTCAAAGGTCATCCAGAGTAAACAGGACTACATACTCAAAATATACATTTCTTTTGTCGTACAAGTATCTTAAACATATGGCATTTTAATCAAAACCGTTAGAGCCATTTTCAAGAAAATCAAAATTTTCGAAGAATTGTCCATGTAAACGGTAGTTTAGGGTGGGGCTATTTTCTTCAAAATGTTCGTGTCGCATGCTTGAAGGACATGAAACTTAAATACCAACTTTGGTTTTTAACCGACTTTACCTTTTTGAGTTATGCTGTCCACAGGCTAACAGACTGACACACACGGGCGCGCGCGCGCACACACACACACACACACACGGACGCACGGACCTTTTTCAAATTTTTTTTTTTTTTTTTTTTTTTTTTTTTTTTTTTTTAAATTCAGGGTGCCTCTCCATATATTTCCGGTGAAATGTCGACATCGAATTTTTGGCTGGAATACAATACTTTCTCTAGTTGGTAGCAGAGAAAGTAAAAATGAGTTTAATCATTTCTTCTTTTTCTCCTAAAATCAATTGTTTAGCCACAAAATGGCATTCAATAATTGAATTACATTGGCTATTACAGGAAGCTCAGAAAAGCTAACGGTAAAATCTACTTGCTTGAATAATGTTCGGAAAGCTTGAAAGATAACCAATGCTCCCCTCCCTTCGTTACTTGAAGTTGATAAACACTTGGGCACATGGCGAAACTATAACTATTTTGGAGACTGGTCTACTTTAGACCATTCTTGTCAACAATCATTATGTAGAACTGTATTAACAAATTTGTTAGCTCAAGATTTATAATTTGAACCGGGAGCATTTTTTTTTTTCAGGGGAACCGAGTTTGAGTTATATAAGTAACTATTTTATAATCACCATTGGAATTGCTCTCTACTTAAACACTGTTTTAAACTGTTAATTTCCCCGTTTGTTGTGAATATTAATAATACAGCTTACCTGATGATGAAGCGAAGCGGTTCACGTTAAAAAATCAGACTGTTGCACCCAAGCGCTTTATCTACTCTTGTGTAAACTAATCTTAAAAACACTTATTTTTCTATCTTCTTAATGTTAACCGTGATAAATATTTGAGGAAATCACCTTATTGCTATTTAGTTAGGTGGAAGGAGAATATGTGAATTTGGTAAGCTTTAAGTGAGTCACATTGTTGAAGAACCGGTCGCTATGTGATGTCTTTGATGTTTCGTTGACTAATAGATGAAAGCACCAATAACGTCCTCCTATTAGAGCGAAGTATAAGAATTGGAAAAGCCAAGCGAGGAATATTTGACAAATTCGTATTAATAGGATCTACATTTGTTTGTGTATATGGAACGAGGCAGCACCTACTTTTTAGAAGTAGAAAAAGTAGGTACTCTCCATCTCTTTCTAGGCTCAACTGATCTAATTGTCGACGGACTCTTAAACTCAACTCACTCACGCACGCACTCACGCATCACTCACGCACTAACGCATTCACTCACTCAGATGCTCAGTGACTCGCTCACACTTACTCACTCACTTACCCACTCACACGAACTACCAAAAATAGTGGATTTTCTCCGGAATACTGAACTTAGCGTCGCTTATATAACACTTTCCATTAATTGTTTATTTGGTATCCTATTTTAATATCAGGTTTTGTTTCTTTTGTATGTCCATTTCTAGTTCCACTGGCACTAGGACCATTCCCTTTTCTTCCTTAAAACAAATTTATCCATCACTTGTTGAAAAGAATACGTGCACGTAAGTGTAATGCAGAATATTCAGGTCAATACTGATAGTTTACTGTGCTAGATAGCAGGGTTTTTCCGTGTAAAAGTTAATTTAAAAATAATAAAATTTTATTTAGTAGACAACTATTGGCTTCCATTTAATATACACATATTCTACTTTTGAAACCCTCATTAATAATGTAATTTATAAATTTGTCTCCTGAGAGAACTGATTTATTTACTAATTTGCCGCATGAACTCCCAAAAAGCTTCGTAAGATTAAAAGGTCAATTAAATTAAAATTGTGCACTTTGTTTTTGATAGTGCACTGAGACAGCAATAAAAGTTTCAAAAGTATACATAAGTACATGTGTAAGTTCGGACTCAGTGTCAGGGTACCTTAAATTATTAATTCATTAGATGCAAAAAACGTTATTATTTAAAGCTTGTTATTAGTAATTATATGTCCACTGTACCAGAAAAAGCTATTTGATACTGAAGTAATGAAAAGTCAATAGCTATAAAATTACAGAGGAATCAATTCTCTCAGGTAGCAAGAGATGTAATGTTGAACTTTATTGGCTAGCGCAAGACAAGAATCATGAAATTAACTAAGCAGTCAAAGTTTTAATTGGTCCCTTGGAGAAAGACGCTTTCAGAAGGGCGGTCCTCAACTTGGAAACAAGAGTTAAATAGGAAGCGTCGCGACGCCTCGCCTTCTCTGTCTTTCCGAGTGCATCTGATAATCCCTCTGTCTGTTCTTGGCGTTTCTCTCAGCTGAAGAAAGGGTCATTGTCTCCAATGTGGCAACTGTCTCGTAAGTTATTATTATAGCGTTTTATTGATTCTCTTCACACCTCCCATTTACAGACCATGGCTGGCAACTTACATTCAAATTGTAATCGAAATTACATATTCAGAAAAATAATAATTATGGTCATTTAATAATTATAGTGTCATCCTTTCTAAACAAAACCGACATACATCAAGAGAAAGGAACTTCAGTGCTTGATCGGCGGCAAGGAATGAACCAAAGGCATTGGGAGACATTGTCAAGCGGCGTGAAGCATTGTTGCCTCAAACTATCTTCTCAACATGTGCCTACAAAACGCTAATTCAGCTTCAAAACGGTTGCATCGAGGATTGGAGAATGCTGCTTCAATATGTAAGTTCTGTAAATTAATGTTCACTCCCATATCTATAATGTAATCCTTCTCTTACTGTTAGATTGTTGCATTTGAAGCTTTCAGCACTCCATAACTGTTGTTTCTTTAAGAAAGCAATGCCTTACACACGGCCTAAGAAGCTGTATTTACTTTCTATACCCTACGCACAGAATATAATTATTATGAGTATGGATTTGATATTAATTTTCATCTTCTACCCTAACACTTTAGACATTTCTGTCTGTAGCTATAGTGTCACCCTCTATCCGACTCAAAATATATACACTTTCAGTAAAAGATTAATCCCATGGCCGCGTTACGAGCGCTGCGCAGCTTAAACTGGTGAAGCGGCTGCCAACTTTGTGCCTCCAGCCTGCAGGAGCACCAACCTAGAGGCGTTGCTTTCTCTAGAGTTCATGAGTTCCTTCTACCCTATATTTATTTAACTGGCAAGTCAGATAAGAAATGATTTAAGTTATAGTGTGACAAAAAGGGAATTCGACGAATCCACTCCTGCCACCAGTGTGACAAAACGACGAAAGCAGGCCAGTTAGTTTTCTATCATTTTATTTTTGTTCTTAAGTTTTGGACAAAAACACAGCTCTCTTCTACTGACGTTAACGTAGACTACAGTCTTTAGTAATATTATAACTCGCAACTGTTTTCTTCTCATAGACTTGACGCAGTCCTTTCACTGTGTTTATTCACTTTCTCTATCTCTCGTACACTAACTCTGACCATACAATCACTCAACACTTATTAAGACTTCTTCACTTCAAGCGTCGTATCTTTCACGACGACAGTTACACACACGCGCGCACACACATACACACACACACACACGCGCGCGCGCGCAGCTGTCTCGCACTTACTGTCATACTGGCAGACTCGTGTGTAACTGTCACTCCTCTAATTCGTTGCCCCATCTACTTATATAGCGGTGATACGCTCCACGGTCCTTTATGGAACTTCTGCAAACACGCCGGCCACCGGATGCCTCTCGAAAATTGCAGCAGTGTTGCTAAGTGCCGCAGTTATTGTTATTAGTAGACCGCAGGAGTACGGGCCCTACATCGGCGGTTTCAGTTAACCAAGCAGACGGCGTGGACAACCTTTTTTGGAAAAGGGCTTCTATCGTTACGCTGGGTTGCTCTGCGGTCCACATTATTAGATTTCTTTGCCGTATTAAATAGGACATAAATTCTAAGATTAACAAATTAGTTTAAAATGTAGCTAATATATTGATATTTTATTTTTATTAAGATGTTAATTATATACTAGCTATTTTGAAGATTAAATTAAATATATACATATTTTTTCATGTAAAATCTAATTCCAAAGTCTAAATCGAACAATATAAATTATAAATAAGGTATTATTAACCCTTGTATGTTTAGTATACATGTTAGTTTGAAATTTAAATGAAATTTTTATATTACAAGAATTGAGTTACGTAGTATTTTGCCTTCAATGCGACACCTGACACTGCTTCTCACGAACAACACATCCAATATCTGGTTTGATTGTTGTAGCAACTCGAAGCGAACTCTCCAGATGACTCGTGTTCTCGTTGCACACTTCAAATGTCTCATCCTGGGGAACACTTGTTCGCATGTATATGCTACCTAAAAGTGATGCGAAACAAGTGCATGTCTATTTATGGCTGGATATTTTTCTATGGGAAAGTAGTCGCGATAGAATTGTAAGGGGACATTGTTAAACTTATTCTTTAGGTCTGAGGCACATTGAAAATCAACGCACTCCATTTGCAGATCTTCGGTGACCTCGTTAAATAGAGAAAGGGGAAGAAAACAGTTTGAAACGTACAGTATTCTCCTTGAAGTCTTGAAGTCTAACGCGAAATTAGTTTCTTAATTCTGATATAATTTCTGCGTATTTTTGAGTTTAGGTCATCCCACCTTTATAGAGCTGGAAAATACATAAAATTGTTGTTTCCTATTTGTGATTCCCAAAGTCGTAATTTTGTTTCAAATGACTTCACGTGATCAAACATAGTAGTAATCAATTGGTTTTTACCTTGGAGACGTGAATTAAATTTGTTCAGTTGTGTCTACTAGGAAGGAAAAATCACACATCCATTCTGCACCTTTAAAGTCAACAATAGGTTTGTTCTCTGCCTCCATAAATGTTTACAATTCGTTTTTTAGATCAAACACTCACTGCAATATTTTGCCACTGCTCAACCATCTTATTACAGTATAATAAACAATATCTTCAATTCCGAATGGAGATTTTGTAAGAAATTCTGTATGTCGTATGCCACGTGAACGAATGAAATTTACTACTTTTACAACGACTTTCAAAACATTATCTAAATTTAGCAATTTGACACAAGATTTTTTTTTTCTTTTTTTGTGCATTAAGCAGTGCTATTCCATTACAGAAATGTTTCCATTATTAGCTGCCTCTGCCCGCACTAATTTAATTAACCTTCTCGTTTTCCTGCAAACGCAGGAGCTCCGTCTGTTGTTACACCAGATAGATTTGTATATTTCAAGCCAAGCCGGTTCAAGGTTTCAGTGAGACCCCCATTAAATTTGGCTTTAGTGGTACATTTAATTGGGACACGAACAGGTAATTCTTCTGTAATATTGAAATCTTTATTAATTCCCCTTAAGAAAATTGCTAATTGGGCAATATCGCTAATATCACTACTCACGAGTGTCAGAGAATAGAACTCAGAATTTGTGGCTCGATATTTTAAAGTTCTCTATGCTGGACGCTAATTCGTCAATACGGCGAGCTAAAGTCTTTCAAGATAAGCTTAATTTTGTGAACTGCGTTTTTTTGTCAGGACATATATCAGCAACTCTCAATACATTCTTTAACAAACACGTTATCTGAAAATGGTTTAGATTTCTTTGCAATAATTTCTGCTACTGCGTAACTCGTTTTTACCGGAGATTCAGTTTCAAGTGACAATTTCTTAAAAATTAACTGCTGTCCCGAAAGTTTAATTTTAAGCTCGGATACTGGTGTCGTAATGTTGCCTTATGTTATACTCCTTAAACACTGCTTTCTTATTTACTCCAGTAATAAAAAAAAGAACAAGAAATTGTCCACCTTATTTCAAATAAGGTGTAGACCAGAGACTGCCTTTCTGATTTACTGGAAAAAATACGAACTGGTTTGAGAATTCAGTGTCATTCTGGCAGGTTGTCACAGTAGCTTAATGGTTAGAGCACCCGCCTAGTAAGCGGAGGTTCTGTGGTTCAAATCCCAGCTGTGGCATTGCATTTTTAAGTTCCATTTCTACCTCTCAAAGAAATACTATTTTGAAAGACACTAATAGTAAAGCACACAAGGAACAATTTTAATGCAATTCAAACAAGAACCAATTGAGTTTAAATGGTAGGTCACAATTTAATATTTATGCAACATAATAGTACATGCAAACATTCCATTCACAACTTTGGACAATCCTTACTTTATATCATTTCTGGCAAAATACGCAAATCAACATATTCCAGGAGAAGCAACAATGCGTACCAGAATACGATTGTCAAACTTCGAGAAAGCGTCAATGGTAAAAAAAAATCTGATGTGTTGCACTCACATGACTTTCTCTACTCTTGTACTAACCATTCTAACAAACTCTTATTCCTATATCTCCATGTTAGTTAAGATAAATATTCGTACAGATTATCTTATTGCTTATTTCCTTGTAGGTGCAAGGGGAATATTAGAATACAGTAGGTTTTGTGGGACAGTCAAATCTTTTTAAGCTTTGAGATTCCGTTCTCTTTGCACGATTAGCATATTGCATTTCGCTAAGTTTTCCGAAACTCACACACACACAACAAGGAATATCTCCGAAATGACTCACCCTACAAGAAAATTTATTGAGACATAAATTGTGTATTTTAGTAAGATCTACATTTTTTGTATATTATGATTTGATCTATCTCTAACAGTTTACCAGTTATACAAAAGTCGTCCAGAGTAAATACGACTACAGGAGCTATAGCCAGAAAATTCAAGATATACATTTTATTTGTCATAAAAATATCTCAAACATATGACACTTTAATCAAAATCGTTAGAGCCATTTTCAAGAAAATCAAAATTTTCGAAACATTTTCCATGTAAAGGGTAGTTTAGGGTGGGGCTATTTTCTTCAAAATCTTCGTGTCGCGTCCTTAAAAGACATTAAACTTTAATACTAACTTTGGTTTTTAACCGACTTTTCGTTTTTGATTTATGCTGTCCACAGACTGACACACACACACACATGTACCTTTTTCTAAAAATGCTTTTTTTTTTTTTTTTTTTTTTTTTTTTTTTTTTTTTTTTTATTCAGGGGGTCTCAAAACATATATTTCCGGTGAAAGCTCGACATCGAATTTTTTGGTGGAATACAATACTTCCCCTACTTACCAGTAGAGAAAGTAAAAATGGGTTTCAGTGTATGAGTTTACAGACCTACCTAAGTGGTAAGATATGTGGCAAGTGTGACCATCGGTATAATTTCTGATAACTGTGTAGGGAAAGAACTTATGCTATACAAAATTCATGTAATACAAAACATTATGGCTATGCAGTGTTGAAATGCTTGGCGAAAAAAAGGAGAATAACTTAAATGACAATGTAAACCTTCTCATATACGCTCAATTAACCTCATGCGATATCAAAGGAAGCTTCTCGCAGTACAAACATACACTAACTGATAAAGGCTGAAGTTTCATCTTTGTCAAGCTGCTTATGCACGTATTTGTGCACTGTAATTCTTTCTTATTATGATGAAAAAGATGTAATGATGCAAGTTACTTTCTCGGAACTGGTTAGATAAAGCAAATACTGTGCAATGTAATTCCTTCTTATTATGATGAAAAAGATGCATGTTTAATGATGCAAGTTATTTTCATAGAACTTGTTAGATAAAGCAAATACCTTTCCTTAGCTTTATTTCAACTTTTTTTCGGAGGTATTAAAGTTTGTCTTCAAAAACAAGAAGGAAGGAACGAATGCTGTTTCACTGAGTTAATTGTGGAACTACCTTCAGTAAAGAAAGGAAAAAGGGAAGAGCTTAAAAGATTTCGTCGACAGCACAACACTTATGCACATACGGAATATAGAATTGCTGTATGTAAGGCAATTCATATACTCAGCAATTGTAACTCTGACCCACACAGCGTGAGCTACATTCTCGCGGAGTTACTTAGGCTCGCCACGGAACAGTTCAGGCGCACTCAACTTGCGCTAAATATCCCACACTGCCGCGCTCTAGTTGTTAGTTACGTAAACGTCACACGAGGCAGCCTGCCCTAGAGCGCGTTTATCTGCTCGCCAGCCTGCTACGTGGTGTGTAGTAGCGCAACCTCGACCGTCGTTTGTTGTGCGCCAGGCACAGAATCGTAATAATTATGCTATACCAGTTGGAAAGGAAACTCAGCTTAATTCACGAGGAACACTCATTAAGGATCTCATATAGGTGACCTTAGAGGTTCTTGGGGTAAATATGTAGTCGATTGAGAAAGTTTTAATTATTAATTTAACAGCTATCATGGAGTATTAGTTCGAAGGAGCGTTATTGCGAAAGCTTAAGGTTCTAGATCTAATTCCCGGAGTCTCAGGAGTTGATTACAGTTACATCTACGTTTAAAGAAACTAGTTTCAAGGTAGCGACATTCCAAATTTGAGATGTTTCTCAAGATCTGCAATGCTGCATTTTAGTGACTTAATCCTGTTTGTTGCGGTGCTATACAGTGTGAAACCGAAATTATAATGTCAATATATATATATATATATATATATATATATATATATATATATATATATTATTATACAAAGAAACAAAAGGAGATTCTAGTCAATAGTTAAGGGGAAGACATAATAACGCTGAATAGATTAAAGTCTCAAGAATGGAAGCCTAGGCAGATTTAAATGAGTGATAAGGTTACAATTGTTGTTTGTACGAAGCCATACTGATCCCGCGGGCTGATTCCTATCTTACATGACGTATTCTAAAGTTAGCCAATGGAAATCGCTTCCTTCGTGTTGCTCGCGCAAAAACAAATGCAACACAAGACACTCGTCTTGAATCGAGTCGAGATAACGCACGTGCAACTTGGGAGTTGTACGTAAGCTAGCGCGTATACATAATTCGGTGGTTGCTAAAGGGTGACAAAGTTAAAGTGTTATAACGTTGTAGTTGAAGTTACAAAGTTACATTCTATTTAAATCTCGTCGGCAGTTCTCTACAAATCTGGAAATTTACAAAGTTGGTTAATTCTTCGTTTGGTTCCATTCCTACCATAACTCACGCATACCCTGTAGATTAGGACCTCTTGCTAGAGCTAGTCCGGACACCATACACGAGATCTTATAGGTCTTAAAGGCGACGTCTTCGACGGAGAGGAACGTTTGCGTCAAGTGTTTAGGACATGCAAAGGTCAGCTTCATCCTAGGAATTAAAAAAAGGCTTTAGGTGTAATTCCGCATTTAAAAATAATAAAGAAGTTATGTGCTCATTGTTCTAACCCTCGTAGACTACAGGAAGTTAGTGATAACCTCACGGAAGAACTCACAAATTCCTGCTGAGTTTAGACGAGTGAGTGACATTATTATAATGATATATGCTGCCTGTGCAAGAGCAAATATTTCTAGCATCTACAAGATAAAGATTTTTGTGCGTCTCTGGCGGGAATTTTTTCCTGGCAATTCTCGGTTATCCTTGCGCTGTGAGGAAAGCTCGTGGTACGGATTACCATATGTATTCAACATTCTATAGCTGATACTGTGAGGAAGCTGTGGACGACTCATGCCTGGGAGGTTCGCGGTCCAAATCCGACTAAAACCGTTCTTCCTTACCGAGGTTTTTGACAGGGTTTTCCTCAGATGTTAGCGCAAATTCCAGGAAGTGAGGCAGGATGTGCTTCGTACCTCGCTGTAGTGGTCGCTGCTCTCCTCCTTGATGGCTCCCCCAGGGGCCTACTTGAGGTACAGGTTAGGCACATCTGGGGTCCCGAGTCGCTCACCATCATTCCTACTGATCCCAAGGTCGCGGGTTCTAATGCGCACTCTGACTTCTTTTCCGTCATTTCCCTTCATTCCATTTCCCTATCTTTCAAGTGTACTTTCAGACACGTGGTGTATGGCGATACCGGAAAGATGACGCGGATGCTGGCGCATTGTAACTGCCGTTGTTGGCGGTAGCTGGCGTTGGATGGTTACTGTCTTCTCGTGGGTGGGGACACTTGTACACAGAACGCCACAGATAATCTCACTACACATTGCATCTACGTCACATTATTACCTTTTCGGCTAGAGCAGGACACGCCATTTAGGGACTGAAATTAAAGTGGAAAACTTACGAGTGCTCAGGTTAGCGGAATCTGTGATGTGCAAGAAGATTTTCAGGAAATGCAAATTGAAGCTTGAATGGCGTTCTTTAAAATACATAACAAGGTATAACTTCATAAGAAAAAAGTAAACAGACGTGTATTCTCACTGTAATATCAGTATTTATTCAGCATAGAAGCAAAACTAAATAAATCAACAAATATATAAATAAATAAAGCAGTATATTTTCCCTCTAACTCAAAGTATAATTGGTTAATTTACCTTTGCTAACCTATTGCTGTTCACAGAAACACAACAGGGATGGACAAAAATATAACACAGTTTTATTGCCATGATATGTCTGTCATATTACTGTAAACATTATCTCTAATACATGACATAAATCATAAGCCGCTATATACAACATGTTCTTCTATTCCTACATAATATTTCTGTTTCCATTTGGTTTCAAATAGGAGTTTTCAGCAGTTGTATAATACAAAAAGTTTTCCTTGCCAGCATACATATAATTATGGCAAGTGGTGTGTGTGTGTGTGTGTGTGTGTGTGTGTGTGTGTGTGTGTGTGTGTGTGTGTGGGTGTGTGGGTGGGTGGGTGGGTGGGTGGGTGGGGGTGCGTGCGTGCGTGCGTGCGCGCGCGCGTGTGCGTGTGTGTGTGTGTGAGAGAGAGAGAGAGTTTTCTCCCTTATTGCTGTGTCATGAAGCCGCCACGGTCTGTGATAGGTAAGTGAAGAATGCGCTTCAAAGAAGTCCAGAAAAGGATTCAAAATATGACAGAGACTATCCTTGGCGCTCCTTGTACGACACCGGACATGCAAGATGGTGACTGCTTGGGGTGAGCCCGGTGCCGGTAACTCAGCACTTTTGAGGGACCTCCGCGCATCTGTGTGACCCATCTGTATGCGATCCTGTGACATCCTGAGTTTCCATCGTTTCACCCCTTCCTCATGGAGGAGTGTTAGCCTCTAAGTTTGTGTGGGGGCAGTGCACCAGATGCTCCCCTACGTACATACACCCTATCCTTAAAAAACCTGTTAAGAATTCCTATATTATTCCTAAACATCCTGACATTTCACTATTGTCTATCACAAGCTTGCAGAATGAAAGACGCCTATGGCTGTTCTCTCTAGTGCGTGTGCGCGTGTGCACGAGTGTGCGTCTGTGCGCGTGTGCCTGTGGCGATATATTTTGAGGAATAAAGGAAAGAATTTCCTGCATCCCTGTGGATTTGGGATCATACAACTGCATGCATAAATGAAAGCCTACAATTCCATTGGTATACCTACAACAAATGGTTCGTCGCTCTTTAACTGGCTTAATACCCCAAGGGAGTTTATATGTGGCATTTAACTGGTGTGGAAATCCCAATGGCATTGTAATCTCCTGCTCCGTGGTAAATCTTCTTAGCTTTTCATTACCCTTGTTATCGACAAATACTTTGTCTGAGCACTGCGTTCGTTTTGCTCTTAAAGATTAAGAAGTCCTCTTTATTTTAACGCTACGAATTGTACCGATGGAATAAATATTTCTTCTTATAATATTCTTCTGTGTTTTGGTAAACAATCATATAATTTTTTTCGTGATTTGTTATTCAGATAGATTTAAGCACTGTCTACTAAAAGGAAGGAGTACTGCATCCCAACGAAAAAAATCGAGGTCGATATTTCACTCGAAGTTTGTTTCAAGCAATTTTTAAAAAATCTATGCGTGCATCTTTGAATAGAATAAATCAAAAATAAAAGATCGGTTAAAAACCAAGGTTGGTTTCTAAAGTCAGCATCCAAAGACACCCCCACCAAATTAGAGGTATATCTAGAATTTTCTGGGAAAAGCCTCCGAAGTCTTCTTCACTCTGGATGACCTCTCCATACCTCGTAAACCATAAGAGATAGACAAAATCTTATATACAAAAATGTGGATATCATCAAGGCTCGTACTTCTTTTCATAGTGAACACTTTCCTACTTTCATTGTTATATCTTGATTTCAAAATGCACTTTTCTTAAATTTGAAGTCATTCGTTCTTTCTTTCCTGGGCATGCAAGGAGAACAGAATTTCAAAGTTATCACACAGGAACCAGATCTTCAGATTTAACTATTTGCTTAAGTGTACTTTATTTTCCTATTCACCTTTTTGCTACAAGAAAGTACTAGTACAATAATTTCAATTTCTGCAAATGTTTATCTCGATTCAAAAGAGAGAAGAATAAGGCTTTGAGAATGATTTGTTAAAGCAAGCCTACAAAAATTATATGATTGCAACATAAGATTATTTTCATTTAGTATGCAAATAGACAAGTGTTGGATTAAATTCTTTCAAACACAAACATTCCTCACTGTCATTCACTCGCTTTTCATTATAAAAGGCAGACAAACTCTCACTGCACAGAATATATAGATGTTAAAGTGCATAATTTATTTAAATAATGTTTTTTAGTTAGTCATTTCTTGTTATTGACTTTTATTTTTCAAATACTTACTCTGCTCTCAAATAATTATTTTTCCTTATGGCCGTACAAATATCGTGAAATATGAAAGATCATAACAGCGACACGCTCTCTAAAAATCGCGTGTATCCTTTATTTCTGTATAAGTGGGGAGGGCGGGTTTGCCTCCACCTACTTATCGCCGAACAAACCTCTTTAATTCTTTGCTCCCTGAGTGAGTGAAGGGGAAATGCTTCTTACAGAAAACAAAGGACGGGGGTGGAGCTACAAGTTGATGTGATTTACTCATAAGGGCAAGGTTGGGCATTGCTGATATGGTATAACGAAATGTTTATCTGGATAAACAAGAAGTACTAGAACAGGCTTGTCGCCTAGGAGCCACCTCCCCTACTCGGCTGAGTATCTCCACTCATACCAGCAGGCTACATGGCGCAATTGTAACTAGTAAACGGTATTCAGCATGACAATGGGCGCGTTTCATCACGAATGGAAAGATTATTTTTGCGTTTTACATAATGAAAACCCATTTTATTTAATTTGTGATTATTTATAGGCACGTATTTTATTTTAATATTGAACTCCATTTCAACAAAGTACAAATCAATGAATACGGCAAGCTCGTTATATCAATACGTTTATATATTTTCTTAAAACATGTGTGTTACTTATTTACTTAAGTATAATCATCGCTGGACATTAATTAATATTTGGAGAATCAAAAGATCATACTACAAGTGCTATCATATTTTTCAACATTATGATTAATTTTATTGCCATGTAGGACCACAGAGGACTGAGGAATTGAAACCCCAGTTCAGCAACAGACTCACTAAAAGCAAGCCGTCATGAACTTCCAACATCATTCAACAATGTATTAGAACCAGTTATCTTACTTCAAAATGTAATCATGTAAAAAGCAGATTTAGGTCTTCAATAACAGATATGATTTTGGTTTATATTTGGCTTTGAAACCTCATTGAAATAAATGAATAATAAGAAAACACGACCGTCGATCTATAAATGATTTAAAATGTACAGTTTCCACTAAACATCCTTTGACGTTCCGTAAAGTGGTGTGGGAGCAGTTGCTACCCTCCCTCTGGTTTCTTTATTGAAATACCTGTAATGGAATAACACGTTTCATTAAAAACAGCTTGATAAAGAGTAAATAGAGAAAGTCATGCGAATCTAATAGTATATAATTCTCATCATTGTAATTAAATGAGATAAGTTTCATGCGAATTGGTGCTCTTTCATTGTCGAAATATTATTCATAGGTTTATAATCTAATATAAAGCGAAACTGGTGAGAAAGTAAGTATAAGGGCAAAAATGTTACTATCTCGTGTAGTTTTTGGAAAGGCTGCAGTTCAATGAATGCATTATGGAAAACTAAGCACACAGTCGCAATGTGGGCTACGTAATGAAATTGCGATAAGGAAGCCGTTTATCTTCATATGAAAAACCAACAGTAGATATTGAGTGGGCTGACACAGTCGCCAAGCTGTCTCTATGAACTTTGACATTTTCTTTCCCTCAAGGAGCAGGAAGAACAACTTCAGCTGTGTACCTTACTGAAAATTAGTTTTCTAAACTGAAATCTAATAACGCGCCAGATGGTAAAAATCAGATATACATTGAGTTGAGAAGCACAAGCAACACAAATTAAATTGTTCATGTGCCTGTCATCAGAAGTTACTTGTAGCCTCTTAAACTAAGTCTCTGCTTCGCTTATTTATATAAAAAGTGTGTTCCTTTACTCGCATATTCGAAAGCATTGCGCCTTATGATTCATCTACTTCAGTGTATCAGTTTTTTTTGTTTTTTTTTTTTTTGCATGGACATAATAACCAACGCCTGTGAGATTCACTACCTGGTTTGCTTAACACCTTAAGTAGGTCCTAGTAGCCAAGGCGATCTAAGGTCATTCGCCTTGCAGAAAGAATTTGAACTCTGTTTCGATACAGCGTTCATTACCGTGTTATAACGGGAGAGCGAAAAACTTCCGAACTAGCTGCGCGGTGTTTTGCCGGCCGCAAAAGTTCCAGTTCGAAACTTTTTTTGCTTTCCCGGTAGCATTCATTTCGCCCACCCCTTCCACAAGTGTTACGCTTTCTGTGACATGTCTCCTTGAAAGTTGGTATTAACCAATCTGAAAATATACTACTCTTAATAATTGAAATTAGAAGTTCACAAATGAAGCACATGTTTTTCATTACACTGTCCTTAAATACTACTACAAATACCTGCACTTATACTTACAGTTTGTATAAAGCAATATAAACAAAAAGAATGGACATATTTCTTCATAGAATTAGGTCTTTGCTTTTATTTTTCTGCTGTGAATTTTATTGTAACATCTTTTGGCGTACTCTATGCAGCGATATTCTGTGAATATTACACCAATTTTTGTATTTTTAATTTTAATTTTTATTTGTAATATAAGTAAATTTGACTAATAGTTAAACCAAATTAATGGCAATAGAAATCGACTGATTTTTAAAATTAAGTTTGCATCTTTTTTTCATTTCTTGAGTACCTTTCAAAAAACGCATACACCTATAAGCAACTTGTGGTACTTGACTAGTCAAAATGCTGTTTTATCCTCTTCTATCACTAATGCAATCAGTTGATTTATATAGCATCATGTCACAAGCTTCTACAAATTCCTAGAACTGTATGTTATTAGGAGAAAGGGGGAAACAGTTAAAAGCTGCAGGTCTGCTCAAGCTATGACATAATACTCGTAAATATAAATACAGGTAAATGCCATACGGCTGAAGCTAAAATTACGCTCTTTTTTCTTACATGCTTGCACGACTATTCTGTTTATATCTGAAGTAAGTTTTAAGCTTGTAATTAACTATTATTGTCCGAGCGTTAACCTAGTAATCACTAAGCGAGAAGAAACTAGGCAACGCTGCACGCCTGTCATTCGCTACAGCGTTGGAGCCTCTGAAGGTCATGCGCAGGAGGTTCCCCGCAAACTTTAACTCATATACAGATGAAGAAAGCTTTTGAGAGGCAGAGTTGAGCTTTCCAATTACATTCTCTTTGCATGAACAAAGGATTAGAAAAAGTAATGACGTATACCTAATTGAAAAGGATCTATCTATCTATCTATCTATCTATCTATCTATCTATCTATCTATCTATCTATCTATCTATCTATCTATCTATCTATCTATCTATCTATCTATCTATCGATCTATCGATCGATCGATCGATCGATCGGTCGGTCGGTCGGTCGGTCGGTCGGTCGGTCGGTCGGTCTGTCTGTCTGTCTGTCTGTCTGTCTGTCTGTCTGTCTGTCTGTCTGTCTGTCTGTCTGTCTGTCTGTCTGTCTGTCTGTCTGTCTGTCTGTCTGTCTGTCTGTCTGTCTGTCTGTCTGTCTGTCTGTCTGTCTGTCTGTCTGTCTGTCTGTCTGTCTGTCTGTCTGTCTGTCTGTCTGTCTGTCTGTCTGTCTGTCTGTCTGTCTGTCTGTCTGTCTGTCTGTCTGTCTGTCTGTCTGTCTGTCTGTCTGTCTGTCTGTCTGTCTGTCCTGTCTGTCTGTCTGTCTGTCTGTCTGTCTGTCTGTCTGTCCTGTCCTGTCCTGTCCTGTCCTGTCCTGTCTGTCTGTCTGTCTGTCTGTCTGTCTGTCTGTCTGTCTGTCCTGTCTGTCCTGTCTGTCTGTCTGTCTGTATCGGACATTTTTAATTAAATAACAAGAAATATCTCGAAAACGATTCACTTCAGGCAAAAAATAATAAATATATTTAAAAATGTATTGAAATAAATCGTATGTTTTAACGAAATCTATATTTTTGTTAGGTAAGATGTCTGTTTACGGTTTATCAATTATACAAAATGCATTCAGAATGAAGTAGAGTTCGAAGACGTTTTCGAAAAATGTTCCGTTTAAGGTTTCTATCTGTTTCATGTAAATCGAGCTAAACTTTTGTGGAAATAATTTTATTACACATCCCGCTGAAGGTGTAAGGGGCAAGAGGAAACCAAATCGATAGCCTGGTGTTTAAAAGTCAGTGGTGTGTGCTAGCCAGGTAGTCCGCGTATAAGCATTTTCTTAAAAATCTTCCTGTCGCATCCTTAGAAAATTGAAGCTGTTCGTGCCATATACAAAACGGATAAAATCATTTACTGAATACGTGTAAGACGAGGTTCGGTTAAAGCCATGATGGCAGAACTATTTTAAATTAAGGCACAGTCTTGGCTAACGGCATCTTTTGCGCTTCTTCAGTGAATGACTTCTGAGCAAAGGCGTAAATTTCCAGGTAAGCGGATATAACGCTAGAAAAAGGCAGAACTCACTTGGACATGAATGAAGGCGGTATGTTAGGAGACAGCGCAGATTACAAATTTTTTAGCATGCTACTGCAAACACATTCTTGTATACACTTAAACCCAGTAGCGAGTGAACTGAAATAGTTTTGGGAGAATAAAGTAACTTAAATTAGCCAGTCGTGTGTTTTCCTTTATAAAAAAAAAAAAAAAAAAAAAAAAAAAAAAAAAAAATCCAGGACGTCCCACACCCTGATATAAATAAGAGTAAACCATGCAAGAGCGGCCCAAGGAAAACCTCGACATCCCAAAGCTTCACCCCTCCAGTGAGAGGCTGAGACAGGTGACTCAGCTTCATAAATCGGCGTCCAATTTAACAGCCTCAAAATGCTGAACTTAAGTGCAAGTTTTCGTTTGTTCACAGGCATACGCACACATGGACTTTGTCTAAAAATCCTTTTTTGGCATCAGGCAACTTCAAAACGCGTCTTACCACTAAATATCGCCATCGAATTTTTGGATGAAATGCAATACCTTCTCTACCCAACATTACGTGGTAGAAAAAAATGAAAATTGCATTTCAGTCTCGTTTAATTGATGAATTGATCAATTTCAGACACACTGCATGCTAAAGTAGATGATTAGTGGGAGAGAGTTTTGTGATTGCAACACGTCAGACTGTTTCATAAAATCTCTCTACGGAGAACACATCAACTAAAATATCACAAATTTTATGAGCAGTTGCCTATCTGGATCGCCCTGATACATACTTATTGCGCTCTCGATAAGGTAACAGAATATTTATAACCCAGGCTTCCTATGGAAAGAAATAAAAATGTGAATGTATAGCCATGATGCGTTTTCTCTCAAGTTTTCCTCCTCTGACATCTCTAACTCAATGTACCTTCTTATAAAATATGTTTTGTAGCTCCTACCGTACCTTTAGACATCATTAGATTATTTCTGCACTTCATGGTGCAATATTTATCATTGCACTGCTGCAAGAAAATGCATTTCATGTGAGAAAGTTTTCAGACATCAACCGCATAAATAATGCTAATGATTTAAATAATTTCCGGGGCATAGTTGCATTATTTATACAGAAGAGACTAAAACGAAACAAGACTATAAAAGTGTTGTACTCACATGACTTTCTCTACTCTTGTACAAACTATTTGTACAAACACTTATTTCTCTCTTTTATTCGATATAAACGTTTGTAGAGGCAAATTTCTTGTAGGTGCCAGGGAATATTAGAATACATTATACGTTAAGCGATAGTCAAGTCTTTTAAAGCTGGTAGGTATGTGATTACTTTGAAATTCCGTTCTCTTTGCATTGCCAATGGTCAGAGTCATTTTGAGAAAAGCTAAATTTTTGACCAGTGCTCCATGTCTGGGTTGAAAGAATTTGTTTAAAGGCACGTGTCCCAGCCTTGTAAGAAACTCTGAAGGTCAGTAAATTTCATTGAATATGTACAAGCTGCACACGAATTGCCATAGTAGTTCTCTAACAACATAAAGAAAGTGGAGACCAAAACCTGTTGAATGTTTGCAAAGGTCCTCAAATTATGGTCGTAAAAATTCAACTAATAAAAGACTGCAATTTAGTCCCAAGCATGAGAAGCAGGTTCTAACACTCATGCGGGCTGGTCTGGAACCTAAAGGCTCAAAGACGCGCGGAAGTGCCAATCAGGGAACCTTGTGGTATCCACAGGTAGCTCTTTGCTTCGAGCAAGCATCCGCGCCATCTGTCTGTCACCACCACACACCACGAAACCTAGCAGTACACCTAACATAAGAAAATAAACGGTATAAAAGAGAATAGGGGAAGAAAATTGTAGTAAATATGAAACCACCTTTATCATTCACCTACCCACTAAAAAAACAACGAAAAATTCAAGATCAGAGTGGGACGTCGACCCAGGATTTCCGAATGCAAGTCTTACAGGAGACAATTCACTCCATATTCATTACCACTAATATGTTTAAAATATTTTTTATTTAATATATTAAAAATATGACGTGTTGCACTTACTTCACACTCTATACTCTTCTATTAACTATTCTTATAAACCCTTATTCCCCTATCTGTTAGCCCGAGAAACTATCATCAATAATCAACGCCGGGAAAGCTTCAAGTCATTTATCTCCTTCATGTTAGTCGACATATTTGCAGAAATTGTCTCATTGCTTATTTCCTTGTAGGTGCAAGGGAATACGAGAATACAGCAGAGAGCGATAGTCAAATCTTCTAAACTGCTATGAAATTCCGTTCTCTTTGCAGGGTCAAGCAACAAAAAAGTGAATAACGACCTTCCATTTGAGAAAAGTTTAAGTATTGCAGAAATCATACAAATAATAAGGAATGTCTCCAAAATCGTTCACTCCATAAAAATGCATTTGGACGTAACTTCTGAACTTTAACAAAATCTACATGTTTTGTATAGTAGAGTTTGCCAGTTATGCAAAATAGACCTTTTATTGAACATAAGTTGTTAAGCACATGACATTTTAATCAAAACCGTTTAGAGTCATTTTTTGAGAAAATCGAAATTTTCGATTTAAAGATTAGTTTAGGGTGGAGGAATATTCTTCAAAATGTATGTATCGCATACTTGAAGGATATTAAACTTGTATACCAACTTTGGTTTTTAACGGACTATTCGTTTTTGTATTATGCTTGTCACAGGCAGACACACACACAGACATACACACGCCCGCGCGCACCTTCTAAATCTGTTTTTTTATTCAAAACATATTTTCGGCGAAATCTCGATATCGAAATGTTGAGCCGAATACAATATTTCCCCTACTTACTAAATAAGAGGTGGAATCAGGAAGGAAAAATTCAATGCCATAGCCGGGATTTGAACCACTGAACTTTCACTTATCGAGTGACTGCTCTAACCACTAAGCTACCATGACAAGCTTGCCAGTATGGTAATTTTTCAGTCCTGATTCCACTCTTAAACATTGCCCACACACGGCTTGTGTGTTTAAAACACCAGCAGTAAGTTTGTTGGCATAAATAAATAATTATTCCAATATGTTGTTGTTTGCTCAGATCGGCTATGAAAGAATTGTTGACTTAAATGTTTTAATATACGTAGAACAGTATTTTAAACCATATCACATGATCTTGCATATGGTTACCGTCTTTTACCCATTATAGTGGTAAATCCTTATTTCGTGCCTATGTGGACTAGTTTTCCATTTAAAAATGCATGACATATCAGAAAACTTAGTCGTGCGTTACATATGACATTAAAGCATCTCATGTGCGCGGAACGAATATCTATCTTCTCGCCTTTCTGCTCCAAATCGAGCATGACTCTTTAAATATACATCAGTTTTATAGTGCTTGTTGGGTGGATATATAACTGCATAATGTTTATTTTAAGCTTATTATCTAAACATGCTTTTAGGTTGTCAAAAGATGCGCTATAATGCAGTTCCTATGATATAACAATGCCTATATTCTTTTTCTGTTACAGCAATTCTTTTGGTAATTTTCGATTGGGTATAGGTAATTGTCTATAACATGTTAGGCTGAATTGAAGGAAAGGAATTTAAAAATTTTGATTTATCTATGCATATGTACTTGTTTCAAAACATAGAAAAGCTGCAAACGATATGTCTCTTCTTTGTAAGGAATTCTAAACCGAAAGCTCAACAAGCCACGGATCATGACAATTCTTTGTTATGAGGGTCGAAGTGCGAACGGGGTTTGTTGCATGGGATAAGATCTCCGTATAGTCAAGAAATGAACAGAGAATCTAAGCCCTGTGGCTTCCCCCTGAAAGAATTAATTCCTAATTGACAATACAAATATATCTCTACTACGCATTTACGGTAAAGTATTCTGGCCAACAAAAAAATTTGATTTTGAGGTACCACCGGAAATACATGCCCCTGAACTAAATGAAAAGCATTTTTAAAGACGTGTGCGCGTATGTGTCTGTGAACAACATACTCAAAAACGAAACGTTCGAAAAATTTCGTCGGTCTGGGTGGCTCAGTTGGTTAGACGCTGGCCTACGGATCCCAAGGTCGCGGGTTCAAATCCGGTCCAGGCCGATGGTTTTTAAATGTGCTTAAAAACGACAGCTCAATGTCAGTAGATTTACTGGCATGTAAAAGAACTCCTGTGGGACAAAATTCCGGTACACCGGCGACGCTGATGTGATCCTGGCAATTGACAGCGTCGTTAAACAAGAAAATAATTTTAATTTTTAATCGAAAAATTTCAAAATTGGTATTCAGGTTTGGCATCTTCCAAAAACGCGGCACGAACATCTTCTATCCCAAACTATTTTCTGCATAGGATACCTCGTTATTTATGATTTCATAAAAATTGGTTGTAACAATTTTTATTAAAATATATTTAGGAGGTATTTTCATAACAAATAAAAGGTATATTTTGGACTTTCTGAAGACACCTGTGAAGTTCTGTTTGTTTTGTTTAATTTATATACCCTAAAAACAAAGGTTTTACTGCACAGAAATGTACATATCGTTAAAACCCAAATTTGTATCAAATAAAATTTGCTGTGGCTTAACTATTCACGGTTCTTAGTTTAAATTTTCTAATACTTCAGATTTTTCTACAGAGTGAAATCGTATTCTCTTTTATTATATACACGGATCACTCATAACAAGTGTTCTACGTTTAATGGTTGGATAGGCGACACATTCAGATGGAGGGGGGAGGTTAGGAGAGCTATCGCTTGACTTTACTAAACTTGAGCGTCAACTGAAGGGGGAAGGATAGGGCAGGTGACAAATTCATGCGCCAGGTATAAGCATTGACAAGTGGGGTGGCAGCTTTAGCTGTCATTATGACAAAGAGATCATTAATTTTATTTCAGCCCCATAATCTACAAAAGAGTGCAGTCGTTTGAGACAAATAATGACTTTTATTTAAAACACCTACATAATTTTCGCCACCATGTAAATACCATGAAAATGAATGAACGTTAATATTAATTATCTTGACTCATAGAAAATATTTTTCAGTTTTGCTTCTTAAATTTCTGACCAAGAAGCTTAAATCTGTCTCACTCACCTGTGTATTTCAGGCCGTGAAATGGATCTTCTGCGCCCACATATGTCGCCATCAGTTGTCCTGGTCCGGAAAGTTCCTAAAGCAAACTCGGCGGATGACAGAAATTCCATCGAAATCCGATAATAATGAATAATTCCAATAATGGTGTGATTAAGTGCAATCTGATTACTGTCCGTGTGGATTATGTAAATGTGTTAACATTTTCCTGATTATTTAGTACATTATGCATGAGCGGTTTTGCATTGTATATTTACCTGCTTTTAATGTGAATCAATTCATTTGGATTCAGCACAACTGTTATCTTTGTTTCTAAACTTATTTAAATATCGTTCTTATCTTGAGAATGTTGTCATCTGGCTAATTAGTTGAGTTGTATTGTATTCTCCTAAAAATACCCTAGTAAATTAAATCCATACTTTGTTATAGAAATATATACTTTGGGTCTCAAAGATCTGTTGCCTCGCTGTTCGTTTAAGTTAAACATTTTTAACAATTTTGTAATATTTGTATTTTAAAAGTGTTTGATAGCTAACCCAAAGACCGACGCAGCTCGTGCAGGTGGTAGAACCCGATTACAACCTCACCGCCACACATGTGACCGAATCAGTAGCCGGGAAAGATAGTCTAAAATTATCAATTTGACGATTTTTAGGTTCATGGATGTAAATGTTTCGCAATTCTTCAGTCAACGGTTGGCAGTGAAATTAATAGATTCCCCTATTCTTAAAGGTTTAGCGTTGGCTTTAAATACCACGTGTGCTGCATTCAAACGCCCCCCTTTTTGGTTAAATTTTCGGCGGTATTGAACATAATAAGGCCCAAAAGGGCCCCAAAACAACCAAATTCAGCGGAAAGTAGTGGCCAAATGGCATCTTACCAGAAGGTTCTAAGCTGTGAATCTGAGGAGAGAGATTACAAGACAAAAGATGGAAGATGTGACAAAGAAGTAATATGAGCTCTGATGACAATGCATGTGTATAGAAAAATTGGTTTCTCTCCACTTTAACTTTGAATGCACCATCTGCTGTAGTTTTGTGCTATGGCCTTCGAATTTTTACAGTATCTGATCTATGTATATGACCTAATCACTCTTTGATTTTAAAATATGAAAATTTGTTTAGCTTTAACAAAATTAAATACATAACAAAAATTTAAAAATATATTTTTAATGTCCATCAATGCAAAGGAATTCTTATCTTCTTCTTGTGTATAGGAAAGCATTCTGTTCATTTTCCCCTTTATTCCTCGGATGAGTTATGAATGCTGTCAAGCCATCTCCCTTCCTCTTATCCTTTTCCCATCTAATGGTCTACCTTCTTTGGCTCTTTTTATGAGACGGTTGTTTCCCATTCTGTTAATGCGTTCTTTCCAGCATTTCCGACGCTCATTAATAAATTTTTTATATCTTCAATTTGGAAATTTATTTTCTGATTTATGCATTGTGTATTTTATCTAATAAGGCTTTTCCTTGAATTGTCCTCCCTTAGCCTTTGCAGGTTCACCTTCTCTACAGGGCAGTAGTTATTAGCCTAGGAAGGTAGGTCGTCTCTCCCGTCAGTTTCGCCGATTCTGCAATTGAACCCAGATTCTTTGGGGTTTTTACTCCTCCCCCTCCTCTTTCATCCGGGCTTGGGACCGGCAATGACAAAGAAATAGTTACTTTAAAAGTCATTATTTTTTCTTACTGTCAGAGATTGATGGCGTTTGTTGGAAAATTAGAGTTTATAAAATAATAAAACTGTCATATTTCAGTTTTTGATATGCGTGGAATATTTTGAATAAATTGATTAATTAATTTCATAAAAACTATAAAACACATTGTGCTGGAAATTTGTATGGCATTTTATAACACAACCCCTTTAAGTGTCCAAAGTATTAATTTCTTATCTATGCAAACATAGGAATTTCAAATTTTCCTACCAGGGTCATTAACTTCGCACGCTGATAAGCAGGCGGAGAAGTCGGAGCAGGAAAAAGTAACATAAATTTGTGCGAAATGTGTTTAAGAAATTTATCTCGATTTGTATTCGAGCTTCCAATTAATTAGATTGCTGCCACTAACGTCGTAATACCGAGAAAGTTAGTTTTAAACATTTTATTTGTGATTTAATCATGTTCCTCCTATTGACTACTCGGATGTGGTGCTTCGTTAGTTTCTTCGTTGAATTAATGACTAGTATACAATTAATCCATTGTCCATATGAAGTAATTAATAGTTATATTCAATCTTTTCCTCCAGAATTTATTTTCGCAGGGTTTCCATTTAAGAGGTCATAGTTTGCACTCATTTTAAAACACATAAATGATTCATTTTAGAGTTTTTGATGTGAAAACATTAAATAAAGTCACACTGGAAGGTTCCTGTATAAATCAATAGGCCAAAGAGGATAGTATGATTACTAAACAGAGCTCAATATTGCACAAGAAGAAAGTGTTTCGCAGCAATATAACCGTAGCTTGCATCTCTATCTATCACTTCAGGGAAAGCGTTTGTTGCTGGTGCAGCCAGCGTATCTAACTAATCCTCCCAGCTCTGTAGACATCAGAGCCAATACGCTACTAATCCGATCACAACACCAAAGCTTTAAGGATAAATTCAAGGGTAAGAGCTGAAACAGAATCACGTGAACTACTGTTGAGACTCTGTGTTCACTCGTGTATATGGTTCTTTGTTCCTGTGAATCCTCGTAAAAGGTTATATATAGTTTACAATGTCCACAACATGCTTTTGTTTCATATTGTGTGGTATTATCTCTGTATATTAAACAGAGTTATTCAAAAGTATGGTGTAAAAGTAAAGCTTATTTACTACTTTCTCTCTGACGCATTTAAATTAAATAGAGGAAGTACTGTGTTGCAACAAAAAATTAACAGCAAGATTTCACCACAATTATGAGATACCATAATTAAAAAATAATATTTAGAAAAGAGCCTGTGTGAACTTCATATCCAAGGATATGACACGAAAATTTTAAAGAAGGTCATGCCATTAATAAGACCTTTACATGAAAAAGTTGATTTTGTTAAAAATTGCTAACGATTTTGGCTAAATTTAGGCTGGTGAGCAAACAAAGGTCCCCAAAGTTAAGGCTGCCTCGCACAACTGTCTGTCCGTATGCCACTAACAAGAATTAGAGCGGCTGAAACAAAAAGGATTTTTCTCTAGAGCCTTCCAGAAAGATCTGGCTACGTCATCGGCGGCGTGTTTGAAGGAGTTCGCGAAAGATTCGTGTGACGTTATCCCAGCTATATGTATAAGAGATAGAGAAAGTGAAGAAAGGCATTGAAAGGGCTGAGTCAAGGTTACGAGAAGTAAATAGTTTTGAGTTGTGATATCACCAAAGACTATACACTGTGTTCACTACAAGAAGAAAACTGCGTGTTTGTGCAAATGTTTAGGAGACAATGAAGTGATAGAAAAGCAACCGGACTGGATTTTGTATTTGTCAGACTATGTTATTCACATGAAACAAACAAGAGCAGAAACAGTTGAGGTTCCCTTCACCACCTTAGGTGTGGTGTCTGCAGTTTTTAGATGTACTATATATGCGCAGAACAGAGGAGAAATTATAATGTACACAGGCCTGTGTTTGTCTTGTAGCGTTCTGTTGTGGAACATTAATAAAACATAACTATTAAATGACCTTAAGGGAAGTCCCTCACAAACTAGCTGGCCAACAAATGCAGGCTATTTCCTGCATGATAAAGTATACACTTCCGACGTCGAAATTAAATCAGTAACCGGACAATTAAAGGTCTGACCTCTGAGCAATGGAATTTCCAACCCTTTAGTTTCTCTCCACCTCCCTCTCTCTCTCTCCGTCCCTCCGTACGAGGGTTGGAGGGAAATTGTGATGATGTACGGTCTGCATGCGCTAATAACGGTTCAGAGATATTATTCAAATGCGCATGCGCACACAAGTAGAGTTTTATACGTTCAGCGCCGTCGCTTCCTCTAGGCAGCTCGACATTACCGAATATTCAGGTAACGTTAACACCAGAGGAAGTACTGGTTTTTATTCCTACGTAAATGGTGCAAGCAAAAAGCGTTAACACTATGTTGTTACGTATCCCTTAAATTATGTCTCATTAATACGAAATTCACAGCGAAAGCTAATGAACAAGAACGTTACAGAGCTTGAAATATATCTACATTTAGTGTTTATGTTAGTATTAACCCTTTCTGACAATGACATCATGCCTTTTAAAGCTTATAACTGCTCACCACTAATTTTTGCAGTAGCATTTTAGTACCTGGTTCGTCATAACCGACGAAATATACGAGTATGAGGCAGAGAGAGCTGTTGAATACAACTGAATGCTTCAATGAAATACGAATGAGAGCCGTGCTTTCCCAAATATGAAAGACTATAGACCCTTCTGCTTCTTTATTAAACTGTGACAGATACGATATACCTTGAATGCTTAAGTTACAAGTAGAAGCAGGATTTTATTTTAATGTTTGGTACTGCAGATGTTGCCCAAAGCTTGCGTTGGCCTCGGCAGAGAGCTAGGTGACTCTTGCCTTGTGGTTTAATGTTAATTTTTCCTGCTAAATTATTCTCCTTGTATCGTTTTTGACATATTTTATTTCTTGTTATTGTAGTTTAACTCTCAAATATAACCACAAGAATTCGTGAGCCAAAATGTTCTGTCTTTATCTGATTGTTTATTTTATGTGAAAACAAAATATGCATTCTGCGTTATTTCTCACTCTCCTGCCTTTGTGCTTTATATTCGGAATACATTTTAATCTTACCTTTAATTAAACTCACCACAATACTTAATATTATTATCGTTGCGCTCCAGGTAAAAGCCCATTTTTCGCTACAGGTATTGGTTTAACAAGTGAAGCATCCAAGTACACCAAAATAATAATGATGATGATGATAATAATAATAATAATCTAGAATACTAGACACTGGTAACAATGGAGCATTCGAAGCAGCTTCTTTCGTAAGCCCTTGAAAATTATAACAGGCAAAACAGAGGCAAGCTGACTTAACTTGTCGAATCAACAGTTGCAGCACAAAACACTTAAAGGCAAACTCTCCAGTAACTCTGCAGTCAAATTGTTCTATTTGTAAAGGAAATTTGGTCTGCTTTTTGGTGTACGGGGTACCATCACAAAACATTTTGTTTGATGGCGGAAGAAATACAAATTGGAAAAAAAGAATAGAATCACAGATTATTGTAACAATAATCAAATATTCTGTAGCTATTTTGAGAAACCATCTTTATGGCAAACACATTGATTAATTATTTTGTCTAAATTGATAGTTTTATAATTGTTATGCATAGTTTAATAGTAAGGTAAAGTATTGTGAAGCCGGCCGCGGCGCACAACAAAGGGTACTCGATGCCCGGCTACTTTACTCACTTACCAGGCGCGGCTTGTATCAATGCCGCTTAAGGTCAAGCTTTTGCATATCACTCACGCAACGAAACGCATGACGCTAATGAGTCGACATTCACAAAGGCGTTTTCCAGATCATTCGAGAAGTTTCCGGCGGTCGGCTTGTTTGTAGACGTTCGAGAAACATCTGACTAGGTCATCGCTGGTATAAAAGCTTGCAGAGGGCATGAAGGCAGGCAATTTTTGAGTCCGTCAGTGTGTTAGTGAGTGTGGCACAGCTGCGAAAGATACCCGTTTCGAAGTGAAGGTTTAACGATTGTTGAGTGATTGTACCGTCGGATGGTGAGACAGAAAAAGTGGTGAGAGACAGTAAAAGAAGTGAGTTAAGGCTACGGGAAGAAAAAATATTGAGCTGTAATATCACGAAAGACTGCAGACTATATTAACGTCAGTGAGGCAGGATTTTTTTTTTTTTTTTTTTTTTTTTTTTTTTTTTTTTGCGAAAGTTTTGTTGCATTCACATGACTTCCTTTACTCTTGTAATAACCATTCTTACAATCTCTTATTCTTCTATCTTCTTCCTGTTAGTTGAGATAAACATTTGCAGAAATTATCTCCTTTCTTATTTCCTTGTAGGTACAAGGAGAATATGGGCATATACTAGGCTTTGAGCGACAGTCAAGTCCTTTAAAACTTTCAAATTCCGTTCTCTTTGCACGGTTAACATAAAAAAACGAATAGTGATGTTCCATTTGACAGAAGTATAAGTTCTCCAAAACTTACACCAATAACAAGGACTATCTCCGAAATGGTTCATTCTACAAAAAATTTATTTAAACATAAATTGCGTATTTTAGCAAGATCTATATTTTTTGTGTAATAAGATTTTGGTGTAACTCTTACGGTTTACCAGTTATGCAAAAATCATCCAGAGTGACTAATATATAAAAATATCTCAAACATATGGCATTTTAATTAAAATCGTCAATCATTTTCAAGAGAGTCAAAATTTTCTAAAACTTTTCTATGTAAAGGGTAGTTTAGGGTGGAGGAATTTTCTTCAAAATCTTCGTATCACATCCCTAAAATATTTTAAATTTAAATACCAACTTTGGTTTTTAAATAACTTTTCGTTTTTGAGTTATGCGCGCGCGCGCGCGCGCACACACACACACACACACACACACACACACACACACACACACACACACACACACACAGACATTTTTCTAAAAGTGCTTTTTTTTATTCAGGGGGCCTCAACATATATTTCCGGTGAAATCTTGACATCGAATTTTTGGGTGAAATACAATACTTCGCCTACTTTATGTGGTAGAGAAAGTAACGGTACCGGAGTTTGTCATTTTATCACAATATGCTTATAATTACTATACCTAACCTCAAATTCTGTTGCCTGGGTGTATTCTGGGAAAGAAATTAGCACCTACCCTAAAGCAGGTTTAATAAATTTCATAGTTTCAAACCAAGATGAGTTAAGTGATCTCATTATATATACTAATTAGCTGAGCAAGGGCTTAAATATCTAGTTTCTTTAACTGCCACAAGAGCTTTTGTGCGCTGCAGGCTATGATTAATTAGTTTCGTGATTATTAAGACATGAATATCTTATCTATAGGCCTTTTATTTTGCGCTAATCTGTGTTGCTTTGTTTTGCCACACATGGTACCTGCTATAGAGAATCAGGTGGATGATTTATGATGTTTTGGTTAGCCAGAAATTGTCGATACCGCCCAGATGGCTTCGGTGTGACGCTGTAATGTGCTGTACTTGCATAAGATATCGCTTTCCGTTCGTTCGCTGCTACAACTTGGTGCTTGACCGGAAAACTGCTAGCTTGCCAGGCTAATGAATAGCACCAGATACCCTAATTGGAAAACCTGCTGCCTTTATCTTTCAACTTCGTGATCCAGCATAAGGCTTTAAAGGGCGATGGAACGAAAGGCAAAATTATGTTTGGTTAATCTAGAGCGCTCGGCTTAATCCCTCAGGAGTTTAATGTAAATATTTACCTTTATCATTTATAACTCAAGCAATATTTCAATCACGGATTGACTAGACATTGCTACAACGCAATATGCACCGAAGAATTGCAATAGAAAAGTAGTTTAAAGGGAGTCGAAACGTTGAGTTTTTTTTTTTACAAATTCAGATTTTACTTCCATGCGAATATTTCATAGTTAATTGTAAGTATATTAAAATTATTACTGAAAATAAAGCTGCATATAGGTTTTAGGCTTTCTCATCTTAAGTGCAACTTCTGAAGAACTAATAATTGTCCACTCAGGTGCCTCATTATCTCTGAAAGTTATTGGTATAATGTGCTGACATTTTTGTCACAAACTGGCGACTAAATAAAAGTTCATTTTAATGGAAAAGTGTTTATGCACCAGGCATACTGGTAAGTTTTTTAAATGTTAAACCCTAATTTCAATAAATATCTAGGCATTTATTAAAGAAATCATAACTTTACTTCTGATGAAGAAAATGTTTTATTTTTATTTTATCAGTCAACTGTAATATACCACTGAAAAAGTCTTAAAAATTCCGCTAATTAATTATCTTAAATAGTATTCTAAATAAGGATAATCTATTAACACTGGAGATATTTGGGCACTTCGAATCTCCTCAATCCTTTCAATCTTATTTAAGAGGAAATACGGATTTCAGCTTAAGGACGGTCGCATGGCGGTTATTAAATTTAATTTTTCAATTAGTAATTCCATGTTTGCTTTTAATTCTATGTAATGGAAGATGGCAGCCACACACTTACTGTAATCTCTGACGTTCATGCCCTAAAAACACTGAAATATGTATGAAAATATGCTCTTAAAAAGTTGAAAATATGCACTATTTAATTAAAACAATGTCCCTTTGCAGTAGACAAGGCGAGTTAGTATGAATAATAAATAAAGTTACCTTATTCCTTAGAGGTTGAAGCAGAAGTGGTCCCGCTGCTAGTATTAACTGCTAAATTGCAGTTCACAACCAACCCTTTGCACAAAGTTTCAACCCTAAAACATCGTCTGTTGTCTTGTTTCTTCGCACATAGCCCAAGAAGAAGCGGACCTGCGAAACGCCGGCAGCCAACGCCTACATGACGTACCCTACACCGGAAAACCCAAGAAAAATAAGCAAATATGCAAAATTATGCTCAAGCAAATTAAAACCCCAGCAAGTTAGTTATAACATGTTATGATTAAGGATGCATCTATAAAAGATGTTTAAATATTACCATAATACATAAATGCGTGACCAAACTATAAAATTGTATTTGATTTTCCTAACCAAAGTTTAAAATTACCGATCAACATATTTAAGAACCACAGTGCCACTATAATTGAAATATTGGATATATATATACTGGATATATGTACATATAAAGAATATTCGTTAAAAATGTTCAATAATTTGTGTTTTTGCTAAATAACTAATATTAACGTTTATTATGGTTTACACCGAAAGCAAAAATTTAATTATTTAAATTGATTGCTATATTAATCAGCTATGTATATACGTGTACTAACAGATCACGTCGGTTTGAGTGGCTCAGTGGGTTAGGCGATCGTCTGTTGTTCCAAGGGTTGCGGATTAAAACCTGGCACAGACCGAACTGCGGGACAAAATTCCGGCACACCTGCGGCGGTGATATGATCCTAGAAATTGACAGCATTATTAAAAAAACAAAATAGACTTAGTTTTTACGCGGATCCTAGTAAGGAAAGACTCATTCGATTTCTATGGAACTTCGCATATGCGGCATTTTAAGTACAACTTACAAGGAAACCCTTGACATTTACACCTTAAATCCAAATAAATTTCCACAATAGTTTAGTGCATGTTATCAGCACCCACAGATTGCTGCCTAAGTTCTGCGAGAATTAGCAACAACCCTCAGTTGGCGTTTGCGGATAGCGCGCTCGCCTACCACCTAGGCGGCCCGGGTTCGATCCCAGGGACCCGCATGTGGTATTCGTGGTGGACGAAGCGGCGTCAGGGCGGGTTTTTTCCGGGTGCTCCGGTTTCCCCCGCCATCTCATTCCACCGGTGCTCCATCTTCATTCCACGTATCATCAGTATCACCGCCTGCGGTGCCGTAGTAGTAAAAGCGGGCGTTAAACACAACACACACATCAGTTGGCGTTTCTTTGAGAATCTACACAACGCTGCTAGCGCCCCATAAGTATGCAACCCAACATTCACCAGTGACATTTGGAATGACTGCAAACTGTAAAGATCAGAATATGTTAAAGCCCTTTTGCTTAATGTTCCATATCAGCATATATTTGCACATCATTTGAAAGTATAAATGGTTGTTTATTATTTTCTCTGGAGCTACAAGTTGTTTAAGAAGATGGACGGGTTCAGCACACGCGCTCGCGACCGTTGAAGATGGAGCGGATAAATAAGTTGTTAGAAACTATCAGTAAAGACAAAATAAATTAAGAACTTGGAAAGTTAAATAGATAAGAAAATGGATGACAAGTTTGAAAAGACCAAAATATTAATAGGAAAATTTGAATCAGATGTAAAGGAGTGTAAAAAGAGGCTAGTTCGATTAAAAAACTGCGAGGAAAGTAACAGAAAGCTAAACCTAATCATTTTTGGAGCAGATGATCGTAAGGAAGAAGCACTCCGTGTACAGAAAGCATGGATAACGGTCTTAGCTAACCTTTCAGACACACACAACAGCTGTAATAAACCCCGCCTACACCCGGCCCGCCAACCGACACGAGCCAATCAACAGTTCACTTGTTACATACAACGTTTTATGCAATTTTAGCAATAAATACGTAAAAGTAAATAATAAATTTGCTAAATGAAAAGTTATTATCTGTCACATTGCAGATATATGACGTAATATGGTTGCCAACCAGATGTTTCGTTTGTGTGAACACTTATAGAGGAAAGCGAAGGTAATGATCACGCTTTTGAAAAGCGGATTGTGTACCTCTTGACATTTTCAACAAAGCCAAGAGTGCTGAGTTATTTAATCAAAAGATGTAGAAACGAAAAATGTGTTTGCTTCACTAATCAAACCCCATTAATGAGGTGATTCTTGTGTTTGAATGTTGTACTCTCTTACAGGCATTTTGGAGAAAACTATGTTGTGGTGGTGACGACATCATTGCTGTCTTGTTACCATGGTGATTATGTCGTTCATTTCCTGGTGCTAGTGCCAGAAATGGGATAATTTCACACTATTTATGCCACCATAAGCCGCTTTAATGCCAGTTTGTGCAATAAAAGAAAATTGGTAGTGATAGTCATGACAGTTGGAAATTCAACGTTTCCACCAATCTTATACTGTGAAAATATACAACGTAATAAAAATAAAGCAGTATGCGTAACCAAAGATCAGTTTGAAAAAGCTGATTTTGTGCAAGTAGGAACCTACCTGTCCATATGAGTATCATAAATTTATATCGGAGCATAAACTCGGATACGTTAAGAGAAATGCGTAACTGAGAACCTCGAAACAAGCTTTATCTGCTTTACCTCGCATAATGAATAAGAAATTCATCTTAAAGTTTCAAAGTTTGCCGTTTCTACGCGTATCTATGGTAACGGGACCTCAACTTTAACAAGGAGTGAAATCAACCGAGAAGCGAGTTTTATGAGCAATATTAGGAACTGCTCTACTAGACAATCTCTCGTTATGAAATAAGAAACTAATTAAAACTCGAATAATGTGAATAACAGTACCACTAAAGTCACTAATTAGACGGAAAACTGGATTTTATAGGTGTACTTACATTGAATTGTATGTGCTAAGTCAAAAGCAGAAAGAAATACAGGGTGATGAAATAGTTATTCATTACTTAAACATTTTGGTCAGTCCATCTTTCTTAAGTAGAATCCACGAGGTATGTTACTACAAAGGTCACTTTGTTACGTATGTCCAACGCCTATATATCACAATGCTTTCCACCTGCAGTGACATTTGTAAGTTATAATATTACTTATCAAATAAAAAATTCTATTTGGAATAAGATAAACTTGAAGGAGCAAAACTGTGTCGCATTTGGGGATATTCTTGAAAATTTTGGTATCGTCTTCCTGAAAGATACTGAACTTAAAGTACCAATTTTATAGTTTTAATATTTAGTTTTTCAATGATAGTGTTCATGCATATACACAGATGTTTCTTCTAAAAAGGTTTTCTTTTTATTTATGGGAACGTATATCTAAGGTGAAATCTCGAACATAAAATCATATTATCACATATCAGCAATATTTGCACTCGATGCCAATTCATTCATTCATTCGTTCGTTCGTTCATTCATTCGTTCGTTCGTTCATTCATTCGTTCGTTCATTCGTTCGTTCATTCATTCGTTCGTTTATTCGTTTATTCGTTTATTCATTTATTTATTTATTTATTCATTCATTTATTCATTTATTTATTTATTTTTGTTATTTTTATAAAGCTGCATGTTGTTTCACACAGGGTGAGAAGCATATTTCAGAGTTACTTAGATTGCAGATTGTGTAAGAAAGAAACTGAAACAGCTCAGCATATTTTGTGCTCCTTTGACGCTCTCGTTTACATAACAAAAATTGATCCTGAGCTTTTACGAGTATTTATGGGCGCTGTTTAACTGCTGTGGATCTCAGCGCCCCGTTCTATATTGGGCGTGAAGGACCGCTGAAGTTTGCTCAGAGGTCTCTATCAGGTTTGAATTTCCCTTACGTGCCGTAAATCTACGGCACAGCACCACCAGCTTTACATCCCTTCCGAAGAAAGCGATGGTAAGAATCTTTACGCCTGAAAAATAGAGATACCCTTCGCCGGTTTGAGCCTGCGACCTCGGGAACCAATCTTTTACGAGACTGCGGATTGCTTACTAAAGGGTACAGCAGTAATCCGCAAATTGGCACTCGCGGTTCCAGCCCCTGCAAGTTCAGGGGAGGAAGATCGACGTAGCAGTCTGTTAGCACGTACCAGTCAAGCGACAGAACAGAATACCTAAGAATGCTACGAACAGTAATTGTTCTTTACCTCGTGGAGAACACCACAGATGCCTTCTTTGCTTATAGAAAACCTTCAAGAGCAATGTAAAACGTCATTATACAACGTCCATAAAGATTACTCGGAATTTATGTTAGCAAATGTAATGCAAACAACAATACCAAAAAAAAAAAAAAAAATAAATAAATAAATAAATAAATAATAGCATCATTAATGGCATCAATGTTTAATTGGCATAAATATTTTTAAAAATCTACTACTTGGAGAGTGTGCAAGCCTCAGATCGTTTGCTAACAAGCCAACGTATATAGGTATGGGAACAATTTTTTTTTCCATACTAGAAACCGTGGATTCAAATTAAAGACCTCGCATTTCTGATCAACAATGTTCCTGGCAATTAAAATGGCTAACTCTGATATTTCTGTAGATCTCCCTAGTTTAGTAAAATAATATCGCACACTGTAACCTACTCCTCGTGTCACTCTAGTGAAACATTTACAGTGCTGCACTGGATACCAAAGTCACTGCATCTATTTTCTCCCTTCTCTGAATCCAACAGCTGTTGAAAGCTACAGTATTCCTGGCGTCATCGGGTTCCTATTTTGCCGGCCTCTAAATAACTTTCGAGGATTACACCTTTTGACCTATTCCGCTTCAGATTGGAACTTGGTCTCTCCAGCATTCCTTTAGTCGTGTAACATCTCTTCTCCCTCTTGCTCTGTAGTTGTAGAGTCTTTGGGGTAGACTTAAAGACTATCCGTAATCGCCAAAAGAGAGAGGATAAAAAATAAAAGACAAACATGGGAATAATAATAACAATAAATACTTTTGTTTACGTTTCATGTATGTAATTTATATTCTGGGCCGAAAAAGAGCTAATGTTCAGTATTTTATCTGGTGTACCTGACAGTGACGTTACGGGACTATTGAATTGTTCCTCATTTTCAGATACAGTGACATCAGGTTGTGACAGCGCCAGGAAACCCATACATTGGAGTTTATGTATGTAAGCTTCACCCGCTGTATAAATGTAACGCATCGCTTTAAATTGTATATATTGTGCGAATTACTGCAGAACAAAAAGATTGTTCTGGCAATTTTAAATGCTGCGCTGTTACTATTTGCGTTCACTTCAAAATATTTCCAACTACACTCATTTTATTTAATACCAGTGTTTAATTAATCTAACGTATTGATTAGAATAAACAATTACTATTTAACATGGAGAAAGATGGTTCACGTGTTAGCTCTTTATTTATTTCTTTGTTTTCATTGTTTGTTTCTTACTTTAGTTTCTTTTCTTTCTTTTTCTTCCTTTCCTTTTGGACCTTTGTTTTCTATGTGTAACTTCTTTCGTATTTCACGATTTCCTTGTTATGTGAGAAAATGACGAACGACGTGCTGTGCCCAGTATAATTTATTTTTGTAACCTTATTCTTTTAACTTTGTGAAGCTACAAAACCAACACAGAAAATATATTCGATAGTTCAATTTCACTGCTTTTGAAAATCCTCACTCTCCATTCTAATTCACGAGAAACAACCGAATGTCAGTAGGGGTAATGTGAAGTGACTATGAATATATTATGAATCTGTAAAGGTCCATATCAACTATACTCCATCCAGCCTTAGATCCGCACCTTGTATCCCTCCGCGATAACCTGATGTTATCACCTGCGACTACACAAAACAAACACCACGTGGACTCATACCTCGTATTTATGTTGCAACAGAACGATATTTATTCAGGAATATTAGAATTACCGCGTTACATTTAAGTAGTCATTACCAGGGTTGTCGTACATCTTGAAAACTCACAGATAATTGCCGATATTTAAGGTACTATATTTTATGGTGTGCTTTGGTTTCGGCGTATTGCGAGTTCGTTGTTGATGGCTTGTGTTTACATCAAGTGCGGATCTAACGGTGGAGCAATTATAGTTGTACCCTGGATGGGCCTAGGTGGCCCCATACCTTGGCCAACAAGATATCATCTAAAATGATTAACATTAGTTCTTCTGGAGAGGCCCAAGAATATTGCGTTTTAAACAAATCCCCTCAAAGGATCATCGTATCTGTCACACTCGCAGTTCTCAGAAACTTCCATATGGATACAAGAGCACGGTTGGAACATTGTATCCATCAACAAAGCATCATTTTGAACACCAATTCTGTGCATGAAGTCACCGTAACAATAGCCTTTGATGATAGTAATAACGAACAATATAATAGCATAATAATAAACAATGAGAATAATAAAAATGTTAATGTAATAATGAAAATTATAATACTAACATTAATTAAAATAAAACTGATAATTATGATACTAATAACAGTGATTATAATAATAATAATAATAATAATAATAATAATAATAATAATAATAATAATAATAATAATAATAATAATAATAATAATAATAATAATAATAATAATAATAATAATAATAATAATAATAATAATAATAATAATAATAATAATAATAATAATAATAATAATAATAATGATGATAATAATAATTAATAAACACGCTACTAAAATAACTATTAAATAATACAAAAATAATTATAATGATAATAATAATAGAAATAATAGCAGTGATAAAAATTAAGAATAATAAACGAATGAGAACGAAATAATAAAAGTAGGAAAAATATGGTAATAACAATAGAAATAGTAACTAACGAAAATAATAAAATACAACGGTAACATTAATAAGAAACAAAGAAATGAAGCATTAATGAAACATTACGCGCCCTCATGTTTGCATGATTTTGTTAGGGCAATTTGCAATCTAATCCTTAATGACAGACAATAGAAGTACAATACAGTTTATTCCCTGGAAAATAAACTGCTATACCAAGTTCAGTCTTAGGTTTGTCCGCGACAAAACAAACCCACGTGATCAGTGCACCGTTGTACAACACGGTAGCAATGCGTGCAGGGAAGTAGTCCCATCCTAGTAATCTGAGTTTTAGAATGAATTTATCGTTAAATGATATAATACTCTACACAAATACCTGAGAGGTTGATTAACGCTGATGTATAATGATAAACAGAGCTACAAGTTCCAACATGCAACTCGTGGAATTACCTGATATCAGAGTATTGTTTACAGCAGCAGTTTCTATTTATAATCATGGCGGACGGTCGCGGTGAATTTGCTCTTGCGTCTTCGTCGACTTATGTAAAGCATAAGGCGGGAAAACCATTGACTAGTGGTGAAAAAACAATAGTGTTGAACGTGTATTATAAGTTGTGTGAGAAATATCCAACTGTTCTCATCAAAGAAGTAGTGAAATTAACTTCTGAGTTCACCGGTGTTTCGAGTACCAGTATAAACAGTGCTCGTAAAGAAAAAGCTGAAACGGGAAAAGTGGTTACACCCGGGGAAAACGAAAGCGTGTAAAATACGCCATGCAAGAATGTGACGAGTTTGTTAAAAATGCAATTCGTTTCACAGTGCACAATTTCTTTTTTAAAAATGAACCGCCAACAATTGACAAAGTGCTACAACAGGTTAATGCTGATCCAGACTTGCCTAATTTTAGAAGAACCACCTTTTATTAAAGTTAATTATTATAATTATGACAATTGCATCGTTTATTTTGTTGTAACTATCAATCTTATTGTCTCTAGTTACATGTTAATCACTCTTTAAATTGGCGGAATAAGGTATAATTTCCACCCAACGTACAATCAGTAGGAATACTACTCGGCTCCCTCACAATTATTGCAATATATAATCCCCCTACTTCTCGCCCTACTGAGGCTCAATGGGATCGATTCTTCCAACATTTGCGGACACCATTTATTATCTTAGGCGATTTTAATCTCCGACACTCTTTTTGGGGCAATTCTCTAGATACGAGGGAAGGTGCTTCCCTAGCACACTGTCTACTTCATCGCCAGATTAGCTGCTTAAATCATCCTTTACCTACACGCACTCCTGCACCAGGTAATGTTCCAACAGTACTTGATTTGGCCTTATGCAGCCCTGGTCACTCTACTCTTTGGAATTGGTCCATTTTACCCGATTCGTGGGGAAGTGACCATTTCCCTATATTGCTGCAATATCGCTCCCCTTCACAATATGCAACAC
Source organism: Tenodera sinensis (assembly GCA_030765045.1). NCBI lineage: Eukaryota > Metazoa > Arthropoda > Insecta > Mantodea > Mantidae > Tenodera > Tenodera sinensis. Next base: position 12,086,715 of record CM060971.1, read on the forward strand.
CTCCTCCTATGCCCCGTCGTAGACTGTCCCATATCAATTGGGATAACTTCCGAAATTTCCTTAACGAACGCTTAGGATTACTGTCAAATTCTCGTGGGATACATAAGTATACCGAATTCATGGAGATTCTACATGCCTACTTGGATACATTTCATCCCTACTACGTACCTCGTGCAAGGAGACGACGATTTCCAATTTGGTGGACCCCAGAATGTACCAATTATATAACTCGACGCAGACAAGCAATGGCTACTTATCGGCGCTCGCTATCCCTCGCGGACTATCTACACTATAAAAAACTGGTAGCGGTGACAAGAAGGTATCTCCGCTCAGTAAAGAGACTTGCTTGGCTAAGGAAGATCAGTTCCTTTTCCTTCGAAACTCCTATGCAGGAACTGTGGACATTATATCGTTCCTTTAGAGGTGAATTACCTTCACGTAGCTTACAAAATCCCTTAGAACCAGAGGTCCTCACTAGTTTTTTGTATATGTGTACGCCTGATTCAATATCACCTCCTCCACCTTGTATGCTTTCGCTTGTTTCCATACCTGATGATCCCTTACTGGATCCTTTCACCCAGTCGGAGTTTGTAGTTGCTCTGTCGGGTACTAAATCCACCTCCCCTGGTCCTGATGAGATCTCCTATGCGATGCTCCGGCAGCTGCCACATTCCTGGAAGGAGCAACTTTTACTTTGCTTTAATTATTTTCTGAGTTATGGTATTCTGCCTGTTACCTGGAAGCACTTCACAGTGCTCCCCTTCTTGAAACCAGGAAGAACTCCCACTTCTCCATCTAACTTTCGACCCATAGCTTTATCCTCTTGCCCCCGCAAAATATTTGAACGCCTCCTCGCCAACCGGCTGTATCACTGGCTGGAACATCGACATTTTTTCCCTAAATGGTACAACGGCTTCCGCAGAGGCCGCTCTACTCTCGATAGCTTATCCCTTCTGGTAACAGATATCTACTTATCCTTTAAAGATAATACTACTCTAGATGCACTTTTTCTAGATATTGCACGAGGTTTTGATTGTGTTTCGCTGCTCATACTTTTTAAACGGCTGACACAACTCGGTGTTCCAACGCGATTTTGTAACTTATTATATCAGCTATTTGTGGAGCGCCGCATTACAGTGCGTTCTGGGGGTACTTTGGTGGGACCCCGGACTACAAGTGAGGGTTTGCCACAGGGTTCATGCCTTAGTCCACTCCTATTTCTAGTTTATATCACAGGAATGGCGGAGGTGGTTCTACCTCATGCTCGACTACTGGTATACGCGGATGACATCGTACTATACGTGCCTGGTGGCAATGTAGCACAACCTCGTGTTTCCTTAAATAACGCCGTGAAAGCCTTGAGAGAGTGGACTGACTCTAATGGACTAACAGTGAATAAAGAGAAAGCTGCTCTGGTACATTTTACCCGCAACCGTCGACACATTTGCCTTCCCCCAATTTACTGGGAATCCCAACCTGTACGTGAGGTTAACACATACACCTTCTTAGGTATCACACTTGATCATCGATTAAACTGGCGGGCACATATTTCTTGCTTACGTAATAGGTTGGACAGTAAGCTCCACTTCTTTCGTGCGTTATTATGGAAAAACTGGGGTTCCCACCCCAAGGTACTTTTGCACCTGTACAAGGCTGTAGTGCAGGGTATGATCACCTATGGAATCTTTCTCTGGGGTATAGCTGCTGCAGGTGCATTAATGCCCTTACAAGTCAGCCTCAATCGATTTCTTCGACTTATAGTGGGCTATGCCCACTCGACACCAATAATGGTAATGCACAGAGAACTAGGCCTCACCCCTTTGAAACATCTTGCCCCAGTGGTGGCTTTACGTTATCTTCTCGCCCGCTGGGGCAGTATAACTTTTCCACTATTCCCTAAGTTACAATTGTTACTGGAACGCTGTCCAGAAGGGCGGCTTCAAACGGAAGTCATGACCTTACCACTCATGCTAGCCTACCGATTTCTGACAAATCACGCCCGGTTTTTACAACGTGCAGAAACTTACCCATGCTATTCTTTTGACTTTGTCACAGGCTTACATACCATTACGTATGTTACGGCCTGTGTGCGCATTTTAGATTATCCTGTAGACTTCCGAGCACGACTATTATTCCAGGCTCCTATTCCTGTGGCAGGAGATGGCCGCCTAACTTTTTTTACCGATGGATCACGTCAGGGGGACCCTCCGAGGGTAGGATCAGCTTTTTTCTCACCAGAGTTGGAAATACGACGTACCTTTCGGCTACCGGATTTTTGCTCTAATTATTTTGCAGAGCTTTTCGCCATCTACAAGGTACTAGACTTTCTTAAAGATACGGAATTCATAACAGCAAATATTTACACTGATTCCTTGAGTGTGTTGCAGACACTACATAGCCCTTCGTTATCACCCAGTACTTGTTGGTATGTACAGGCACTCAAATCACTCCATCTTACGCTAGGGATCTCAAGGGTGCTCTTTGCTTGGATACCTAGTCATTCTGGTATCTATGGTAACGAGATCGCCGATAAATTAGCCAAATCTGCTTGCTTTTCCGATGAAATTTTTCCAATCACTGTACCCCCACGGGAATTATTTAGATCTGGCAGACATTCTCTTCTTTCTCAATGGATTCAGGAGTGGGAAGCCTTTACTAATACAGAACATGTTTTTTGTCCCTGTCTTCCACTCTTGCAGCCCCTCAATCGTCCATGGTTTGCTTCTTTACGTTATCCGCGTCACTTCATCTCACTGTTCTCGCGGATGCGTGTGGGTCACTGTTACACTCCGGCGTATTCGTTCCGCTATGGTTCTGGGAGCACACCTTATTGCAACTGTGGTCAAGAGGCCACCTTAGACCATCTTTTATTAGGATGTCCGAACCTTGCACACAAGGTAGAACGATTTTATTCAGACCTATACTCCCAAATTATAGTTTTTCCGGTATCAATCAATTATTTATTGACTATAAAAAATGAGCGCGTTTTACAGGCGATTTTTCGTCATATACAACGTTGTGGTTTTCGATTTTGATATTTTCTTACTCTTTATTTTACTCCGATCTTCTCCTCTGAATTTTTATATCATATACTAAATCACGTTTTGCTTACTTTTAGCATCTAGTAGTAAACCTGCATTTATGAATGTGCCCGCAATATCATTCGGTTAATGATATTTTCAATTTCGTACTGTTGGTACGACAAATTACTACCTCTATAGTTAGTGTGGCCGTATAGCTTCCGATAGAGCTCTTGGCCAAGGAAAGAAAAAAAAAAAAAAAAAAAAAAATTTCCTTTCTATTACGTACCGCATGCACTCACCACGTGGTTGTGTTGTGACTATTTCTGGCGCGAATGGCGGAAGGATACATTACAACTGTGCACTGGCCACCTGGATTCAATTTCGCGCGGATCAACCTTAGAATGAATAGATTAAGTGTAAAATATTCCAAGACTATTGTTGTCTATTACCACGTGCTACACACGCTAGCCAGGCATCCCGCCCGCTTCTCTTACAAGCAGAACAAAGTTCACGCACGCCACTCACTAGATTTACCCCCGTGATTTCTACAACTCTTTTAACACACGAAGGGGTTTCTACTTACTCCAATGCCGGCTGGAGTGGTCCACCTGGTAAATCCAACAATACTTTGGGACACATGACAGAGAACAATTTTAACTCATCCGGGATCTACTCCTTTTGTACTGGCTCAAAGTGAAATGTAACTATTGCCCATAATGGTGTAACAGAAATGCAAAAATTAAAAATTCGGAGGGGTCAAGGAAGTTTCATTAGATGGTCTAACTTTTCCATTAATGAACTACAAATAATATAAATTATCCACATAGCGTTTCATGTCACCTTCAGATATTCGCAGAAGCAGCATTCTAAATATTCAGGGAATATAAATGTGAATTTAGTTCATTCTCCTTTACTTTCGTGCAGTTGTAAGCCTCGTGCCTGGAAATGCCATCCATTAAGTTGTGTTTAGCACTGGGAATAGCTCGGATAGCAATCTCTACTAAAATGTGTATGCATTTTTATGAGCCAGTCTTGTAACGCGTGACATATTTGTAGATGGTACTTTACACAGACAGCGCAGAAATTAATGGATGGACAGGAAAGGCACGCACACATGTACGCGTTTAAAATGGAGTGCCTGTTCGTTAATATGTAAAATGTATATTCTCTTTACTCTCCTCTAAAATGTTATGCCCTGGTCATAAAGTGTCTTTATGAAGGTAGATACTCGATTCAACTATTTACATAGTCACTTTTTGTGGAAGAAGTAGAGGTAGACTGAATGATCTACACAGTTGTATCTCCTATGTGCTTCCATAAGATTCTTTCACACTAATAAGGGTAATGCACATCACATGATGACGTACACAGAGGCGTACAAATGTCACACGATTTGTTTTACACGTGATACAGCAAGGGCACAGAATTACTCATTGTTGACACTGTTAATTTCGTGACAAAATGGGAAATTCAGTTCATATACTTTTCTATTACATTTTTTCTTATAAACGTTAATTCAAAAAAACAGTTCTCTTCTACTGACATTAACACAGTCTACAGTCTTCCGTGAACTGTTTTCTTCTTTTAGTCTTGACTCGGTCCTTTCACTGTCTTTCTTCACTTCCTCGTCTCTCAGATATAATCATTCGACGCTCATTAAAACTTCTTCGCCTCGACGCCACCTACCTTTCACAACAGTAACACACACACACACACACACACACACACACACACACACACACACACACACACACACACGCGCGCGCGCGCGGGCCGCGCCATAGCCGAGTGGTTAGACCAATCGCTTTTCACCGTGTTCGATCCACAGTAGCATGTGGGATTTGTGCTGGACGAAGCGGCGCTGGTTTTCTCCGGGCTCTCCGGTTTCCTCCATTTCATTCCGCCAGTGCACCATCTTCATCCCATGATTCCCATGTACCATCAGTGTCACCGCCTGTGGTGCCGTAGTAGTAAAAGCGAGCGTTAAATACTACTCACGCATACAGGCGCACACACAAACTGTCTTGCACTCACTGACCATTGTAACTGATCGCTTCCACCCGCTTCGCAAGGTTTTATACCAGCCAGTAAGTGACTGAATGTGTCTGATTTAAGAGTCCGTCGATAACTTGGTCATTAGTATACCAGCGATCACAGCCAGATCTTTCTCGAACGCCTACAAACAAGCCGGCTGCCGGACGATCCTCGAATGCTCTGGAAACCATTTTTGTTGTCGCTTGATTGTTGTTAGTCACGTTTTCGCTCGCGTAAATGGTGTTAAGATGCTTGACCTTGAGCGGCTATGTTCACTTGCCTGCCTGGTATATGCTGTGAAGTTGCTTAGCCCGACCGTCCTTTGTTGTACGTCGTACCCGGAGCCACAATATAATTTGTATGTCCGCCGTCTTACCACACAAACTCTTGTAATCAAACATCTCCAACGTCTCCACAATGTGGGTTTTATTCAAGTGTTTCAAAACAGTCATACAGAAAATTAACATTTCGATAGATAGTTGAGAAAAGCCAATACACAAGCGAATGCAAAACAAATGATCGTTTATGGTATATTATGGTTGTGCTTTTGCAGGTTTTTGATTAGTATAAACTTACGTAATTGCGATATTCGGTATGTAATTAATTGAAGTTTAGGCATGCCACATCCTGTTATATTCCCTGGAGGCTCATGTTGCAGGAACAGATTTTGCTATTCTCTGGGAATCATGCTCTCCCGAAGTACACGTGGAGTCAGCTAAGCTGACGTGTACTGACAAAGGCTCTCGACAGTACTTTCCACCTAAACCCCCGAAATTTGACGAAGCTGGATACAATTACGCACGTGCTAAGAGGAACCACCGATTGCTCTTCAAAGGTCTGTCTATTTTCTAAGATGGAGCTTGGAACACCAAGAATCTTGGTAACGGTAAATTTTCTTCTTCTTTTATTCGTTTTCTCCTCTTATTCTAATGTAGATTAGTACTTTTTAATGCTAGAATTACATTCAGTTCTGTACGATTTTCCTTCACCACACTCCCAGCCACCCTACTAAGTAACTATTTTCTTTCAGTCAGGTTGAAGTGTTATTTAACGTGACACTTGGTCAGGTCACCCTTGAAGCTTACATCTGGTGCTAGGGCCCCTTAACCACCGTCACATCATTATTGGAATTACTGCAAGTACATTGAGTATTTTACTAATGTTATAAATAAATTCGTCAAATTTTAACATTTATTGCTGCCCTCTGGCTGTCACCCCTAATATTAGGAACTCATGTCTCAATAACAGCAATTACTATTCTACATGGCGTTTAATGCAATTAACGAGCCAAGCCCTACCGCCCGACCACTGCGTCCCCCACTTCTACCCTCCACAAGCAGTACTGGAGGTGGGACGTGGTCCCTCCCAACTAGTTATACGGATTTCTTGACCAGGGTTTTTAGTAACTTCCTCAAAAACATTAACAAAGCTCTGTATTACCTCTCACATTAATTGTATTTATTCTGAATCTAAATAATTTGAAGGCCACTAAATCATAAATGCGACTCTATGCTTATATTACTACTGTCATATCAGTGTCATAATCTGCTTTGTTACAAGCATATTGATAAAATACGCTTGTACTTTCGTTTTACTTAGTATTTTTCTCGACTTAAGTGAAGTATAGACTTTGGAACCCGATCGTTTTGTCCAGCGAAATAAATAATAGTCCTTGGTAAAAAGCATAAGAGAAATCTAATAGTTTATAAATCTAGAAGAAGAAAATAAGTTGTAATTTATCCAGTGCATCTGTATTTCAAGGGCGTTATAAATAATTATATAACAGAGTAAAGAAGATACAAAAGATTGATGGTATACAAGGATTAAGTCCAGTTACTTCAATAGAAGCTTTTCTGTCGCCAACGCCTGAGATAAGAGTTTCATTAAAACACAACTTAATTACAACTGGACACAAGAAGTAATAAAGGGTAAGAAATTGAGATCCTGCCTTAGAAATATAAGAAGCATCTCACCACAAACAAACCTTTCAAAGCATTGCACCACAAAACATAAAACAAAATAGTGATAATATTTTAATAGAGGCGACACTGGTGATACATGAAATGAAATAAGGGGCCCTCATTTGGGAAGAAATATTTCCAGTAATAACGATGATAATGGCAACAACAACAACAACAACAACAACAACAACAATAATAATAATAATAATAATAATAATAATAATAATAATAATAATAATAATAGTGATGATAATAGTGATAACGAAGACGACAACACTGACAATAATAACAATAAAATTGACTTCCACGAAGTTTCTCAGTCGGAAGAAATATGTCTGATGGAATTCTTTCGGCTCCAGCTGAAAGAGCCTTCTAAAAGCACCCTTGATGAAATTCTTCTTGAGGGGCAAAATTTCAGGAGAGTTTCCCAGCCGTTCCTTAACTCTCGCAGCGTCTTGGCAGGACGTAATGAAGTTAATGAAATTATCCTGTCGCTATCTGTGCTGCAATAAAGGACAGAAAAGTATGACGGAAGATGTTGTCTGGCACTCCAAGTTGTAGCCTTTTCTGTTCTTATTTTTAGCACTCTTATTTGCTCATACTTTCTTGTAATATTCAACTGTTTTGATGTAATTTGACATCAAAAGTGGATGATTATTACCTTAACGAACCTGTTTCTTTAGGGTGAATTTTCTCTATTTTACCTTATTACTTCTGTTATGTTCATATTACTGAAATAAATTTCCAATTTTAAATAAGAATTGCACATCATTTCCATACAAATAAAGCGCAGATGCTGCAGAGAGTCGAGTAAATGAGAGGATTTATTCAATATTGCTATGAAGGAATTCTAATAACACGTTCACTCGCAGTTAGTCACACTTTGGTATATAAGTATTCTCGGCACTGCTGGCAAGTTATGGATAGGATCTGAGGCAGTCATGCCCAATGTGAAAGTTTGCATAATTTTGAACAGATCATCAAAAAAGCCCAACAAAGTCTGAGGACAGGGTATAAATTTTAGTATCTATATTGATCTATTAGTTATCTATTTTCTGTGATACCTAGCGGCACAGCTGGCTCCAAATGTTTTCCGATGGACGAAAGGATGTAGGGGAAAGAGACGAAGGTTTTTCTTATGAATTACTTGCACCTGGTCCGCCTGGCCCAGTGGCGGCTTCACCAGAGATACTTTTGTGTGGGTTCCCCTGATGTGTGATCATCGGGGAGAAAACAAGAAGCTAAATAATCAATTTATTCTATCAAAACAAAAAAAGCAGCACATTCTTGTGTGCATGTATTTAAACAAGTAACATTGCTTTTTGTGGTAGCATTAACAGCGTTTAACAAATATGTTTAAACAATTCCTTAAATAAAGCTAATGCATATGATGTAATTCTCGTTAATGATAATGATTAATAATAGTAATAATAGCAGTAATAATAACAGTAACAACAATAACAGCAACAGTAACAACAATAACAACACCAACAACAATAATAACACCAACAACGCCACCAACAAAGATAGCAATAACAACATCAAAAAAATAACAATAACAACACCAACAACAACAATAATAACACCACTAACACCAACAACAATAACAACACCAACAACAACGCCAGCAACAACAATAACAATAACAACACCAACAACAATAATAATAACACCAACAACGCCAACACCAATAACAATAACAACACCAACAACAACAATAATAATAACAACACCACTAACACCAACCAATAACAACACCAACAACAATAACAATAATAACAACACCAACAACAATAATAATAATAAAGATAAACCGGTTCAGATTTAAAGGGTGATGGGCAAGAAAGCTGAGAGTGAGAAGTTACGTCATAAACTATCGAGGTTGATGCCTAGTTTTTTAAACATGTTCGTTTACCATTTGCGGTAGTTCTATTATTTGTGTTACGCTAAATTTTTATTTTCCTCTGAAATTCTGTTTTCCTGCTGTTTTCGACAGTCATTCAATGTGTTAAACTTCAATATGAAATTTCACGTCAAATATACGACTTCATGTTCGCTGAATAAAAACGATTTGGAAGTTTTACACCACGGATGTGTGCATCTCCACGAATATCTTAAATAAAAATGTGGTGTATTAAAACTATTTAAACATTTTAAAATTAATTTCATTATAGAGTGATATGATACTTATAATGCGAATATTTAGTTTCCTTCCCCGCTGCGACTTCGTTCCGGATTTATAACATTAATGTTGTTTTCATTATACTGAGATTACTGTCTTATGAGCAAGTCTAAGGGAAATGTTGGAATAATTTTCTTTGGACTTACAAACACATTACGCCTCTCACTACTAATACTACAGGTATGAGCTGGCAAGTCGATCTTTGAGACCACCTGGCATAACCTATCGATAAGCTATCTTGCCTTCACAACGCGGCTAGGAACATGTGGCTGGGAAAACATTTGGAGCCGGCTGTACATCCATGGTTTAAATCCCTGCTATTGTATCGCACTGCAGTGGCGTGCAAGTGCTACATAATGTAATGGTCGAGCATAAATAAATTTTATTGTTCATGTAAATGCACTTAATGAAAATTGCAGTTTAATCAATTTTTCATTTAAGGACTAGATTGCAACTTCCGATATACTGAACTTAAATACCAATTTTGGCATACATACACACACACACACATACACACACACACACACACACACACACACACACACACACACACACACACACACACACACACCCCCGTGTAGTGTAAGCTTCTGTTCACGAGGTCACGAGTGCAAAGTCGGCGGAAGGTAGTGGATTTTTTGTGGATTTTTTTCGGGGGTAAAACTTCTTAGCATGGCCTCCCTCGGAAGCGACGTAAAGCCTGTGGTCCTATGTCGTAGATTTATGACACGTAAAAGAACCTTTAAAACTGATAGAGAACTATGAGGAAAAGTAAGCAGTCTTTCACGCCCAATGTAGAACAGTACGCTGAGAAGTGCAGCAGTTAAAGGAATCCAGAAATATAGCTCAATTTATTACATACACATACCTTTTGGGATTAGGGTGCTTCAAAACATGTGTTATTGGTGAAATCTCGGTATAACTGCTTTGCCACAGTACCCACTACATAAGTGGTAAAGTAAATAATAAAGATTTTTTAAGAATATGTTTTAGAAGCTGTATGAAAGAAAATGATATTGGAAATGCAATAGATCATAGATGGGGAGAAGTGACTGAATGAACCACTTCCCCTACATCGCAGTTTTAACCCCTTCCACTGCGTCACAGCGAATTTCTACCAGGCCACGCCTCCGATATTGTCTGTCTACCTCAAAGAACAGGCCAGTCCTTTAAATGTTGTCAGGAAGTAGAAAGGGTAAACACTCGACTGCATCCCTGTCAACCCTCTTCCCCATGCAATATATATTTAGAGCAATAGTTATAAAAGTGGAGATTTACTAACGAGAGGCTCAAGTTAAAACACACCAGAGAACACGTTTTTGTAGTTTTCCTAGGTAATTTTTTCCGTTTTAACTGGTAGCTACCACAGATTTAAATACACAAAAACACCCATGACCAAAACTGGATTCGAACCCGCCTATCTCTGCGCCACGAAGTATTAAAGCTAGGAGGTTTATCGAGCGGAGCCATGGGGGCCGGAAATTATTAACTGTAATTTTGTAACGTGTTTTCTACAATATTTTATCTACGATATTGTATACTTAATAGGCATAGTTAATAAAATTTATTTATTGCGAAAACGATATGGTTAGAGCATGAGTAATTTGGGTTTTGGAAAAAAAGACACGATGCTTTAACAAATATTGTTGTTATGTTTTGGATGCTAGTTTGAAATGTGAGTTTTAAGTAAGAATGGATAAAGAAAGTGATTTTTACTGTTGATCAGGAAAAATTTTTAAAGCAGTCCAAGATGCAAGCATTTTGATGACAAATGAACTGTATATCTTGAATTTTCTGACTATAGTCCCTGTAGTCGTATTTACTCTGGACGACTTTTGCATAACTGGTAAACCGTAAGAAATAGACCAAATTATACGATACAAAAAATGTAGATCTTGCTAAAATACACAATTTATGTCTGAATAAATTTTTTTGTAGAGTGAACCATTTCGGAGATATTCCTTGTTATGTGTGTGAGTTTTGGAAAACTTTCGTGAAATGGAACATCGTTGTTCATTTTTTTATATGTTAAGTGTGCAAACAGAACGGAATCTCAAACCTTTAAAAGATTTGACTATCGCACAAAGTCTACTGTATTCTAATATTCCCCTTGCACCTACAAGGAAATAAGCAATAAGATAATTCTTACAAATGTTTATCTCAACTAAGACGAAGAAGATATAGGAATAAGGGTTTGTACAAATGGTTAGTACAAGAGTAGAGAAAGTCATGTGAGCGCAACACATCAGATTTTTATTTCTTGAGGTGGAGGCTGGATTTTCACAGAAAATATACAAATTAGGCCTATCTTAGACAACATAGATGTAGCTTTTCATTTGTTCACAGTGACAATTCATTTTTTCTTAAGGTTCAATAATATAGATATGGGAAAGAAATCTTGATTTGTTGTTTTTTTACGATTTTTTTCAAGTATTACAAAAAGTAATTGGCTAACCACGAACTATAAGTTACTTATCAGTAGGGCTCGGAAGTTCATGCCCTAAAAACACTGAAATGTGCATGCAAATATGCTCTTAAAAACTTGAAAATATGCCAAGAAATATGCACTATTTAGTTAAAACAATGTCCCTTTGCAGTAGACAAGACGAGTTAGTGTAAATAATAAGTAAAGTTACCTTATTCTTTAGAGGTTGAAACAGTAGTCCGGCTGCTAGTATTAACTGCTAAATTGCAGTTCACAACCAACACTTTGCACAAATTTTCAATTTTGTAAAGCATCGTCTGTTGTCTCGCAAAACACTTTTGTAACGTGAAAAACTTCTCTCCACGTCACAAGATGTTATTGGGGCATATTTAAATGATGCTAACTGCTTCATACACACACACACACACACACACACACACACACACACACACACACACGCACGCACGCACGCGCATACACACGCACACGCACGCACACACACAGAGAGAGATAGTCAAGCCTCTTGGTGAGACATGGTTTTCTTTTGAGGATGTCTCGAATACCGCACATCTGTTTATAACCAGAATTTTTTGAAATTACATAATTCATTTTCTCTTTCACGTTTTGTCCTATGCTACCAGGAACCAAACTTAGATCACGTATTGTTTTTTTTCAAAGACAGTGATTCATGCAAAGTAGATCCTACGGCTTCCAATGTCTTTATGGCTGTTGGTAAGAAAGAAAAATGGGCAGATATGAAACCAAGATCCTCTTTTAACCCAGTGGCTGACAGAATATTTTGCACAGTTTCTATTGATGAAGCATCTTTCAAATCCAATGAATTAATAACCTCCGGCTATTTCTATGTGCTCAGCATAATATAAAACTGCATCGACCCATGCTCCCCATCGATTAACACTGGTGCAGGAAGAAGTCAGATATTAGGTGCTGTTGATCTAAACAACTTAACTCTTTTAGGAGATTTAACAAAAATTATCTTCGTACTGGACACAAATCTATCTACCAATGGGAAAGAATCATTGTCTCAGAAATGCTACCAATATGAAAAATATTATACAGATGAAAAAATAAAAAAAAGCACAAAAATCATTAAAATATGCAATATAGGGGCTATAGTATTGAAATAATATGCATTTATCAAAACTCAAGAAAATATGCAGTTATATGCACCATAAAATCATGTCCAAATAACTGAAAATTCCGTAATTCGTGCACATAATGTAAAAGCATACATTTTTAACCCCTATGAAAAAACATGCAAATGCATGAACTTCCTAGCCCTAGTTATCAGATCTGGTATGCTTGGGAAAAGTCGGCTAGTATTCCCAAAATGCATTCTCGACCTGACGTCACTTACAGTTCTTAGTACGAAATTTATTATAGTAGTGGATAAAGTTGTTTTAGCTTGGTGTGCAGAAGAACAGATAGATGCATTGTTTGCTGAGACATACCACTAGTAGGTAAATAGGACATCGGGTAGCACTATTCGTGCAGTACATGGAGGACAACACTGTGGTGCATATTGCACGGTTGTTGAGGCTGGTTAAATTATTGCAAATCGGTTCCTGAACAACACGATAAGTCCAGTCAAAGTGACAGCAAGCTCTAGCGTAAGCAGGTGGAGGGTGAATTACGATAGCAGACTTAACTGTAACATGCACCGGAGCGGAACGATTTTATTCTGGTGCATGTGTCGAAATCGGATTAGTTTGAAGGATTGATTTGTTTTCCGGCTTGTACCACTTAGCGATGAAACCAGGTTTTGTGGCACAAATCAATTCCGAGCTATTTAACCGGCTGCTAGCGGGATACCTACTTACTCAGTTTTGGGTAACTACGTACTATGCACAGAGGGCATTGTTGTCTGACAGCATATATATTGAAATATCCCATCCTCCAAATAATTTTTACTTTCTCTACTGGTAAGTAGGGGAAGTATTGTATTCCACCCATAAATTTGATGTCGAGATTTCACCGGAAATACATGTTTTGAGGCCCCCTGAATCCAAAAAAAGCATTTTTAGAAAAAGATCCGTGTGTGTGTCTGTGTGTCAGTCTGTCAGTCAGTCTGTGCACAGCATAACTCAAAAACGAAAAGTCGGTTAAAAACCAAAGTTAGTATTTAAGTTTAATGTCTTTCAGGGATGTGACACGAAGATTTTGAAGAAAATAGCCCCACCCTAAACTACCCTTTACACGGAAAATTTCTCGAACATTTTGATTTTCTTGAAAATGGCTCTAACGATTTTGATTAAAATGTCATATGTTTGAGATATTTTTATGACAAATGAAATGTATGTCTTGAATTTTCTGGCTATAGCCCCTGTAGTCGTATTTACTCTGGACGACTTTTGCATAGCTGGGAAACCGTTAGAGATAGACCAAATCATACTATACAAAAAATGTAGATCTTGCTAAAATACACAATTTATGTCTCAATAAATTTTCTTCTAGGGTGAACCATTTCGGAGATATTCGTTATTATGTGTGTGAGTTTCGGAAAACTTAGAACTTTCGTGAAATGGGTCATCGTTGTTCATTTTTTTGTTACGTGTGCAAAAGGAACGGAATCTCAAAGCTTTAAAAAATTTGACTGTCGCACAAAGTCTACTGTATTCCAATATTCCCCTTGTACCTACAAGGAAATAAGCAATACGATAATTTGTACAAATGTTTATTTTAACTAACACGAAGAAGATATAGGAATAAGAGTTTGTAACAATGGTTAGTTCAAAAGTAGAGAAAGTCATGTGAGTGCAACATATCAGATTTTTTAAAATAGAGACAAACGCCATCTTTATCCTTTCCCATCTGCAATATCAATTTAAATTTGGGAATTGATAGCATTTTAGGAATATTAATGCATGTATCATACATGAATATGATTAAGAAGATATTTTGATGAATACAATAGTCTTGCTATCACTTTTTCTAAGACGTAGAGGAACTTCGGTTAGTACGGAATAGGCGGTTAATATGGATTACTCAAGTTACTTACTTGTTTCGTGCTGATATCCAACGGTATCCACTAGAAATATATCAGAAGTTACGATGCAAGCAGTCTCGCCTGGTTTGTGCCACATGGTGTTTGAGTGTGAATAATTCTCTACTTTCTATCATCAATATTCACTAAAAATACCGGAGTGTACGCGAAAGTAATATGATTATAGCAAAGGTTGAAACATTTATGCTGCACAGATCTTTTCTTTTTCTTTTATTTTATTTTAGCCACATCGTTTGTTTCAATGTGGCGTAGCGGATAATAACTGGTATCCTATATTGCCCTCCATTCTATCTAGTATTGCATAATACCTGCATTGTTTCTGACGAATAACATTTATAGCCTAGGAATTTTTTGTAATACGTTTAATTTTTTTTTCTCTGTAGAAACGCCAAACAAACGTCACAGTAATGGGTAGAAGATATTCCTTGGATGGAGTTTCAGAGCGCATTTTCTGTAGTGGCAAGTTTTCAGAAGACAGAAAAGGGGATAAAACAGGGATTTTAAGCGTTGGACTAATCCCTGGGTGGGTACCGACTGCGCGCGAAAGGTTAACATTTTTCCAAACTGCGCGCGAGCTTGACAGGGGTAAACAGGCCAACAGCGTGCGAGCGAGTATACCACAAATACGTCATATGCTTGCGAATCTTTCTCGCGTAACAATTGTGGTACCAGTAGTAATGTTAGTCATTTGTTTCCAGAATAGTTGTGGCTATAGATTATAGGTTTGGTAACACTGTTAACGACTGTCGAATGCCATCTTATACATTCGAAACATTAAAAATTAATTTAAAATGGTGCACTATAAACTATACTTATGATAAAAAAGCAGATATGATAGTCGTAAATTCCAAATGACACAATTAAGTGGATAGCTTTAGATTAAAAGTGTGGAAAATGGCTTCGATCCCCTAGTTCCATTAATATTAGATATCTATTGTATCGTTTACAAGCACATAAATGGAAATGGAAATTAAAAGGGCAGGCCTTCATGACCAGGATGTAACCTGTGATCACAAAGTAGATTTTTGTCGTGCATATTCTTATATTTTATATTGTATTATTTGTATAATTTATATTATGCCCTTCTCCACATGAGCGTACGTCATAGGTGTCAAGGAATTTTCTAGTATTTATCCATTTTAAATATGAAAGACATATTTTATCAAAGAATTTGGAAATATATGTTTTGGGACCCCCTGAATCTAATCTAATTTAATGCTTTTAGAAAAATTTGTGTGTCTGTGTGTGAGTAAGTGTTCCCGTCTGTGAACAGCATATTTCAAAAATGAAAAGTCGGTTAAATACCAATCTTAGTATTTAAGTTCACAGTATCTTTCAAGAATGCCACATGAAAATTTTTCAAACTAATTCTCTTATTCCGCACCATCCTTGACATGGGACATTTTTAAACATCTTTTTTCTCTCATAAATGACTATATTAAAATGCTATATATTTAAAATATATTTAACAAACGAAATTAATTCTCTAGGTCTGCCCTAGAAAGTCCTCTACAGTCTAGGTGACTTTTGTATATCTGATGAGCCACAACATATAGACAAAGTCTCACTACACAGAAAATATGGGTTTTTAAAACACACAATTTACACCTAATGCATCCGTTGTTTTTTAGTAACCCATTTCGGAGATATCCCCTGTAATTTGTCTAAATTTTGCAAACCTTCCTCAAATAGGAAGCCGTTATTTATTTTTTGTTCTCTTGCTCATGCGAAGAGAGTTTTGACTGTGACTTAAACGCTGCTATATTCTGATATTATCCTTGAATCCTCAATAAAATTAGCCATAAGATAATTTCTGCAAATTTTTATCTCGGTTAAGATGTAGAGGATAGAGAAATAAGTGTTTGTAAGAATAGTTTGTACAAGAGTAGAGAAAATCATGTGAGCGCAAAGCATCTGATTTTTTTAATACAAAATGCACATTAAGACATAACAGCATCTAAATTCGTCTACCTAAAATGACAAAAAATGTTTTCATTGTTATCTGAGTGTATGGGTGACTAAGGAATGTTTGCAACCCAAAAATATAACGAGAGTTGAAGTGGCGAAACGTTTAAAACGTTGTAAGTCAAATTCTCACTTACTTTCATTAATTAATGTGTTATGTTATTGATTGTGCAGCTGTGTTTGTATAGCTTTCATGGAAATATCGCTACATATGCACGGCGTACCTCGATATCCCAATGCAATTGAAACATCAAAGAGAACGTCGGTAACCGGAGTAACTTCGGGCAATCAAACCTGCTGGGAATTCACAATAATTGTTCATCGATATTGGCGCTTTTTCCTGTGGCAGGAGGTTAACCGCCGATCAGTGAAAACGTGAATCACCTTCGATGGTAGCTGTGTAGTCTGAGCGGCTCGGGGATGAACAGAAGCTTTCACATTTGAAAAGTATTGTTCTTCCTGCCGGACAAAGGCAATAAGACGCTTCTAATTTCAACCTCTAATGACTGAAATACTAAGTAAAGATTTACGAGGTATGGATATTAGAATTGGAGCACATTAGAAGCATAATAGAAGATATTTTTTCGTAATACTGTGTCTTCACAGAGAAAGCGTGTAAGGAGGGGGGGGGGGGGAAAGGGGGGGGAAAAAAAAGCACTTTTTTATTCCAAATGAAATGAGAACTTGACTTTATTTACTGCTATAATCATAAGATTAGAATTTACTTTGAAACCAATATGCTTAATTATATTTTGTATATCTATGTAGCTTAAAACGTATACATTTCAAGTGTTTCTTGTAAATATGGTGTATAATAACCGAGTGCATTTCTGCGAAAGAAGCGTAGGAATGGATAAACATCTTTCGTGAATAAATCTAAGGGTTTGGCTTTGTACTGACACCCGCTCAAGGCCACAGCTGGGGAAATATGCTCCCCCAAGTAACGGTAAGCTTGGTGAATTGTGCGTAAAATCTTGAAGTTAGGGGAGAAGGCACGCAATCCAATGGCAGATATTTCCAAATTCGAAATTCACCGCGCTAAAAGTTGACCCATGGAAGGGAGAATGTATACCAAAGTGGCGTGGGTGAAAGAGATAAATTCGGTAGGACCGGGTCTTGTTCTGGTGCAGTTTGCCAAGGGTGAACCTGTGACCAACGAAGATCTAGTTACGCGCCAAAACGTCGTAATCACAGAAGTGATAGTCGGCCATGATGTAACAGTTAGGGAGTGCCAGGCAAGCAAAGATAGAGTGAAACGAACGACGGTCGATTCTGACTATAGTAACTATGTTGAGATATTTGTTTTTAAAGTGCAAGGAATTTTAATTGCGCATAGTTTCATATTCTTGGGCTCTTATTGTACGAGTGTATAAAGCAGAATATTAATGAATTAATTTAAACCGAAATACATCAGCATAATACTAGAAATATTCATAACTCTTAATTGCCCCACCCAAGCTTAGACATCTTATCACTGCTGTTAGATTTTTTTAATGAACAGTCAACGCAGATAAAACAGTGATTATATTTTGAATCACAGAGCCCTGTGAATGTAACATATAAGATTTTCCTAATTGATTCTTTATTAACTAGAATCTTAATAACCACTTTTCGCAAACAGTGTTTCCTTGTCAGTTTTTCTTAAATTAATTTCCCAATTCAATGCTGTCTTTAGTTTTAGGGAATTAGTTATAGAAAAATCTGATGTACTACACTCACAGACTTTCTCTATTCTTGTACACACACACACACACACACACACACACACACACACACACACACACACACACACACACACGAAAGTTTTTTCTAAAAAGGCTTTTTACTTACTCTAGTGGTAAGCAGAGGAAGTATTGTATTCCACCCAAAAATTCGAGGTCGAGATTTCACTGGAAATATGTTTTGAGACCCCCTGAAAAAAAAAATATTTTTGTAGAAGGTTCGTGTGTGTCCGTGTGTCCGTCAGTCTGTGTATAGCATAATTCAAAAACGAAAAGTCGATTAAAAACCAAAGTTGGCGTTTAAGTTTAATGTCTTTCAAGGATGCAATACGAAGATTTTGAACAAAATAGACTCACCCTAAACTACTCTTCATATGGAAAACTTTGATTTCCTTCAAAATGGCTCTAATGATTTTGATTAAAATGTGTTTTAAATGATTAAAATATGTTTAAGATATTTTTATGAAAAATTAAATGTATATTTGGAATTTTCTGGCTATAGCTTGTTTAGACCTGTTTATTCTGGATGACTTTTGAATAAAAGTCATCGTAAACCGTAAGACATAGACCAAATCTTACTATTCAAAAAACGTAGATCTCGCTTAAACAGACAATTTATGTGCAATTTTTTTTGTACTGTGAGCTATTTCAGAGGTATTCCTTGTTATTTGTGTGACTTTTGGAGAAATAATACTTCTGTCAAATGGGACATCGTTATTCATTTTTATATGCTAACCGTGCAAAGAGAACGGAATTTGAAAGCTTTAAAATGTTTGATTATCGCTCAATCTACTGTATTCCCATATTCCCCTTGTACCTACAAGAAGATAAACAATAAGATCATTTCTGCAAATGTATATTTCAAATAACATGAAGATATAGGAGTAAGGGTTTGTAAGAATGGTTAGTACAAGAGGAGAGAAAGTCATGTGAGTGCAACACGTCAGATGCTTTTTTGGATTCAGGGGGGCCTCAAAATATATATTTCCGGTGAAATCTCGACATCGAATTTTTGGGTGGAATACAATACTTCCTCTACTTAATAGTAGAGAAAGTAAAAATGCCTTGGAGTTTAGATTTTAGGAAAATTTGTTTTAGGAAGGTTGAACTTGAAGAAGAATGGGTTAGCAGAATGACCAGGCATGTGTAAGCGTGGCCTTCTTCATTCTTGGTGCCCATTTTTTGTAATACGGCATCCTGGAGCATTAAATCTTGCAAGGATGTTCAAAATGAATTTCTTATACTGTGGGGTGAAACACTGAAGTTAATATCATGTGCAAGCCTCAGGATCACGTCATCTGGGGATTATTAGCTTCTTGTTGTGGTGTTATCCGTTTTTGTAAGGTAACGGGTGGCACTGGGTCGAAGGTGCTAGGTCAGCATGAGGCAAGTTAAGTAACGCAGGCATGAGACCCTGACAGGTAGTTAGAGTGAGGTAGGCCACGTCAGAGTTTCCTCTAATCCGCTTTCCACAGTACGGTTCAGAGCAAAATCAACTCATAAAAGACATGCACTAATTAAACAGATTTTCATTTGGAAATACGTGGAACATTATGAAGTAAATCACTGTTGGAATTTATAGCAGAGTACTGGGAGAACAATCCTTGATGGGGCCGACCGATTTCGGGTCTATTTGCTTATGGACGGTGCGGTTGAAAGGAATTTCATAGTTAATATTCTTACAAATACCACTTCTGACACCAAAGTGGAATATTCTGATATAAAACGCGCTATAGTCTGTCTCAAATTAGAACGATGCTCTACTAAGCATATGTATACATTCAAGGAAGAAAGAGATAGTGAGCGAAATGCTCCTAAGCCTATGATTGGAGGAGGGAAGTTCATGGGCGTTCGCTTTGTTTTATTAACAACTACAGCATAGCAAGTAGTTTTCTAATCACTGTCCAGTATGAACTAATTTCAATAAAGAAAAATCAACAAATGTTTCATCTCTGTGTATCTTGCACATTCGCTATAGATACGTACGGGTGTTAAGGGTATAGATATTTTTATAAAAAGACCTTATTATGTATCTATTTCAGTGTGTTAATTATTACTTTCTCTACTGGTAAGTAGAAGAAAGTATTGTATTCCACCCAGAAATTTGATGTCGAGATTTCACCGGAAATATATGTATTGAGATCCCCTGACTCGAAAAAAAAAGCAGTTTTAGAAAAAGGTCCGTGTGGTATGTGTCTGTCAGTCTGTGGACAGCATAACTCAAAAACGAAAAGTCGGTTAAGAACCAAAGTTGGTATGTGAGTTCAATTTCTTTCAAGGATGCGACACGAAGACTTTTAAGAAAATTGCTCCACTCGAAACTAGCCTTTAAATTTTTATTTTCTTGAAAATGGCTCTAACGATTTTGATTAAAATTCCATGTTTGAGATTGTTTTATGACAAATGAAATATATAGCTTCAATTTTCTAGCTATAGCCCATGAAGTCCTATTTACTCTGGATGACTTTTGAATAACTCGTAAACCGTAAGAGATAGACCAAACCTTACTGTACAATGTAAATCTTGCTAAAACACACCATTTATGTCTGAATATATTTTTGTGTAGAGTGAACCATTACGGAGATATTCCCCGTTATTTGTGTAGGTGTTCGAGAACACAGTTCTATCAAATGGAACATCGCTGTTCATGTTTATGTTAATAATGAAAAGAGAACGGAGTTTGAAAGCTTTAAAATATTTGACTGTAGCTCAAATCCTACTGTATTCCCATAATCCCGCTGCACGTGCAAGAAAACGAGTAATAAGATAATTTCTGCAAATGTTTATCTCGACCAACATGAAGAAGATAAAAGAATAAGAGTGTGTAAGAATGGTTAGTACAAGAGTAGAGAAAGTCATGTGAGTGCAACACATCAGATTTTTGTCAGTATAGGCTTCCGTTTTGCTTGCACGCGTTCGCACGTCAATGCTTGACCTTATTGGTCTAGTGGGTCAGCCTTGCAGAAGGTTTTCGAAATCAGTTCCAAATACAACAATCGTTACCGCGAGGCCTGCCCACTCTGCGTATGCCTTCCCCTCCACGTTCTCGGTACAAAAGGCTTGTTTGCGTCATGTCTACTTGGAGGTACAACCAACCTGTAAATATACTAATCAGTAAAGTTCCAAGTCCGAAAATGAAAGGTATTTATGTAATATTGTTGGTTACACTGTCCTCAATTACCAATTAAATTATCTGCCCTTATACCACCGGCCTGAAGAAAGACGCAGTTATATCCTATTATGTTTTATTGTTGTTGTATAATATGCAGACTAATTTTATATTACTAATGAACCACTTGTAACGATTCGGCTCTTTGGATTTAAGTAAGTCGCGAGCTAAATGCTAATTAAGATAGTAAGAAGAAATAAAGTGACAAAAACAGTAAGCCGACTTGTCATTTGTTTCATTTTTTATGGGCAAGTAAGCGATTCAATATTACCCATTAGTAGTATATTTTCGGCCAATAAGTAGCAATTTGTCAGTTTTCTTATGGTTATTATAAAAGCCTTGTTTTTAGATAGAGTTTAAATGTGATTCCGCTAAACCAGAGCAATTATTTTCTAATTAGTGCAGATAACGCGAATGTCCTCTCGGATTCTTATTGCCGCAAGCTTTTTCACTCGCTGAAAATGCAAATGAGAGAGAAGTTTGCACTTCGATGGGCTCCGGATTCATTTCCGGTGTCATTAATGCATTTCATTCCCTTTGGAAGGCTAGAGCCCCGTTAAAAACTCGATAAAAAGATCACATTGGTTTAAAAACCAATTGCGTTCCTTTACTGTGCATTTTTCATATTTTTTCAGCGATACTGACAGAAAATATCTAAAAGTCAATTTCAAAACCACCTACAAGAATCATTAATGTTTTCTAGTCACTGAAAAACATCTAAGGTTGAAAATAGTTATACGAACCTATGTTATAGTGGAAATATCTTCGAAAATGTTTCTGATGCTGAATTGTTGGGCACTCTATTCTTGTACAAAATATGCTTACAATTGATTCTACGTCTCTCTGCATCATGTTAATCTAGATAAACATTTACAACAATTATTTTATTGTTAGTTTTTTGTAGATACAAAGGGAATATGGGAATGCAGTAAGCTTTGAGTGATAATCAGATGTTTTAAGAGCTGGTCACTGTGTTTTGGGTTTGAAATTTCGCTCTCTTTGATGTCCAAGGCATTAAATATAACGAATAATGTATTTCAATTTGAGAAAAGTGTAAGTATTGGAAGGTTCAAACATATAACAAGAAATATCTCAAAAATCGTGCAGGCGACTAATACAGATGGACCATTTCATTTTATTTATACCTTTTTAAGTTTATATATGTTCATACAAAAGCAGCTCGCGGGCCGTGGTTTGAGTTACAGCATGCCCTGCGCTGTATTACCTGCAGTTGTTTTCTTTCTCCTCGTTATTTTCTTTAGTTTTCTTCTTTTTCTAATGCCTTCTCCTTACCATATGAATGCTTATTCTCTGGATATACCACTGAAGGCTTTGAAATTTCAATGTATTTCTACCACAAAAATATTATTTTGCCTCAAACTAATATAAGTAATCTCGATATTTGTGCAGTTTCTTACATTATTATTTTGTAAAGCAACATGCGTAAAACAATAGAGACAGAACAAGGTAAGCAGGCAATATTACTCATGAAAATATTGTTGAAGTGCCTAATTTGCGTTTCATAATAGAAATACGCACTTCATAACAGAACACTTGAAAAGGCTGTACGGTATATTGCCTTTAGTCTTACAAGACGTACTGCATGAAGGTATGTACTTAGTTAATTAAGAGTGGAAACAAGAGTTCTTATACACAATACATAAGCTGCTTAATTAGATGTTGCTGGTAATGAAACGCATTGTCTGTTGCATATTGATTGCAGGATTTCTTTTACTTCACTTGGTTTCTAGGGCTAATTATGCACATATAATTTTCTGTTAAAAATAGCAACCCAACCAGTATATGTAGAAAAGGCTGGTAGAGCTCAGAATATTCTCGAAGTATTCATCAGTATACCTACAGCAAACGTAGATGGCAATGTTACTCTGAAAGAAAAGTATTATATGTAGGTTTTGGTCCCGGTTGCACAAATACACAGTTATCTTGTGCCGATATTACTAGTCTACAGTCATTCACAATATTACATCACAGCTATAGGGAGCTGCTGCCACCATCGCTGCTGCTCGGTAGCAGTCAAAACTCGGTGTTCACAAACGGGCTCAGCATAAATAATTATTACATGAATACTGTTATATATATACACATCATACGAGAAAGGTTAGTGGGTAGGTCGTATTCACTTTGACTGCAATTTCACAATTTGTGGAGGAAATCCCGATCATAAATGTGCCTAAACAAAGGCTCGTAAAACTTCTTTGCGACCGTTTGTAGGTATCTGGATTTGGAGCGGAGGTGTTTTCCACCTAAGCAGGTATCCTTTTGTGCAAATATTGCATGGAAAGTTAGTACACGAAAGCAGTTACATATCCACTAGCATATTGGGTGTTAGAAGAACTGCAATTATTAGCAAAGTTGTACATACCTTTGTGTGCTTTTTCCTGGTTTTAGACTTTTTAAAAGTTTTTTAGATTTGTTTTAGATATTTTGATGGTCATTTTAGGCAATTTATGGGCCTTCAGCCTCCGAGGTCTTCAGCCTCGTCATAACTTATGTGAAATGCTTTTATCTAAAATTGTTTGAGTTTATGAATTAATGATTCCATTGCTAAAATAGTCTCTATTAACGTCTGAATTTATTTATACAAACGATTTGAAATGGTTAAAGGTAGATTAATTTAACGTAAAAATTTCGATAGCACAATAAAAGTATAGCTTCAGCAACAGAGGGAGTTTCAAGGCAACTCTTGCCAGTTGGTTAAAATATTGGATGGAGCTAAAGCAGGCTTACATAAAGCTTATCTTGCTTCGGAATGTATAGCGCATTACGGTTTTCACATAAAGATTTTACACCGTACCGTCCACAGCACTACGTTGCAGAAGAACCCATAAAGTACATTTTGTTTGTATGGGTTCATAAAATGTGTATTACGGAAATGAAATGCATAAAACAATATGAATATTTTATGCCAAGTCAAATTCACATGTTTCCTGAAGAAAGTTGCAAAGTACCGTTGGATAGGGCTGTAGTTTTGTTTGTATCTTTTGTTATTATTATATGACACATTTGTAGTCTACTTTTCATTCGGTGGTGGCGGCGGCGGCGGCGGCGGCGGCGGCGGTGGCGGTGGTGGTGGTGGTGGTGGTGGTGGTGGTGGTGGTGGTGGTGGTGGTGGTGGTGGTGTTGGTGTGTAGGCTTAAGGGTGATCAACTACTTGGTCATCAACACCCTTAGAAAACGGATCGTGGTAAAAGACAGATAAATTGCAATGTGAAATAAAAACTACTAAAGGTAACATACATAAACAATCAAACAAAGAAACAAAAGCCGGAATAAAAACCAAGTTATAGAAAGTCAAACAAAACTATGACATTTAGATATCTAAAATTCCGAATTCTCAGGTTCATCTTTACCATTGCTAAAAACTTCCAAACCCCTTCGACAGCTTTTTTATCATCTGCCAGGACCTCTGCAAGTCTGACAGGCAGTTGCAGAGATTCTCCAAGGTGCGCTAGGAAAACACGCTCTAGGGGCACGTGACGGGCCGACAAAAGACTATCGCACAGCGATTAAAGAGAATCAGGGTTTCGTTTAAAACAGGTAACCATCCGTAAAATTGCAGTGGACAATGCGTAACCAAACCAAAATCATCATCTCGCGACGAGATACGCGACAGGAGGTTACCGAGTTTTTTAAACTTATTCTGATGAGAAAAGACAAATCCAGTTACTTTTTCTGTCACTTTATTTCTCTAAATTTAACCACAGAACACTGTACTTTATGATTAACATAATTCAGGATTCCTCGTACCTCGCAATTCAAAGATGTTCCAACTAACCGTAACTTTGACACAAACTTCATTATTCGCTATTCTACAACCCTCTGTGTCACAAACAACTGCTTCCCACAACAAACAACTCCGACGCGACGATTAAATGTCTAAAACTGTCTTTGACGATACTTGGGTTCTCTGAAAACTAGTTCACTACTCAACTCTTAAAAACTATCCCTGACTCGCTTTTATAGTCCGGGCTGAATACCAACGAGTTCTCTGGCAAATATAATACTTCTCGAGAAACTTTTTGTAAGAAGCCGACAGTGGAAAGTTTCGCGCTTCTTTCTGCCGCACTTATAGACATAGTCATCTGTGTTCTGACCACTCCATTGTCGTCCGACCGTGTATTTACAAGCAGTGGTGGGAAGTAGCTGGACCTTGAGCGTCTCATTGATTTGCGCCCAGCGTCACAGCATTGTACATCTACATACAAAATGGTATGACAAAATGAGTGAGTGATTAGGGTTTAAGGACACCTAGGTCATTAGAGCCTCATAACAAAAGGATGAAATGAGTCAGTTACTTTTCTATCGCTATATCACCTTCTAAAATTTTATCACATATACACAGTTTTGTACTCGTTGTTAACACGGTTAAATAATTGCAAAATACCAGAGCATGAAGCCAAAAAATCTGATGTGTTACACTCACATGACTTTCTCTACTCTTGTACTAACCATTCTTGTAAACTCTCGTTCTTCTATCTTCTTCGTATTAGTTAAGATAAACATTTGTAAAAATTATCTTATTACTTATTTCCTTATAGGTACAAGGGGAATATTATAATACAGTAGGCTTTTGCGATAGTCAAATCTTTTAAAGCTTTGAGATTCCATTCTCTACACACTTAACATATAAAAAATGAACACCGAAGTTCCATTTCAGGAAAGTTTTAAGTTTTCCGAAACTCACACACATAACAAGGAGTATCTCCGAAATGGTTCACCCTACAAGAAAATTTATTCGGACATAAATTGTGTATTTTAGTGAGATCTACATTTCTTGTACATTCAGAATTTGTCTATCTCTAACGGTTTAGCAGTTATACAAAAGTCGTCCAGAGTAAATACGACTACAGGGGCTATTTCCAGAAAATTCAAGATATATCTTTCATTTGTCACAAAAGTATCTCAAAGATATGACATTTTAATCAAAATCGTTAGAGCCATTTTCAAGAAAATCAAAATTTTCGAAAATTTTTCCATGTAAAGGGTAGTTTAGCGTGGGGCTATTTTCTTCAAAATCTTCGTGTCGCATCCTTGAAAGACATTAAACTTAAATACCAACTTTGGTTTTCAACCGACTTTTCGTTTTTGAGTTATGCTGTCCAGACACACACACACACACGAACCTTTTTCAAAAAATGTTTTTTTTTTTTTTTTTTTTATCAGGGGATCTCAAAACACATATTTCGGGTGAAATCTCGACATTGAATTTTTTAATGGAATACAATACTTCCCCTACTTACCAATAAAGGAAGTAGAAAAACGCAAAATAGTAACCAAAAAGGTGCTCTTGAAGTTTTTAGCATCATGAATGCCTTTTCTGGTAATTATCTCCTCACTTAGTTTATAACCGACCAGATAAAACCGCTAAATGTAAAATATAATAAGAGCAAGTTTTGCCATTACACTAATTTTCAAGGAATGTGTTCAGAAGACCTGTCCATTCTAGATCACTTCTACATAAACCTTAAGAGAACAAAAATCTTACTGCACAAAAAATGTAGATATCGATAAAACACAATTTATGTCAAATATATTTTTGTGGCATGAAGCTCTTCCGCGATATTCTTTGTTATTTGTTTGAATTTTCCAATACTTAGACTTTTGTCAACTGGGAAGTCATTCGTTTTATTATATCCTGTACATACAAAAAGATTGGAATTTCAAATTATTACATTGCAGCCAGTTCTGTAAATATTTGACTTTCGCTGAAGCCATTCCCATTGCTCCTGCAAGAAAAAAACGCAATAAAACGCTTTTTGCAAATGTTTATGCGGATTAAATGAAATAAGAGGATAAGCGTTTGTAAAAACGGTATATGCAATGGTAGAGAGAGCCATGTGAGTGCAACAGTTTTTTTTTATTTCAATAATATATGAGATACTCTGATTCATTTCAATTTGTGGCTCATTACAAATGCTCTTTAATAAAAACTTTTTAGTTTGTTCACATAGCCCATCAATTTCCAAAGTGCTCTCTCTGGAATCATCATCCAACTGATAATACATTATATATAGCTTATAAATGGAAACTAAACCAAATAAAGTTCAATCTGAATAACCAACTATTTTCCACTATTTTCCGTTAAAATACTGCTCAGTTAGTGCAAATACAGTTCCCGGTAACAGTTAACTTTCACTTGTTTGTATGACATTCAGGGCACTAACACGTGTTTTTGATACCTTAGATAGTGTAAAAAATAGAAGTACTTTTAGTTGAAGAAAGACAGGTTACAGAAAAGGACGACGCTGCATTTATATCATCTTCTCTCTTAAGGAATATAAAAAACGAGAATAATTCAATTTATAAACACGTTCTCTTTATAGATTTTAAGAATAGTAAAAAAAAAACTTTGTCGCAGATGATCAAATCCTGATAGCCAAAAGCGAGAACGAAGTTCAAGAAATCTGATGTGTTTCACTCACATGACCTTCTCTACTCTTGTACTAAACATTCTTACAAACTCTTACTCCTATCTTCTTGCTGTTAGTTCGGAGTGGAATGAACGGGGAGGGAAACCGCCGCTTCGTCCACCACGAATACCACATGCGGGTCCCTGGGATCGAACCCGGGTGACCTTGGTGGTAGGCGAGCGGTTTAACCACTCAGCCACGGAGCCACCTAAAGGCTATAGTCCGAAAATTGAAAATATATTTTTCATTTGTAATAAAAATATCTTAAACACATGGCATTTTAATCAAAATCGTGAGAAATTAGAATTTTTGCACTTAAATACTCGTGTACTAAACATCTCACTAAAAATAATAGTCTATTTAAGCCACAAGTACTAAATTAGGACGAAGTTTACTTAATCTTCATTTGTACTCGTATCAGGCATTGGCAGGAGAGGCAGCTGTTGAATTTCTTCACCCCACATTCTCTTGCAAAGTGACGAAGGTTGTTTTGATGCAGCAAGTGTAGTTCCACCTACTTGGCAGCAACATTTCTACGCTGTTGTTAACTATTTTGTTTATATTAAGCATATTTTGCATATAATTAATGCAGCCGCCTACTGTGGTTAGGCAAATCTTACCTTACACTGTTCTTACACTGCCTTATGATTCACACACTAAATTGTTTCTCTTTCACAATAAATGAGCTTTCGTTGCTACTTAGCCTTAAAATATTTTAAAATTATTTGGTCAACATAACAAATTCTTCGATGTTAAACTCAATATTGTGTTCAAACATTAGAATACGAAATACAATAGATTATACTAACTAAACTAATAAGAAACTAAACCCTTAAAACGTGGAATTATTTCTTTTACTTATTTATAAGTACGAGTATTCAGAAAGCACCTTTTGAAATTGTAAATAAATACCTTTACAGATCACCAAACTTAGCTGCGCTGATGATCTAGAAGTTCATATTTGAAATTGTAATCCAAGAAAACATTCCGGTTTTTGTAACTTACCAAAACTGCCACTCTTCATGAAACAAACGTCTCGACTAAGCCATACTCGCCACTGAATGAGGCATGTTGGAAACTGAACGTCAGGGAAGGGGTGGGATGGCCGATGGAGTGAGGCAAAAACGCGCTTCAATGGAGTGGCCCTTTTGAGCCATTTTTTCCCCATGCCTGATTTATATCATTCAGGAGCACATTGTCTTCATTTTAGATCTTGCTTTCTCGCCTTTAAAAATAAAGATGAAAGAAAAAGAGCAATTTGAAAAAACCAGCCCATTAACCATTCTTAAATCTATATTGTGGTGGACAAAAAGGGCTACTCTCAGAGTGTGAGAGGTGACAAAGTGCTAATTCATCGATGCTTAGAACAATCAGTATTTTTGGGCTACGCTTCTTATGTTAGAATAACAATGGAAGTGGTGGTTCAAGTCTTTAGAAGATTATCCCAGCTTTCTCTCCCATTTAACGTTTTAAAGATTTTATCAAAACTAGAGTAAATCAGCTCAATCAGAGGGTGCGTGCCCTAAGTACGCGTTCAGACATAATGAACTCCCCTTTTTATACGTGCTAAGAGAAGATAGAATGAAAAGGGATCTGAGGAATAGAGTAACATTCAGGAGAATTGGGTCGGATCGACGTCAACGCCGGGGGGAGATTCAACACGGTTAGAGTTTAGATTGCAACAGAATGCGAATTGTGACCTAACTGAAACAGATGGCTTCCTTCTTCACATGACTAGCATAGCGAGCAAGCATCTGTATACAAGAAACAAACAAACAAACTTACGTTCAGGATATAAATATCTGTCAAGCACGGCAGTTTTACAGGCGCATCTTGTGGCAAAGAAAATGGGGAAATCTTGGATCAACCGATTTAAGGTGGGACTTGAAACCGAAATTATAATCTATATATATTTGATAATAGAAAGAAACAAAAGGAGATTCTAGTCAATAGTTAAGGGGGAAAACGCAATAAAGCTATGTTAAAGTCTCAAGAATGGAAGCCTAGGCAGATTTAAATGAGTGATAAGGTTACAATTGTTGTTTGTACTAAGCCATAGTGATTCAGCGGGCTGATTCCTATCTTACCATGACGTGCTCTAAAGTTAGCCAATGGAAATCGCTTCCTTCGTGTTGCTCGCGCAAAAACAAATGCAACGCAAGACACACTCGTCTTGAATCGAGCCGAGAGTACACGAGCAACTTGGGAGTTGTACGTAAGCTAGCACGTATACATAATTCGGCGGTTGCTAAAGGGTGACACAGTTAAAGTGTTATAACGTTGTAGTTGAAGTTACAAAGTTACATTCTATTTAAATATCGTCGGCAGTTCTCTAAAAATCTGGAAATTTACAAATAAACTGATATGTTGCTTAATTCTTCGTTTGGTTCCATTCCTACCATAGCTCACGCACACCCTGCAGATTAGGACCTCTTGCTAGAGCTAGTCCGGACACCAAACACGAGAGCTTATAGGTCTTAAAGGCGACATCTTCGACGGAGAGGAGCGTTTGCGTCAGGCTGAAATACTCGTTTAGCTTTTTTGAGAAAAAAAAATTACATAGCTACATTCGTTACTCAACATTTATTGATTTGATATCAATTATTTCATTAAAAATATATTTCCTTTTTCTGTAACGAGGGTAGACTATCTAGCCTGTTCCAGC
Source organism: Tenodera sinensis (assembly GCA_030765045.1). Lineage (NCBI taxonomy): Eukaryota > Metazoa > Arthropoda > Insecta > Mantodea > Mantidae > Tenodera > Tenodera sinensis. The sequence continues at coordinate 12,117,316 of CM060971.1, forward strand.
TCCAAAGTTTTGCTCCTTGCATCTTTTCCTCGATCGTCCTGGTTTTCTTTGTCCTTGGCATTGGTAAGTATGTGTTTAAATGCTGTTTCCAGTTACATTACATCACACACATAATCACACTCTCATTCATACCTCTAGACTCTGGAAGGACAGGAGATGATCTTGGCTAGAGAAAAATTCCCACCCCCGGGAGCGCTCACACAGCAGGCAGATGTTCTACCGACTGAGCTACGGGACCAGGCTAGTGTTTCCTGCTATATTAGGTTTTATACGTATATTGTACACAACCAATTTGTGCCTATAAAATATTCCACTTAGTCGGACAAAGGCTTGAGGTTTCTCTTGCTGTAACCTTGGGAACGAGCTTTGCTATTGTTATTCACTTAGTAAATGTTCGCTTGTATGGAGAACAGTCAATACAATACAGCACATTTAGGCAATATAATTAAAGGTTTTTTCACTCCTCTCTAATTGTTCCTCTCTTAGAACTGATCTCTGTGTGATTAATTTTTATGTATCAATTACACTTTTAATCAATCAAGCATATCATCAAAGGGTCATGAGTTTCTGATAGCATCGGATAAGCAAAAACAACTGAGGAAACTATATGACAGTATAGGTATTTCCTAGGACTATGTATAGAACATTTTATACGATGGCTGATAATGGTAAAAATAACACATCGTATAATATCTTGCTACAATAAAGTTTAGTGTTCCATAAAGTTAGTCTATAACGTTCAATATTTCTGGAAAGTTTCAAGAGTAGCAAAGAAGCACTTGACTCGTCTATCCAGAGCTCTTGCAATAAAGTTTTGCAGTGCCATATAAAAAGCCTGCAGATTGAGGGTATCCAAGCGTAAAACAAACTTTGAATCCCTGCATTTCAAGCTATTATTCTTTTTCGATATAGAATATACCTCCCCTCAAGTAAAGTTCAGGAGACGCTAATGTAAGAGACGTATTGAATACTTCAACAACTGAGTGAATATTATGAGGTAACATATATTAAGATATACATATATTTACCGAAGCTTCAAATTTGTCGTCAAGAAACACTAGGTGAAGTTCTTACCAATACTTTCGAGCATTTCTAGACTTCTACTGCTCAAAATAAAATTAAATTCGGCATGAAATTGCAGCAATTTATTATAATTATAGTGATATAAACGGCGACTAATTAATGATTTAAAATGGCCACACAAATTGCCATAACTGATAACATGATTTCGAAAGAAATATGGAATATCTAATACTTGAGGTACCTCTTATCTGATTATTTTTAGTACACTAAATAATATCTATTGTTAATTCGTATTATATCTGATTATATTCAGGAGAAACTTCTCTGTAACTTTGTTTAAGTTTGGTATGCACAATTTTTTTAAGTTTCATATTTTGGATTGTTCTTATAATAATAAATTAATATTACAGTAAAAGTTTTATTAAATAGGTTTAAGAAAAGTACACATAAGTTTGATAATAATCTAAAGTTACCGGTAACTGATACGGAAATTCATTTGACACCGGTGGTCGACGCACACTCATTTGACTCCGGTAGTGTAACGCGTCTTGACCAACCAGGACCCTCTGGATTAACGGACCTGACACTGCCATCCAAGTTGTACAAAAATGGCTACGGCTGTTGGTCGTGATTTCTGAGGTGTTTCCACGCGCAATCCTTCGTATTGTTTTCTATGCCTTTGAGTTGTTTGTTATAATAATTCGTATGTAAGTTTGTCTTCATATTAGCAAAGCGAGTGTTTAAAAACTTTTATTTGGGCAGTGTAGGGAACGGGAATATATCTAATAACGTGTTGATTGTGCCGTGTACTCTCCACGTGTTTGTTTGTGTTTCATCTAAGAACTTGGCTACGTAAGCCGTATAGTGTAGTTAATTTATCTGTTTGCAAGTACAATCTGTGTTACGATTACAGTGGTGAGAGGTTGTTGAAGAAAAACTGTCCCAGTAGTGTACGTTATTGTAGTCATACCTCAACCTAACCTCAAACATGACAATGCATTCCCGGATGCAAATTAAAAATAAGAAACTTTCAGTTAAAACAAAAGGTAAATTGCAACGTAAAGCTTGTAAATTCAGTATTTAATTACTGTAAATTGCAGCGTTATGTGTGTTAGTTGCCGGTGTATATATAACATGGTGAACAGTGAAAGACAATAATTTGGAGACGCCGCTCTCCTACAGTTTTATCCATGTAAGTAGTATGCTGCTTTTAGTTATACATTATCTTTTGTCTTTATAATTTAAATGTGTAGCTGTAGTTTAGATGAAATGTGTTATGTTGCTGCATGTAAAACTGTAGACAACAGCAAAGTTGCTTTACAATGTTGATTTAAGGTTATGTATTTCATATATTTCAATTACAGTGCTGTTTTAGGGTTATTATTTTTAATATTTCATCTGCTTTTGTGGATTCCCCCTGTAAAAGGAATGTCATGAAGTGCTGAGTTTCATTGTTGTTTTATTGTTCCAAACTGAGTGATCATAAGTTTTCAGTAAAAGTAAAACAAAATTCCACCCTAAAGCTTTTGAATTCAGTAGGTAGCCTTAGGTTATTCTAAATAGCAGCATTTGTATATCAGCCATCCAGTATATGTTTTGTGTAGGTATATAATATTATGTACGTGGTGCAAGTATGAAAAACAGTGTAAACAATGATTAATACTTCTGAGTCAACTCAATGTCAACATTTCTGTTTTATTTAAATAACATGCTGCTTGCAGTTTTGTCTATCTTCTTTGTAATTTGAGTGTGTAATGCAGTTACATAATGGCACGTAAACTGTAGATCGTATGAATGATATTTAAGGTTATATATTTCATTGCTCATGGGTTATGTTTAATATTAAATGTCATTCTTTTTTGTTTATTTGAGGTTATGTTTAAGACAGTGTTTTTGTGTTTAACATAGTCCATATTCACAAAATAGGCGTGTTATTACACAACATTTTTATTTTACTGCGTTGAAGTCGTAGCCTGTAGACGAGTTGTTTATTCCCGTGACCAATGGTTCTTCTTCTGAACTTATAGTTGGCGGTTGGGTCTGGAACGGGGAGGTCAACAATTGGGGTGTGTTGCGTGAAAGTTAAAAGTTTAAGTTCATCAACGTCGACATACCTCAATTCATGTCATGAGTGATTTTAAAGTATTAAAACTCATGAAAACACTAGTGCCTTGTCATTTCCAAACAACTCCCATGCATACCCTGAGAATAACACATTAATTCTACTGTAGCAGCCTTGGCAAAGATGCACAAGGAACTCCAATAGTCGACCAACGCAGGAAAGCAGATCTAGGCGAGATTTTCAGAAACACAGCATCGAATTGGCATCACAACGTGGGACTTGTTTAATTCCGCATCATAACGGAATTTGAAGAGCTTTCTTGGAGATTTTCTTCCTCCTGTGATTTTATTTTTCTAATAAGCATTTTATTTCTTATTCTTATTTCTATTTCTTATCCCTTTTCCATTTTTCTGTCCTTTTACGGATTTCAGTGCTTTTCACATTTCAATAATTATAGTCTGTCCATTGTTTGTCTCTTAAATGTGCAGATGCCATTACGGGTCGTATATCCTTGTAAACGGGAAGCTTTGCGCTTGTTTATCAGGCAAAGCTCAGCCTTTTTCACCCAAATAGCCACCTGATCTCCTTAGGAATAGGCACTGAGTAAAGAAAGTGCCGTATTATTCTCAGAACGTCTACGCTGCTATATTAAAAGAATTAATGGTGTAACTGAATAACAATAAGATGTATTCTTATAGAAATATCCATTCCATAGCGAAAGGAGGGTTAAACAGCTCTATTCAGCGTGACCCATTACAGGTAAAAGTAAATGTTGTATTCCATTCAAAACTTCTATACAAAGAGTTTACCAGTAATGCACATTATGGCAACACATCCTAACATTAGAATAAAAAATCAAAAGTTTGTTAAATACGTAATTTGGTATTTAATTTCATTATTTTCCAAGGATACGTCACCAAGATTTTCCACCACACTACTCCGCTATGGGAAACATTTTTTAGGTTTTATTATTTTAAAAGGATGGCTCTAGATTTTTATTAAAATACAAAACATTTTAAATATCTACATAGCTAATAACATTTGTGTCTAATTCTGCGACTTCATTCGGAAAGCAAAAGGGATAAGTCAAAATTTATCCACAAAAAACTTATTTTGTTAGTTTAGCACTTATACAAATTTCTTCAGAATGAAGAAGGCTTGGCAGCTGTGGAGAAAATTCGTTTTTTCTGTAATCCAAGTACTTTATCATATGATATTTAAATCAAAATGGTTATAACGAACCGTTATTTCATATAAGTGTAGTTTGCAGAGGGAGATTTTCTTGTGTCTCAACCTTAAAATAGAAGCTAAGAGAATTTAAAATAGAGTTACAACTTTTGTATTTATGCATTGCACACACACGCACGCATGCACACACGCACACTGTAGGCAGAAACTGGAAGTAAGTACGCGAGAGGGAAAACGAGTGTGTTTCATTGTAAAATGGAAAGAAGAAAAAGCTTCAAAATTCAATCAAGATATTTCAGGCAGCAGCATTTGTAAGAACGACATTCAAAACCGTTGTCTATTGTTGATACTTTCAATTGCCAGCTAAATACTGGACTGGATAGTCAATACACGGTCCATAGCCTTCCTTAGAAAACTAAATAAACATTAATTAAAACAGAGGCTATTCATAGGAAGCAGAACTTTTAAGTAAGCTAATAAAGGTATTCATATGAAGCATTATTATATCACTCGATTGACTGCTTCTTATTATGGGTGCCTACGGCTGCTCACACATGAGTCTTAATCTCGGGTATCCGTGGTGGTTACAGAGAGCGATATTGTAGTTTTGTTAGAACTCTTTATTTGTTTTATTTTTACACATTTAAGCTTTGCTGAACAATTTTAAATAGAATAAAATATGCAGTTTAACGTAACGCTGGAACGAACTTTCACCGTGTTGCTTACATGTATCTCTCCCTCGTAACGATGCCTGTGTCCTACTGTCCCTCAGTCATTATCCTTTTTAGCTTCCCAAACATCCATAATGGCCCTCACTTCATTAAGTCAAGACTTTGCCCTCTGGCGAAACCCCTCGGGTTTCCGATACTTTGTAAAAATACAATAGCAGGCTCTTTTTCTTTATGTTGAAGACCTTGCCAAACTAATTGTATCTCGTTTACGTTAATGTTTGGGACGTTCGCTAATGACCCTTGGTAATGCCTTTTTGGCATCCCTTCACCTGTGGTACATATTCTTAACCCTTTGCTATTAATGGATTTTGTAACTTTGCTATATTTTGTATATCATAAGCGCTATACAAAAAACTGCTACAAATGCCCCCCCATATACATTATCATATTATGTAAGAATATGATAAGGTATATGTCTTGCCCGAAAATCATTTTCTTGTTAAAATTTCGCGATTGTTCAGCAAATCTTTCTGTCAATTACATACAAATACTTAAAAGGGTTTACACTCAAATTCTTAAAGACATAGCTTGTACATAGAATACCCTTCACATATTTACATTACACAAATCAGCACTCAACACACATAGGGTTATATTTTTAATACTACATAGTGATTTAATATTATTTTACATGTTTCTTCTTACATTGATCTTCTGATTCTATATAATTATTTTTATCAAAAGTCTTTTATGGTTATGGATTGTTCTGCTGGTTTCACTTTTAATTTGTTTTTTTTTTCTTTTTTTTTTCACACGCACATTATCCACTTCACTGTTTTTTTTTTCGATATATTCACTTTGCTTAATATTAATTACGTTATTCTTAGAGTTATTTACAAGTTTACATAGAAACAATTAGGCCCTCATTTTCATGATCCAACCATTCTTTCAACTACTTCTCACCATTTCTTTTCTTACTTTTCGATACTATTTGAGGAATTTCTATACGGTCTTATTAGCTGCTTATGCCATCTCCCAATCGATTTGTTTGTTTTTAAGTCCACTAATTCATAAGTATGCTCTCCGAATTTCTCAGTAATCATTACCGGACCTTTATATAATAGCTCTAATCTATGACTTCTCCCCCTTAACGCATTGGATAACTTATGATCCCTAGCGAGGACTAGATCTCCTACCTGAGGATTCCATTTATTTTTACGTTTCTTGATTTTTGATTTCCTCTTTTCCGCTTTTTCTTGCAATCTGTCAAAAACGATCTTAGCCCTTTGTTCCTCTGATAATGGCTGACTTCTCTCAATCGTTCTTGGAGTATTTTTAAAAATGGGTTCAGGGTCAATTCCCTGCATTATCTGTATCGGTGCAAAACCAGTTGTAGTATTTACAGTATTATTAATAATTTTCTCTATGATGGGACAATACTTTACCCAGTTTCGATGATTATTATGAGTAAGCACTCGAAAATAAGTCCCTATTTCTCTTAATATCCGCTCTGTCGGATTCCCTGAAGGTAAATAATAACAATGATATAGATTTATCTGGTGGCTACTTAGAGTTTCTTTGAAAATTTTATTCGCTACTTCAAACGAATGTGTGTAACAGTTACATCTTCCAGGCTTTTCCGAGAATACCCCCCTGTTTTCTATTAAACGTTTGCGTAATTTTCCTTTTTGTTCCTTATTTAGTCTCTCAGCTTGGTTCACCTTAGATTCTATTAAATTTTCTATCTTGACACAGTCCTTTCTTTCGTCGTACTCATTTATACTACTATTCTTCAAGTTAAATTTTGGGTTTTCTCGGGGTTTCTTTTCTTCGTCAAAATCACAGAAATAATTACCTCTACTCACAATATTTTGTTCCTCTATTTCATCGTAGTTCCCAACTTTTAATTCTGCTAATTCCATCGCTCCAATATTTATTACCTCGACAAAGAATGTTTCCCCCTCCATTTCTTCCTCTACCTGATCCCGTACAATTATCCTCGAAGTATGGTCTAAAAATGGTACAATTATGGTGTCAGGTCCGGTTTCAAACTTAAAACTTCTATTTTCAAAATCTATGATGGAATTCCAAGCATAAAGACTATCGCAACCGATTATTACGTCAAAAACAAGCCTGGGTACAACCAAAAATAATATTTCAATGCATTTCTGTGCGATCTCGACCTTTACCATCACTTGAAATTTTACCCTTTCTTTCCTTTTACCTACTGCTACAGAGCAATATATCCCATAAACTGGCAAAGATAATAATTTTACACCACTACTCACTAAATTTTCAAAAAAATTTTGGGAACACACAGTAGTATTAGCGCCTGTATCAATAATAGCCTGAAATAATTTCCCGTTAATACCAATATTTATTCTTGGCGGATCAATTAAAATTTCATTCTCTGTATTTTCTTTATGTTTTTCGATCAAACATTGCCTTCTCTGTCCCTTATTTTCGAAGTACTTCCCATAATAAGAACATTCATCATTCCCAATCTTCACTGAAGGCGAAGTTGACTGGGTTTGGAGTTTTCCGAAACCTTACTAATGGCTCCTGTCCCATTCCCATTATATGAAGGTCCCGGGTTTGAATCCTGGTGAAAATTTGTTTCTTCCAATCTTTTTACCGCGTTTATAGCGTCTACCCTTTCTTCCGGATTTGGAGAAATTCTGCTATTCCCATTTCTTTCTTCTTCCCTAGGGGAATTCGGTCTGTACCAATTATTATCATGGTGATAATTATTTCCCGAAGGAAATCGATTCCTAGTGTACCCCCTTCTATCTCCGTAATATCTATTTGCCTGTACGTAATTAATTTGAGGGTTTCTTTCCCGTGGATAATTCTCAACCCTTCTTCTATTATCCTGAGGCTCAAAATTATTTCTTCTATCCTGAGGCTCAAAATTATGTCTCCTATCCTGAGGCTCGAAATTATGTCTCCTATCCTGAGGCTCAAAATTATTTTTCCGGTGGTAATTATTGTTTTTAGGGACGGGGCCATGATACCGTTGCCGAGCATCAAAATTCCTGACAACACCTGAACCTGCCCCCTGCCCGAAAATTTTTGTTGGAGATCGGTTATTTCCAAAAGGTCTCTCATTACTTGCCTCGTTTTGGCTCTTATTTCTTTCTAGTGCGATTAACAAGTCAATCATTGCCGCTATTGTTATCGGCTTCGCAATAATCAGATAGTGTTGAATTGTTTCCGGAAAATGTGTGGTTATTAAATTAATTAATTCTATTTCTCCCATCGGAGGGTCAAGCATCTTACATTTTCTAGCTATAGCCATAAAATAATTAACCATGCATTGATCTTTATGCGGGTTATATTTCCCATTACTCAGTTCCAGTCTTATATTTGCCTGCCTGCTAGCTCCCCAATATCTATTTAAGAAAATTTCCTTAAATGTCCGATAATCATTACTTAATCCTACTGATAACTCTAACCAGTTTGAAGCGTTGCCTTTAAAACATTTTCTGACAACCGTCATCTTATATTCCTCGGGAATACCTTTTACAAGAAAATACTCTTGCATGCTATTTATAAAAGCCTTGGGGTCATCAAATTCTTCGTTTTCAAAGGTTGGTGGTGAAATTTCATTCAAAACATGGTTGGGCCATTGCAAATGTGGACTATTGCGTGCATTAACATTAACATTTGTATTACTATTACCTGAGGTACCAGCATTTAAATTTAACATCGGAATGTCCGCTGACGCATTATGCATCGCTTCGTCCCGTGCTGCTACCGTAATAGTATTACTACTCACAGAGTCACTAACATTGTCAGACATACATATGTTATTTAATCTTTCTTTCAGTTTGTCATTTACCTCATCTACACTCACAGCTAATCTCCTAGTTTCCCTCTCTGATTGCTCTAATCTTTTCCTACAGATTTCTAATTCCTTGCTATTAATTTCCCTTTCCTTAGCTAATTCAGTAGTTATTTCCTCCCTTAATTTTCTATTTTCTTTCTCTACATTTTTATTAACTGTTTTAATCTCTTCCCTAACCTGTTCCTGACTTTCCCTCATTTCAATTCGTACATTTTCAATTTCAATTTTAACCTCTTCCTGATTATTTCTAACCTCACTTCTTACATTTTCTATTTCATTTCTAACTTCCTCCTTGAAATTTTCTAAAACCTTCTGTTGTTTCTCAATCTTATTTCCTATTTTGACTAAGTCAGCTGTTAAGTTCTCCCTCGTATTTTCTACCTTTTCTGTTAAACCCGTTAAATCTTTCTGACTTTTTTCTACCTTTTCCTTAATCTCTTTCTGACTTTCTGTTAAACCCGTCAAATCTTTCTGACTTTTTTCTACCTTTTCCTTAATCTCTTTCTGACTTTCTGTTAAACCCGTCAAATCTTTCTGACTTTTTTCTACCTTTTCCTTAATCTCTTTCTGACTTTCTGTTAAACCCGTCATCATTGACATAAGTGACTTTAATATTTCATTAGTCTCCATGCTTCCCCCTGTTTCTTCTCCCTGATTTTGTATATTCGTATCAGCTACTCTGTCCCTTGCATTATCTACATTACTATATACACCTTCTCCCACTCTCTCATCACCCTCCTGCACTTCCATATTTATATCTAATTGCTCGATCATTTTCCCGTTCCTTAAATACATTGACTATATACTACTACACGTAGATAAAATTCTCACTTAGTACCTTAATCAGCTTGCTGCACTGCTATTCGATGTGGATCCTCTCGTTCCTGCTGTGTCCTGGGTCACCTTCCCTGGAGTTCACGACCTTTGTTGTTCAGCTCCCTGAAGTTCTCCGCATACCTTATTCTGCTTCCCTGAAGGACTCTGAAGTTCTCGCTCAGCATTCCTGAAATTCTCTGAAGTTCACGCTCAGCATTCCTGAAATTCTCTGAAGTTCACGCTCAGCATTCCTGAAGTTCTCTGAAGTTCACGCAGCATTCCTGCAATTCTCTGAAGTTCACGCCCCACGTTGGGCGCCAATTTGAAGCATTATTATACCACTCGATTGACTGCTTCGTATTATGGGTGCCTACGGCTGCTCACACATGAGTCTTAATCTCGGGTATCCGTGGTGGTTACAGAGAGCGATATTGTAGTTTTGTTAGAACTCTTTATTTGTTTTATTTTTACACATTTAAGCTTTGCTGAACAATTTTAAATAGAATAAAATATGCAGTTTAACGTAACGCTGGAACGAACTTTCACCGTGTTGCTTACATGTATCTCTCCCTCGTAACGATGCCTGTCTCCTACTGTCCCTCAGTCATTTATCCTTTTTAGCTTCCCAAACATCCATAATGGCCCTCACTTCATTAAGTCAAGACTTTGCCCTCTGGCAAAACCCCTCGGGTTTCCGATACTTTGTAAAAATACAATAGCAGGCTCTTTTTTCTTTATGTTGAAGACCTTGCCAAACTAATTGTATCTCGTTTACGTTAATGTTTGGGACGTTCGCTAATGACCCTTGGTAATGCCTTTTTGGCATCCCTTCACCTGTGGTACATATTCTTAACCCTTTGCTATTAATGGATTTTGTAACTTTGCTATATTTTGTATATCATAAGCGCTATACAAAAAACTGCTACACATATTTCGACGGCTATTTAATGTTTGTAATCTTGTTTACGTAGAAGGTTCATTTTCCTTCATTTGTAGCAGATAATACAATCTGAGATCACCAGAGGTCCTCCCAAATCACACAAGTTTAGCTGTTATCACTAAAGCTGTGGAAATTTCCACTTGTTTTATAGTAATAGGATTAAGCCGAATAGTTCTGTTCTTGGTGCGCCGAGTTCAATTAGTTACAGGTCAGTAGCCTTAGTGGAAGTTTCCTGTTTGTAGTTTAGAGTGAGCCAAGTGGGAGAAAACTAGTCAGCATTCAAGAGATTCCTTGTAAGCTATTGCGTCGTCAACCGTGCCGCGGAATTCTGCATTCAAAATAAAACCACGTTCTTCACGAGTTTTTTAACCTAAAGTATAACAACACATTTGACTTTCTCTACCACGTGCAGAGTAATTAGGAAACGTATTGCATTTGCCCTAAAAGTTCCATACCGACATTTCCTGAAGTACAAGTTTTGAAGCCAATGAATAAAAAAATGGAGAAAGATTCATTGCATGTGTGAACACCATAACTCAAAAATGAAAGAAAAAAAAATAGTATAACAATTTGACAAATCCCATTCCTGACGTTAGTCTAGTCCAGTTATTTTTCTTTCCTCCGTTTATTTTCTTCTAAAGCTCTTGCGTAGTAACAGTTCTTTTTACTAACATTAACACAATCTGATATTGTTGTTACATTAAAACTGACAACTGTTTTCTACCTGTAATATTGACTCAATCATTTCTGTCTTTCTTTGTCTCTCAAACAGCTGACTTGGACGATACAATCACTCAACACTCATTAACTGATTCGCTACCTTCCTTTCGATACGACCGTACACACGGAGGTGACACACACACACACACACACACACACACACACACACACACACACACACACACACGGACCTTTTTCTAATAACACCTTTTTTGGATTCAGGGAGTGTCAAAACTTATATTTCCGGTGAATCCTCGACACATCTAATTTTTGGGTGGAATACAATACTGCCTTCTAGTTATCAGTAGAGAAAGTAAAAAGTACCTACAATGAAAAAGGCCACACTTTGTTACCTTAAAATGTGTGACTATTTTGATTAAACTATCTGTACCTGACCTATTGGCAAAAATAGTATCGTATTTTCAGTAACATGTGTAAGTTTAAAAACTTGATTATAAAATAAATATTCTACGGTTAATTTTTCATATTCACTAAACATTTGTCATGAATTTCAATGTTCTGAAGATTAAGGCTGTGTTTGAAAACGTGTATTTGAAATACATGAGTACAATAACATGTTATGGTTCTTTAAACAAAAGACGCACAAACATTTATATAGATGAAGTTAGAGCTAAATTTTCAAGGAAGAGGGATGCTTAATGGAAAGATACTATATAAATTAGAGCCTGTTCTTCTTATGAGCCTAGATTGTTATTTTCAACTTCGTCATCATATTTACAACGGAGGGTATAGGTAGTCTTCCCGGATGGGTTGACGCGCGCGCATAAATGGTGTATTCACTTCCGTCCTCTGTGTAACAACCGGGGAGGGCTTTTTAGGAACCAGGTATTGGCTTAATGGAAAGCCCCACTCGGTTGTCACCCTCCCTGGTTTCCAATATGCCCCAGAGTGCTCTCATGTCATCCCTTCCTTGCGGAGACTGACATACAACTGTTTGCTGAGTGTGGAATAATCTTCACCTATACTCTCTCTCTCTCCCTCTACTGGTTTAGCTGTATAATATTCACGACTGACTAAAAATGGTACGTATTTAACACATTATCTAATCCTATAACATGATCTATTACTTCAGAAAACGAGTGGCTTTCCTTAATCACTTCTGGTTTTCTCAAACGAGAATATAATTGTATAAACGCCTGATGAAGATGCTTTAAATTCTCTCAGGGTGTTTTTCCCCTCATTCCCATTCCCTGTCACTTTGTCTTCGCTGCAGAGAAGGTGGAACCAGCTTCTTAGCGAGAAACGCTGGATTAATGCCTCAGTTGGAGTCTGGATTACATCAGTCGTAGCGAATTATACGTCTTAAAGATTCACTAGGCACTCGCAAGGAAGAGAGATTATGAGCAAAGAGACAGTAGCTGTGTAGGATAATACAGCATAATGTGACGCTCAGCACTTCACTGTTTTGTTTTTAAAGGTAGCAATCTAGCGCTGTGTTTACTTCACTGATCATAGCAGCTAGAGGCAGTTTGCACTACTCTCAACGGCGTTTCACAGTACCGTAAAAGGCATTGCCTTTCTTTATGTAAACTTTATTTACACCTTAGTTATTTTCAAAGAATGTGTTTCTGATAGTAATTTGTGCAACAATCTTGACTATGCCTCTCTTGAGACATTGCCGGGCTGGACTCAAAGTTGAATCGGTAGGGCACCTTGTCCTGCGAGGAGTCCTGGGTTCGATTATCGGATGGGGAGTGGAAATCTTTCTCTGGCCAAGATTCCCATACTCCCCAGTAATTGGAATAGAATTGAATTTTGTTGAGTATTAAATCATATCTCGCGCTGCCGTGTGTGCCGAGTTCTCCCCGTCGATGCCTCGGTAGCTCAGCCGGTGCGGTAGCCGCCTCTGTACTGGATATTTTTCATGACATAAATACCTCGAAGAACAAACCCGGCCGAGTTTCTGTTATTGTGTTTTAATCTAATCGTATCGTCCCAGTCATTTACGGCATCCTTATGCTAATCTACTACACTATCGCGACTGCGACGTTTTGGGTCACAGATTCACCCTTGGTAGCACCAACACGATAGACAACAGACAACCGAATATCCAGTATTTATAGGTTTCCACCCACGCCAAACTTCTGCCTGTCCCGTTACTCGAGAGGGTACATGTCCCCCAGCTGTATCCTTGGGCTTTCAATACCAAACGAAAAATCACAATGTTTGTCCTCTGTTGATATTTACACAATATATTCAAGAGGCAACTGAAATGTACAAGTTTGATATATACAGAAATACATTTAACCTATGTGTCTTATATCGCGTTCTGGTCTTATAGTTATATATATTTCATAAACAAAAATTGTGACATCTGCCTGACATTGCAGGTGACCATAAAGATCCAGAATACAAAGATATATGACAAAGTCAAATTTTAAGAAAAAAAATGATTAAAATTAAGATGCAAAATATCTAAAGAAACATCAAATGTTTATAACAAGAAGATAACAGTTAACACATTGAATACAAGTGATTATTTAAAATATATAAAGTGTCTTTTAGGACATGTAAACATATATTTACAATTTCGGACCATTGCACACCCAGTACTTTGAGGCAGGTACTTGTGAATTTAAAACATGTTCCGCGGGCACCAAAGAGTAGTCCTTTTACTTCCCATGCATTTTCAGGTACGTTATATCTCTCACTAAGGTGAGGAATGCATGGTTGGTAGATGGCTTCCTTTTCGTCGTTCACCTGTGTCGTCTGCGTCATTCTTACTGTTGGATGAAGAATGAGACCCTTTCCTGCATCCCTCTTGATGGCTACGATATCTGCTCTTCGATGGCTACCATCCTCAGACAGGCAATGGACCTCTTCATAGACCTCCCAATTAGCTCTACGAAGGGCTGTAGAAATTGATGAACGCACACGGTGGTGACGATTGTTGCGAAGTAATTCTCCCTTTGGGCAATATCCTAGTACATGCCCAAGGGTTTCCACTTCTTTACAATTTGAGTGCCGACATAGTGTTGTTCGCTGATTTCTTCCAGGCACAGATCTTACTGCTGACGTGTTACATGACATTTTGATGGCATTAGTCCATTCAGAACATGACAGGATTTTTCTGTTGCTCATCCACGAATTGGCTCTGGGATTCTCTTTATATGTCTCAATCCCCTTTCCCTTCTGAGGTAACTGACACCATGCATCAAACGATTTAAGTTGTAATTGTTTTCGAAGCCATCGTCCTGATTTTGACATGATTTCATCGTTAATGTCAATGTTCAAAATGGAAAGGGCTTCTTTCTTCTCTTTCTGAGTATCTCGACACAAGCGTAGATGATCATCTTGTATTTGTGAAAGCTTCTGAGCTATATTGAAATGTTGTATATAAGCCTCCCAACCAACTCTGATTAGTCCTATTCCTCGAAGATTACGTGGAGCGTATATCATATCATTGGGGCAATCATGTGGTAGCCCCTATTTCTTTGACGGATGTTCTTATTAATTTATCAATATCTTTTAAAAAGGAGGATGGAATCTTAATCAGTGGTGTACTTTGAAGAGAATAAACTAATCCAGGCCAAATATATTGATTAGTGATATTTAATTTTTGATCTGCTTTGAGCAAGTTGGAATAAGAAAGTGAATTCAAATCTTTTTCCAAACGTTTGATTATTTTATTCTTATCCAACTGGATTTCATTCGTGAAATTTACACCCAAATATTTTATGTTTTCGTTTTCTTTGATTGGCTCTAAAACATTTGAGCCAAATTTTATTTTAGAAGTTTCACTAAGTTTACCATCTTTGATATTTATGACATTGCATTTTAATGGATTGATATGCAAACCAATTGCAGCCAAGTTGCTGGTAGTTAAGTCTAAAAGTGACTGAGCAGATGTTTCGTCCTTTGCTACTAAAACAATAGCATCAGCAAAAGCCATGGCCGATACATTTTTTACTTCAGACCTAAGTTGAAATCCATGCAATTTTGCAATCTCATGGTCCGTTATATCTTTAATTGTGTCATCAATCGCTAAATTAAACAATGTAGGAGAGATGGGTGAACCCTGGGCAACTCCTTTTTGTAGAAAAATAGGCGATGTTTTGTTTATGCCACATTCTACTGCAATGATATTACCCTGAATGAGATTCAGAACTAATGCTCTCAAGTTGTTTGGCACTTTGGGGCGCATCAGGCATCTCTTGATATGTTCATGCCTATGCTATCATAAGCCTTGGAGATGTCAAGGAAAACAATGTAGCAGTCCTTCTTGTTAGCTTTACAGTTTGTCAGACATCCATTGATGATTGATGTATTTATATGACAGCCAGGGAGCGCAACAAAGCCACGTTGATAAGCGCAAAAATCGATAAATCATCTCAGTTTTCTGTCAATTACTTTTTCAATAACACGTCTGATTACAGAAAAAATTGATATTGGGCGCCAATTAGTTAGTTAATCAGGGTTTCCTTTTTTGAATATTAGAACTGTTCTTGCAGCCTTAAATACTTCAGGACATTTTCCAAATTTCAGCATTGCATTAGCTAGAAGACACAACAGTTTAGAGGTTTTAAATTCTTTTAAAACTTTTACAATGATTCGATCAGGACCCGGAGACGTATCCACTTTAATCTGGCTAAGAGCAGCATTAATTTCTGCTTCCTTTATTTCTATATCATTCTCTGTACATACCGCTGCTATCTCTGGTAAGGGAGTTAGTTCATTCTCCTGTTCAAAAATATTTTGAAAATGTTGGTAAATAGAAGATGTTGGAATGTTACACTGGATACCATTTTGATTTTTCATGATATTCCTGACCACCTTGCGTCGTTGATTATAGTACAGGTACTGACAGACTTCATATTGATACTCATTTTTGTTGTATTCTCTTTTGCGTTTAGATAGTCTTGCAGGATTTTTGGTATTTGAGTATGAATTGCTCTGAGGTATTTGTTTACTTTTTCGTGCATTATAGTACCGGATGGCAGGATGTTTAGGACCAGAAAGGAAGGATAATGCTGTGACTAAATAGCTGACCACTTCTTGGCATAGCGACTCAAATGATTCTATATCAGATTTTAGTATTATGGTTTTTAATTTTTCCTCAAACTTTGTAATGTCACCTAGTTTTTTATTACTTTCTCTACTGGTAAGTAGGGGAAGTATTGTATTCCACCCAAAAATTCGAAGTCGAGATTTCACCGGAAATACATGTTTTGAGGCCCCCTGAATCCAAAAAAAGCATTTTTAGAAAAAGGTCCGTGTGTCTGTGTGTCTGTCAGTCTGTCAGTCTGTGGACAGCATAGCTCAAAAACGAAAAGTCGGTTAAAAACCAAAGTTGGTATTTAAGTTTAATGTCGTTCAAGGATGTGACACGAAGATTTTGAAGAAAATAGCCCCACCCTAAACTACCCTTTACATGGAACATTTTTCGAAAATTTTGATTTTCTTGAAAATGGCTCTAACGATTTTGATTAAAATGTCATATGTTTGAGATATTTTGATGACAAATTAAATGTATATCTTGAATTTTCTGGCTATAGCCCCTGTAGTCGTATTTACTCTGGACGACTTTTGCATAACTGGTAAACCGTTAGAGATAGACCAAATTATACTATACACAAAATGTAGATCTTGCTAAAATACACAATTTATGTCTCAATAAATTTTCTTGTAGGGTGAACCATTTCGGAGATATACCTTGTTATGTGTGTGAATTTCGGAAATCTTGGAACTTTCGTGAAATGGGTAATCGTTGTTCATTTTTTTATATGTTACGTGTACAAAGAGAACGGAATCTCAAAGCTTTAAAAGATTTTACTATCGCACAAAGCCTACTGTATTCCAATATTCCCCTTGTACCTACAAGGAAATAAGCAATAAGATAATTTGTACAAATGTTTATTTTAAGTAACACAAAGAAGATATAGGAATAAGAGTTTGTAAGAATGGTTAGTACAAGAGTAGAGAAAGTCATGTGAGTGCAACACATCAGATTTTTTATTTGTTCATCCTTATGCAATGCATGAGTTTTTTGGTTCTTATCATTTTGAGTGTCCAGCTCATTATTCTCCTCTTGCGTGTAAGAAGTTTCTGTTTGCTGCTTATATGTGGAAGCTATCTTTGTTCGATAAGCATCAGGATGTGCTTTACTTATATGAATAGCAACAGATTTAAAGGATTTTCCACAGATATGACAGCATTTTTCTAGTTTGTTGCTATTGCTCGTTTCGAGGTCAATACTTGAATCACATGCCACTGAATTGCCAGAGTTATTTTTTGGCATAAAATCATAGAACTTCCTGTCTCACCTTGAACTTGGGCCCCGCCCTTTTGTCATTGGACAGCTTCTAAGATTTCTTATATAGACACATTTGGACGCGTTTGTAACTTTTGCTAGTATTTGTAACTTTCTTCGACTTTAGTTTAATCTTTTGCACCACTTTTCTCAACTACATTCCTGGTTTTCTTTTCCCTTAAAATTCTTTATTAGGTAGTTTTAAATCACTCAGTGCACTCTAATTTTGTTCTTAACTTCCTCTGTACTTTTTTATTTAATTTTCTAAGTATTTGCTACCAAAACCCTCCCCAGAATGATTCACTTTCTTGAATCTTCCTTTATTTTTCACTTCCACTTCCTTTCCAAATTTAACCTTCGTTTGTTTTATTTTCCTGTTTAACTTTGGCTCTAAACTTTTCATTCCATCGTCCCTTCTGACCCTGACTGCAGTAATCTAAAAGTTCTTCCTTCTCACACGGTGCGGTGTTATTATTATTATTATTATTATTATTATTATTATTATTATTATTATTATTATTATTATTATTATTACTTTTTTTATTAACGTCCTCTAACGTAGTGTCATATTGGACGGTGAATGAATGAAATGGGTGAAATGATGCTCAAATGAGCCTGAGGTCCATAGAGCTTAAAGTTACCTGACATTATCCTATCTTCACAGTATAAAGGAAAACAGCAGGAAAAAACCTTGTCGAGATAATTCACCCTAACCAAGATTCAAACTCGGGACCTCTTGAATGAGAGAGATTGGCTACCATCACGCCACTGAGACGGCGTTTACTGTTGGATGGCAGGATGTATTATATTGTTGCTCCTCGTAAACGTTGGAATGAAAACAGGCCCGTAGCCAGGACTGAACATTAGACGGGGCTCCAAATTTTATAGGAAGGGCAAGATAAAATAACTTTGAAAAGCTGTCACATAATTTACTCTACTCACTCTTGTACCAACTATTTTTTTCTTAAAAAGTTTATTCTTCTATTTACTTCACGTTAATTGACATAAACATTTACATAAATTGTCTTATTGCATATTTCCTTGTAATTACAATGGGATTACTATCAGCTTTAAGTGATAACCAAATTTTCTAAGGCTATCGCTATGTGATGATGTTAACATTCCGTTCTTTTTGCAGGTTCAAGACAGAAGAAAATGACGTTTGCCTATTTGACAAATATATAAGTATTTTAAAATTCAAACCAGTAACAACCAATACCTCGGAAACGGCTAACTACACAAAAAACAAATGTTTACGACATAGATTGTGTGTTTTAACGAATCTATACTTTTTGTATAGTAAGATTTTGCCCACCTCTTACGGTTTATTAGTTATCAAAAAGTCATCCAGAATAAAGCGGACCTCAGGGGCTCTTCCGTGAAAATTCAAAATCATTGCATTCATTTTTGAGATAATCAAACTTTTTAAAGTTTCCATATAAGGGATAGTTTAGAGTGGGGGGAGCATAGAGTCTTTAAAATCTTGATGTTACATCGTTGGAAGATGCTGAAGTTATATACGAAGTTGTATTTTTAAACAAACACAAACACACAAGGACCTTCTTCTAAAAACTGTTTTCTTTGGATTCAGCGAACCTCCAAACAAATATTACGGGTAATATCCCCACATCGAACTTTTGAGTGGCATACATTAATTCCCAACTTACCTACTTACGTAGTAGAGAAAATAACATATCTCTTTAATTTCTAGAGTTATGTAGACATAATATGTAGTCATATTATCATACAGTCTATTACGATTTCGTATTTCCATAGAACAATGATCTTTAACACTTCAAGAATGGCAAATGCGCTGTGGTTAGAAATAAAATGATTCGGAATTGGAATTCAGAATACAACAATTCATCAAATTATATTGAAATAACGAACTTCATGGTTTCAAAAGCAAAACATTAATAGATCAGATTTGTGTCTAGTATCCCGAATAGCTTAAAGGTTGTTAACGTACCCTTTTACTTAAAGAAACTTGGTAAAAGTGATGATGATTATGTACTTGTGGAAACCCAGATGCTACAGAACACTTATTTGGATGTAACCTGTACTACAAAAGAAAATTTACCATTTTTACTTGAATTGCTCTAAATAGATTTTCCCGGATCAATAAAAATCACAGAGTTAATAAAAGTAAGCCATAAAGAAATTATATAAAATTAATTAGGCATATTACAAATGTAATATGAAAATCTAAATGTTTAAAGAGCAAGTAATTATTGTGACCAAAACTTATAAAATTATGGAAGTTGGATTTCGGCTCTGTAAGAAGCGTAGGTTTTGAGGGCGTTACATAAATGTTTTAATTAAAAGATCCACTCCTAATGGAACAATTAACAAACAATAGGTATCAACTACAATAATTGTAGTCTGCGGTTCCCTTTGCTACCAAATGTCTTTAGTACTTCAAGCTCCAAAGCCTTTAATTTCATGAGGCTGAAGATTTTCAATGTTGAGTTGTTCTGCTCCATCATAGCAAAACTTCTAACTGAAGTGTTCATCTAAATGCACTAAGTCCAGGGTCTCGTTTAAAGATCTTCAGCTGTTGTGGGTCGGAACTGCCTCTGGAATGCCATAGCAACAGACTATGATGAATGTAGTCAGTGTTTTCAGTTGTCTGCCTGGGTCTATTATTTTGTGCAGGAACTGAAAACAACGTTTCTAGTACGTAGCAGAGTTTCAGCTTCCTTCAGCACAGAAGAAAGCTTTCCATCTTTTTTTTTAAACTCAGTGTTTTCTTGTTTCACACATCCTAATGATAACAATTGCACAATTTAAGCTTGCAGTCTAAGACGAGTGCATTATCAGCTGCATCCAGCAATCCATGTATTTTCTTATTCAAAACTAACAAAAAGCGAAATTGAAGTGACATTATTACAATCTTCAAGCCAATACTTCTGGCTATGTCTTCTCCATTGAAGTGTTCTCTTCCTAAGGCATTTAGCACCTTAAGAACTTCTTCATAGTTCGGCAAAATTACTTGAGTAATTGCTAAGTGCCCACTCCAACGCTGTTCTAGAAGACGCACAATGGTTCTGCCTTCATATATGGATGGAATTTTGCCTCACCGAAACAAATCCTGCAACATAGCACATTGGTAAAATAGAAGTGTATTCAGGTACTTCAGATACTGTTTTAACAACTAATAAGCATAGTCTACCATTATCATCTTTCCAATCATCCATTATATTTCATATCATCCTGTTCCTCACTATCATACCTGGTGCTGGGATGACCACCAGCTTCCAGATCTTCACTCTTCCCGAAAGGCGTCTGACCCTAGGCATTGGCTTGTAAGTTCTACATAAGCGGAGGGTAATCAGGTAAAGAAGAAGTGTATTAAAACATTTAAAAATAGACTTCTTTCGGTCCCCTCCTGTTGTGGATTGTTTTGTTGGAAACAACTTGGTTTTCTTGCTGCTTCTCTCTTTTGCGTTTGCCAAAGAAATCTCTTATATCCATAATGCATCGTCGCCACAATTTAAGTTCTATCAGTTTAAAATAGACACAGTGCATTACGATCTGGAAGCTCATTCTTCAATGTTCGAATTCATTGCTGAGAAAGGTGGGAAGGGAAAACGAAGTGACCGCACGTGTGTAAACAGATGATTTTGAAATACCACGGATCATGCAATGTATAGGTACATGTTCGATTGTGTTTTGTTGGCTTCCTGAGCGGCCATTGACTTCCAAGATGTTTGCATATATTCGGCACGCTGGAGTAAGGCAATGGATAACTATTACAGCATTTTATTAAGAATATAATCTTCAAAACAGGAAAGGACAAACAGGGATTTTCTCAGTACGCTGCCCGGCCTGACCCCCTCTGGCTACGGCCCTGAATCATCATCATCATCATCATCATCATCATCACGGTATAAGCCTTGTGGCTCGTTCCGACTTCAAGGAAATTGATCGGACCATCTCATTCGTGGCCTGCCAACATTTCTTCTACCTACATGTTTATACTTGTGCACTATTTGTGGTGTACGGTCTTCGGTCATTCTCTGCACATGATCTTGCCATTTTTGCCTGTATGCAATGATTGTTTCATTTAGACCCTGAATTTCCAATTCTCTTCTAATATCCTCGTTTCTTTTCTTGTCTATGAGCCTATAACCTGCCAACTGTCTCAGAAATTTCATCTCAGCAGCCTCCACTTTCTTCTGTTGTGAGATAGTCAAGACCCAGTTTTCACACCCATAAAGCAGGGTTGGGATCGCCATTATTTTATACAGTTTTAACAAAGTTTGACGGTTACAATTTTTAAAAGTTGTTTTTATTGTGCCACATATTGTTTGGAATTTGTTTATTTTGTTTTGTATATCTCTATTGCTGGTATATGACACAATATAGCCAAGATAATTAAAATCACTTTGTTGTTGGATGGGTTTATGATTTATGCAAATTTTTGCTCTTAAATGGTTTGTTCCTATAAAAGCCATTATTTTTGTTTTTTCATATGAAATTTGAAGATTATATTCTCTTGTAATATTATTTAATTCATGTATGGCTCTTTGTAAGTTATCTACGGCCCTGAATGAAAATAGAAAGTAATATTTAAAAAGAGAAAGTCATGTTCATTACACAAGTTGCACTAGTTTTCTAGCATCGATCCATATATGCACGTGCTTTATTCTGCATACTTTTATGTCTCATTGTCTGTTTGAGTTTCTTTCATCAGTTGATCCTCGTTTGTTAAGATGGCTGTTGTCTGGATGGTGCCACTGTTTCTTCATCTTCACTTATCACACTGCAGAGCACACTATAATGAGAGCAGGCACCTGCATATAATATTCAACATAAAGGTGACCTAACGGCGTGACGAGGTTGGTGTTAATGACGCAGCTGCACATCGATTAGAGAAGACGTTGTCTAAGAAATGTTAAAGCGGAGGTGCTGCCACCACGCTGCTCAAACTTAAACAAAACAGGCGAGGCAGAGAAGCATTAGCAAGCTGGGGTTGGTTACACAGCGCATTGACCCATTGTCCACCACTCGTATCTTGGTAGGAATGCAGTCATGCACCAGTTCAATAACAGTTGAAACTACACTACGATATGTGACGTAGTTCTGACTAACATCAGTAGTAGAAACTTTGGAGTATTTATTATCCCTAGATCAAAGAGATGAAGTTAGTAATGTTTTAGGGGTGGGAGTGTAGAGTTGTGTGTTGGTGTGGGTGTAGGTGGGAGTGGGGTTGTGGCTGGGAGTGTGGGTATGTGTAATATCTGCCCAGTTCCACAAAAGTTGGGACTGTGCGAAATATATGAATAACACAATATTTTTTTGGCGTATGTATAATGATAGTATTGTTAATGCTCCTCTTCATAAGGAATAAAAAACAGAAAGCAAAAATAGTACGAGATTATTCGTTTATGATGACTAAAAGAAGTAATGAAAACTCTCGATCATAAATTTTCTAGGAACCGTGAGAAACTGCACCAATTCTTGTTCCACGACTGTGGTTCATTCTGTGATTTTGACAACCAAAGGTCGTACTTAGGTAACAGCATGATAGGAAACGAACCCACGAGCTTTGAGACTACAGCCGTTGACGTTACAAATTGAGCAACAATCAACCAAACGTCTCTAGATAGGCTTCACAACGTAAGGAGGCAGATAATCGTTGTTCAGCGTCGCATTTTCAGTGATTAATCCGAGATTTGGAAGATTTTTGTCACATTAAATCTTGAGAATACTGATAGCGAGCTGCCGAAAATTGATGATTCTAAACTCGGGCAGCAGTTTTAAATACAATGTAAGCAAATTGTTCACCAAGCTTTGTTTTAAGACCGGCTTATCAGCATCTGATATTAATATGACATTTCAAATTACTTTATCAGCCACATCTACAGTCTCTCAAGTTATGTCGGTGGAGTTCATTAACACCCTGTATGTACGAGATACATACTACACAGTGGAAAGTTCTGCATGGGGCGGACGTTAACCAGGGATTTTGCATGATGAGTGTAACAAATATGTCCAAAACAATTATTCTGAATAACGAACCGTTTCGCCGAAATGAATAATTTGTGTCAAATATTTGGAGTTATCTAGCTTTGCTTATAAGTGGTTTATTATTCCACTAACTGTAGCACTAACATTGTGTGAACGATGCTGTAATGCATTTCTAGCTTAATTTGGATGAATTTACTCGCAATTTAATGTTAACTTAGCGTTATCAAGTCTGTCTTAGAAATTATACTTTGCAATGACATTTTAGCATTAAACTGTCAGCAAATTAATTTAAATTAAGATAGAAATGCATTCCAACATGTTTATACTATATTTGCGCAACAGTTAGTGAAATAATACACCATTTATATCCATTCGTCAAGAAGCTAGATGGCTACAAATATTTGACACAAATCTTTTTTCCGGTGAAACGGTTGTTTATTGACAATAATTCTATTGGACATATTTGTTACACTCATCAGGTAGAAACCCTGGTTATTGTATGGCCGAACCTGTATATTTATTTAAGATTTAACGTCCTTTAAACGGTCAGGTCATACCGGACAATGAATGAAATGGTTAAATGATGCGCAAATACATATAAACATCATAGCTAACCACATTCGTCGTTTCGGATAAAGGAAAACCCCGGAAAAAGCTCACTCTAACAGAGATTCCCACTTCCCATACCAAAGTGGTGATTAACGTTTTATTGTTTCGCAGATATATTGATGTTTGTTAAGTTTTTCTTCCATGTCCAAATTGTCTGGTATGTATTACTTCCCATATATTTAACACTATTCACTTGTTCAATAATTTGTAAATGAATTATAATTTTTATCGTTAATCTTGCTTCCCGAAATTTTAGGTTATATTTTGTTATTTTACATAACTTGTGTGCAGCCATGTGTAGATTATTTTCTGAGATAGCTATTACCACCTGTTAATCCGTAAACAATAAACAGTTCATAGCTGATAAATTAATAATAAAACGAATTAAGAAGGTATTTCCTAAAAATGTTTATTAGTTGAAGTAAGATAGAAGAGATTTCATTGGCTCTATATAAACCCAGATAATTGTTCGTTCCAACAGGTTCAGAGCTAGCACAACAGTCGAGAATAACGGAAAACTGCTTCCCGTTTTATTTACATTTCACCCTTGAAGCCCTTCTTTTGTCAAGCAAAGCCAAAACAAGAATTCTTTAAACGGAAATTAAACTTCAAGAGAGAGCAAAATGTTATCAGAAATTCAGAGAGGGCGCGCTGTTCTCCACGTCCGTTTAAGAGAGACTTGAATCTTAGAGGTTCCTTGAAATGAGAACGTAAGGTCATTTGTTGTAGATATATCATTTAGGAGCCCCTGGAAATGTCAGTTGCATTCCCTGATTGTCTTACTCAGCGGTGCCCAAGTCTTCTCCTACGAGCTAATGACGTCACTGTCGCTTTACCCCCACCACTCATAGTATTTCCTCTTCACTCCAGATAACGAAGCATTAGAGAGACCTCTTTTTGAGTCCCATGAATACGTCATAGTTTGGTGAACATTAGGTGGAGGTAAATTTTTCGCAAATGTTTTTCACAATTTCTCTAAAATTCGAGTAAATTTAAATGTAAATAATGGTGTAATTCACAGTTAATCAAGGCTTAAACTTTATGTGTATATGACATAATTTTTATAGAGTGGAAATATCCAGAATGCTGCGTCAGGCGGTAACGTACTGTGGACGCCGTGGGTTTAAATCCCTGTTGGTAAATGTCCCCTTTTACTTACTTAGTACTATAATTAGAGCCGGCAACTGCGTGTGGTCATATACGATACTGGCTAGTTGGACACGGAGAGTGAATGAACTAACCGGTACCGCGTACCCGTCGTAAATGCACGCGCATCAGCAGACGCCTGAAGCTGTGTACATGCGCGAGTAGCAACATTACTCCTGTGCCTACAACACAATTTTCCAGGCTACTAGCCTATTAACAATTGCAGCTTTAATAACTGTTCTGCTAGTTGTGTATTTTTAATTTATCACGTAGTCAGGTAAAAGAAATAGTACACTGCGTCCAAAAATTATATTCCAGATTTAAGAAGAAATACGCCTTGTTAGGCCCCCTGAATCCAAATTTTACCTTAGAAAATAGTTATTTTGCGGGTGTGTGCACACACGCACTTGTGTATTAACAGGAAAGGTCTAAAACAAAAGTCACAAAGTACAAAACCTGGTATTTAATCCCAAAGATACAACAGGAAGAGAGTCAAAAACACTCCCCCACCCCTTCTTAAATGTAAAATGTCATTGATTTTCTCAAGAAACAGCACTAACGGTTCTTGAATAGAATACGTATTTTTACAATGACACGTTAAACAGACCTCATCTTGAATTTTTTGGGAATAACCTGGAAAATTCTCATCATTTGAAGATATTTTGAATATCTATGTGTAGCTGGTAAACAATAAGACATATACAAAAAAATTGCACAAAATTTGCAGATATTTTGAAATTACAATTCATTTTAAATTCTTTGCTGTGGCATAATCTATTTCCGAGGAATTCGTGGTTATTGCTTTGAGCATTTCAGCGCTTACGCTCTTAAGCGGTTGTTCGCTGGTACATAAAACGAATTTAGTAACATGCAAGTAGGCTTAAGAGGCCTTCGTAACTTCCCCTCAGTTCTCTTCCTTTGCCCCTCTCCAATGACAGCACCTTCATGCTACTGGCTGGACATGGTTATAAACAATGGCACGTTGACCTGAAAGTGAAGTATTAATTTTTTCTCGTAGTTTAGTAAATCGTTACCCCCCCCCCCTCTCTCTCTCTTTTCCCCTCTCCAGCAGCATTACTATTCATGATACGTGTTAGTTACAATCAATATTACGTCGACCTGAAAACGAAAGTACTGATTTTTCTCGCTCTTTCAGTAAATATTTTCTCATTAAGTTTGATTCACGAATGCGGTATACATCAAAAGCTGCATGTGGCCAGATTACTGGTCTTTGATAAGCTGGTAACACAGATCAACAAATTTCAGGAACTGTGCAAATTCACAGAAATATAATTAAACGTTAATTCCACTCAACAAAAGCGGTTTATTGCATATGTATTGGAACAAAACGTTACGTTTCAAATCAGAAACTGCATTGTGATATAAGGTAATAGAAAAAACATGTTAAAGCTACTTTGATTCAGTTTTTAATTCCCGTATAAATATAAGTGGAATTTGTAGGATTAAACGGTTTTTATACTTTACAATGTAATACTACATTATGTTGACACTTTTTTTTTTTAATGCTTTATACGTTTTTGTGATTCTAAGGACAAAGTTACTACTTTCTCTCCAATGACTGAACGGTATTCATGACATATATACATCTAAAGAAAATTAAAGCAAGGCTTTTCCCTTAGGTCAGGTGTATCTACCCTTCCCCCTTCCCTGCCTTTCCTTGTCCTCATTATAGCGCAACGCCTCTAGCCCCGTATTGCAACTGTCAGCAGTTCACTGGTCAGTAGCTACGCCTCACCCTTTATGGAACCCCGACACTTACAACTCTGAAATAGACAATCAGGAAGAAAGGTGAAGTGCAATGAGAAGCATGTGGAGAAATCGAGGGAAATGGAACTCGGGGATGTAATTACCCTTCTCGGCGTTCGCTTAGCGACCCAGGGAAACCACTGAAAAACCCATGGGTCAAGAAGGTCCTTCTGATATGTTCATGTGAGCCATCCCGCCTCGGTATTTCAACCACATATGGACGTGGAGTTGCAGTCTCCGGAGTTTCCAAGGCATGAAGGGCAATGCTTAGTATATTATACCTGTGATGTATGTGGTCCAGGGTTGCCAACCCGTACAATAATTATTAGGGCATACGATAATTTGAATGTTTGTACTCATGGTTTTCAACCCGTATGATAATTATGGGGGTGTCCGATAATTTCAATACCAGCGAAATATCATTTTCATTGATTTGTCACACCAGCGAAATTAAATTAATTACAAATAGCGACACCACTTTTGCCCTCATGGCCTGTCTCCAGCCCTCTAAGGCAACCATTTCATATCCGACTAATTCTTCTACCCTTTATCCTCTTGTTGCCAGTGTGCCCAGATCTGGTAATCTCAATGAAGAAGGCGCTGTTCAGAAAATTGATGATCAATGGAGAAAACTCCGAGTAAGTGATATTCCGTGTGAAATAAAGAACATACCTGAACCTGGCAGTTTCTCGAGTGCTGCTAAACACATGTCACCTTAATAGAAATATTGATTTCAAAGAACTGGCGGAGGTTGCATTATCAGTGATTTCATTGCTCCACAGAAACACTTCTTGTGAAAGAGTTTTTTCCAAACTAGGTTTAATAAAAACCAAGATTACAAACATATTGGTGCTAGATACGGTAAATGGACTTATTGGGTCGTCTCAGCTTATGAAAAATTGTGGTGGATCCGAAAATCTGCAAGCCACCGAGATGTTAAAGTTTCTATCAACAACAAATTTGTCTAATGCTGTAACAATTGAGGAAGATGATGGACTTTTAGGTGAATAGTGTGAAAAACATAAGTGCTAAAGTTGTAATACTGATTGAGGTCATCAATCTTGTAAGTGAATACCATAAACATCAATACTATTGCATTTTAATAAGTGTTATGCTCATAAATTTATTGTTGTAGCATTTGGTTTATGATGTACGATAATTTTGAATCTAAATCTATAATTTTGAGTGGCCGGTACGATAGTTTTACTTTTAAACATTGGCAACCCTGATGTGGTCTCTACTCTTAGAGTGTTGCATTCTCAGTAACTACTATTAACAGCTCCGGATGAGAAAGACTTAGTAAATAAGACATCTTCACATATCTCTGGTGGGCAGCAGTTCTTCTTCTTCTTCTTCTTCTTGCAGTGCCTTATGAATATGTACGGTTGATGCATGTCGACGCCGGTTTTGGTTGGGGTAAAGGCTAACGCTCGCATTAAGCCATTAGTCATGTCTAGTATAATGAAGCCCTACAGCGCCCCGCTTCGCCACTTTCGTTAATTGCGCCCCAAACAATGCCACAATTTGCCTGTCCAAAAGTTGAGCTAATGAACTATTTCTGCACCGCCACTCACCTCCTCCTTGAACACTACCATTTCAAGTAAACAATACACGCAACAGAAAACAATGCTTTTAAGGAAGAGACTACCCTCGGCATACTTACGCATATGAAGATTTAGACGTAAAGCCACTGGCATAAAGTAAAACAGCACTGTGGGGTCCTACTGAAAATACAAGTGAAGACATTCAATACAGCTGTCAGAAATTTGGCTCAGAGGAATGTCTGAAAAAATGACAGTCGTCGCACTGAGAAATACCTTTTTGAATTTTTACTATCTCTACCATGTATAGTAGAGGAAATATTTTTATTCCCCCCAACAATTCGATGTCGAGATTTCACCGAAAATATGTTTTGAATCCAAAAAAAGCACTTTTAGAAAAAAGGCGTGTGTGTGTGTGTGTGTGTGTGTGTGTGTGTGTGTGTGTGTGTGTGTGTGTGTGTGTGTGTGTGTGTGTGTGTGTGTGTGTGTGTGTGTGTGTGTGTGTGTGTGTGTGTGTGTGTGTGTGTGTGTGTGTGTGTGTGTGTGTGTGTGTGTGTGTGTGTGTGTGTGTGTGTGTGTGTGTGTGTGTGTGTGTGTGTGTGTGTGTGTGTGTGTGTGTGTGTGTGTGTGTGTGTGTGTGTGTGTGTGTGTGTGTGTGTGTGTGTGTGTGTGTGTGTGTGTGTGTGTGTGTGTGTGTGTGTGTGTGTGTGTGTGTGTGTGTGTGTGTGTGTGTGTGTGTGTGTGTGTGTGTGTGTGTGTGTGTGTGTGTGTGTGTGTGTGTGTGTGTGTGTGTGTGTGTGTGTGTGTGTGTGTGTGTGTGTGTGTGTGTGTGTGTGTGTGTGTGTGTGTGTGTGTGTGTGTGTGTGTGTGTGTGTGTGTGTGTGTGTGTGTGTGTGTGTGTGTGTGTGTGTGTGTGTGTGTGTGTGTGTGTGTGTGTGTGTGTGTGTGTGTGTGTGTGTGTGTGTGTGTGTGTGTGTGTGTGTGTGTGTGTGTGTGTGTGTGTGTGTGTGTGTGTGTGTGTGTGTGTGTGTGTGTGTGTGTGTGTGTGTGTGTGTGTGTGTGTGTGTGTGTGTGTGTGTGTGTGTGTGTGTGTGTGTGTGTGTGTGTGTGTGTGTGTGTGTGTGTGTGTGTGTGTGTGTGTGTGTGTGTGTGTGTGTGTGTGTGTGTGTGTGTTTAAATGCATGCCCCATTCCATGTGAATACTACATGCTTGCATTTATTTATTTACATACAATTTACATGTTATATACATGTACATATTGTTGGTGATGTTCTATTTGAATATTTACATTTTTATTTACCTCAAATTTTTTATCTACCTTAGTCTAATTGAATACTTCTCTATTGTGATATTTACAGTTTTTTTTATTTGATGTTTGTTGTTTAATGCTATTTTATTTTGTTTGACTTTATTTCTTTAACCTAGTGGCATTTTACAAATCATAAATCTGGTACTTATCATATAGTGAAAGGCAAATATTATATTTGCAGTAGAGTATTGAAATGTGTTTGGACAATGCTACTGATTGCAATTTTGGTAAGGAGTAGAAATTATATTATTTGAACTTAAGTCATTCTATTTCTGTGAATTGTATAGCATTAATGAAGTTAACGTACGCGCGCGCGCGCGCGTGTGTGTGTGTGTGTGCGCGTGCGCGCGTGCGTGCGTGTTTGTGTGTGAGAGAGACAGACCTTGCGCTCGTCAGTCTGTGGTCAGCATAACTCAAAAACGAAAATTCGATTAAAATCCAGTTGGCATTTAAGATTAATGTCATTCAAGGAAGCGACACGAAGATTTTGAAGAAAATTGCTCCACCTTGAACTACCCTTTACATGGAAAATTTTGATTTTCTTGAAAATGGCTCTAACGACTTTGATTAAAATGCCACGTGTTTTAGCTATTTTTATGACAAATGAAATATATATCTGGAGTTTACCAGCTTTGGATGACTTTTGCATAACTGGTAAACTGAAAGAGGTAGACCAAATCTTACGGTACCAAAATCTAGATCTTGCTAAAATACACAATTTATGCCCAAATTATTTTTTTGTAGAATTAACAATTTCTGAGATATGCCTTGTTATTTGTGTGAGTTTTGGAAAAGTTATACTTCTGTCAGATCATATTTTATATGTTAACAAAGAGATCGGAATTTGAAAGCTTTAAAAGATTTGACTATCGCTCAAAGCCTAGTGCATTCCCATATTCTCCTTGTACCTACAAGGAAATAAGCAATAAGATAATTGGTACAAATTTTTATCTGAACTAACACGAAGATATATAGACGAATACGAGTTTGTAAGAGTGTTCGTACAAGATTAGAGTAAGTCATGTGGGTGCAAGACATCAGATTTTTCTACTATGTACCCTGTGTATTCCATCTAGAGTTGTAAAACTAGCGTAGGCTACCGTATACTATCATACGTGTAGACTAGGGTAGTTTTCCTAGTAGAATTATAGGTCAGTTAAATACTTCTCTATAAGAACTTTGGCAATCACATTTCACATGGTTTTCGCAGGGAATTCCTTGTAATACTCGCCATGTTCACAGCCCAATCTGTCATAATATTCTCAATATGTTCAGTTGGTGTTTCCACTGAGTTCGTAATCTATTTCGTTGCAAAACATCTGAAGTGAGCCACGAGTGATCGTCAATTTATCTAGAGAATGGACAGTGCGACTAGATTTTCTAACCTGATCAAAACATAAGAAAAGCAAACGAGATAATTAAAACTAAGAAGCCATAATGAAATTTAATAAATTTTTCGGGAGTGAAGTCCGTCATTAGTTGAAATTTATAATTGTTACGGACATGATTGGATGGCTGTTTTCAACCAAGTCACGTGTGAGTGGAATGGTTAATATAAATATCTGCACTTATACCCCTAATCCACAAATTCGCCTGAAGCTGAACATACAGTATCTTAATTCACCTTTTTAATTTTTAAAACCAGATATTGGAAAGTTACATGCTGACTCCTTGTTTTGTTTACATCGAGCCACCATGAGACAGATAATGCTTTTTCACCTTAATAGATATAGAACTAGGTACGAAATTACTAAAAGTGTACAATATCATTGGATAATTCAAGATTCCCATTTTTATAAATAAATTAATGATTACATATTTCGCAAATAGATACAATTTGCTGGCGTTAGACTTAGAGAATGTATTTTATTTTTGGTTTATTTTAAGAAACCTGCTCATATGTTCCTTTTTATTCTGCTATGATGTTAAAATTACTGAGTGTATCATGGACATACGTATGGAGTTCTTATTTAACTGACAGTTTAGTATTAGTAATAACTGTATGATCAATTCAACAATTGTGACTTTATACACAAATATTGTGCTGCATGAAAGTATTGGTCTGAGAGAGAGAGAAAGATTGCGAAAACTCCCTTTCAGGTTAAAATAAACACAGCTTCAAATCCATTGTTAATAATAATAATAATAATAATAATAATAATAATAATAATAATAATAATAATAATAATAATAATAATAATAATAATAATAATAATAATAATAATAATAATAATAATAATAATAATAATAATAATAATAATAATAATAATTAATAATAATAAATTTACTGAAAGGGCTTAGCACTCAAGTATTTACAATTGCAGTTATCTATCATTGGTGAAATGGAAAAAAACTCGTGCACAATGATACTTGTAAAACATTTTTCCTAAATAGAAACAAAAGAGTATGTTTATACATTTATTCCAAATGCTACGTTTTGAAAACGAACTGTTTTGTCAAAAACATCTGTATGGATTTGATTAACATGTAATATATTTGAATATTTACATGGAAAATAAAACGTGTAACTCGGCTTTTATGGAAGAAACCTTTAAATCCTCTTCATTTGTAAGGTACTTTTTTTTTTTTTTTTAAATTGGTACACGTTAAGAGATACACAATACTTATTATACAAAAAGGTGGAACTCCTTAAAATATATAGTTTATTTCAAATACAATTTTGTGGCATTAGCCGTTTTCGAGGTACTAAAGTCATTTTTAAAAGCCCAATTGTTATTCATCTGTTTCTCGAGATGTCATGGGAGGAACATGACATTTTCAAGGATAGGATAAAAGCACTATTTATTTTTACTCTTTATCTGTATTAATAAATCAGACAGAAAAATACGCTTTCGTAGCAATAGTGTATAGAAATTATGTAAAAATAAAGGATCATGGTTACAGAAAATCATGTAAATGTAAAGAAAGATTTTGTGTAATCTTATGCAATTTACAAAATCTATAACACTTTGAAATGTTCTCAAGTTTACTTTGAAATGTTCGTTTAAGACAGCAAAAGTACAGCCTATAACGTAGCTATTAGCCGGTTTGGAGGGCAAAATCCAGAAATTCAATTTTTTTTTTCCATGGGCGATCCTCAACTGCTGTGGTTGTCAGCTTCCCTTTCTATTGGGCGTGAAAGAGGCTCAATTTTGCTCACATCACTCTTTATCGCGGCAACACTGACTTTACTTCCCTTCCGAAAGAAAGCATGTTAAGGATTTTACGCCCTCAAACTAAATCTATGGTCCTCCGCCTGGTTTGAACCCGCTACCTCGGGAACTAGGAGCTAGCGTGTAACCCTAGAAGAGAGAACAACGTTTGGAGAGGGTGTTAATGCCTCGATCTATAGTTCGTTTGTGTCTATGCCGTAAACTAAGCGGCCCCCGATAGGGAGGGATGAGTTGAGAGGCTGCGCGGATCTAGAAAACACAACAGTAGATGGTGGTAGGGCTCTTACAGTTTCAGATTTGAACTCCCCGATAACAGCACGTACAACCGGCTCCCCTCGCCTTTACAGATTTCTATACAGCATCCTTTTCCCCTGCCATGCAACACCAGGACTCTCGCTAGCACTTACCAGGTGGAAGGTACTGCTTCGACCGTACGTTAACCAAGGATTCGACATGATGAGTGTAACAAATATACCCAATACAATTATTGTCAATAAATCTTTCGCCGAAAAAAATGTGTCAAAGATTTGGAGCCATCTAGATTCTTGGCGAATGTGTATAACTGGTTCATTATTTCGGTGAATATCGTGAAAATATTGTGTTATCAAGTTTTATTTCTAAGAGAAATTTGGCAACGTCACCAATTGTGAATAAATTCATTCCAATTAGGGTAGAAATGCATTACAGAATTGTTTACACAATGTGTGATAGTTACTGAAATAATAAACCATTTATAGCCATTCGTCAAGAACCTAAATGGTTTCAAAATATGGCAATATTTTTCGGCAAAAGGCTCTTTACTGACAATAATTGTATCGGGTACATTTGTTACACTTACTATCTAGGATCCGTGGTTAGGAAATGAAATGAGAAGGGAGGGTCAGAAAATTTAGCATTCGTCGGGGAAAATTCCCCAGAAAAGTCCTGGTTTAAGAACCCACAACCTCTCGAATGCGAGTCGCACAAATAACCACGGAATATATTAGAGTAAGCCTTAGTTTAACTTTATAAAATCCGCTGTTTCGAGAAAAACTCTCTAAAACATCAAAATAAACTAAAAAGCCAAAGACTCGGAGATATTGTTTTTCCGGATAAGTGAAGACACTTTAAAACTTGATGTTTAAATTAATGGTTCCCATCGGCTGTGTAAAGTATGGAGCTACGCTGCTGCCTAAGTTAGTTGGGTGAGTTTGCCCGACTGCTTTCACGGTAACGCCATTATAAGATATCAATAATGCAGATGCATTAAACGCGTTATCAGCACCATCCAGGACGCGAAGTCTTTGGCGGAGCTGATGCCCTAGAACCATGCTTCTGCCGAGTTAATAAGTTGATTTAAATGGAAACTGTTACACGAGAAGTTGATGAGAACCACGCCAATTATAGATGAGTATATTAATATTTAGGAAGTGAATTAAAGGCAAAGGAAAATTAGAGAAGAAAAGGCATTTGAAGAAGCAGCTAGCCAACTACCGGCCTCCATTGCTTTTAATGTCTGTGCTTTCCTTTTCTCTCCCCACTAAGGTCATGCTGTTTAATTTTCTGCTGTAGAGGAACCAAGGTCAATAGACCCATCACTCTGGTCCGCTAGTAAAGGAATAATATATTTTTCTTCTTTATCTGACTACCCTTCCCGTATGGAGGACTGACAACCCCTAGTCTGTGCCTAGGGTTGGATGCCTGTTGAGGAGCAGATGAACCTATGGACCACACACAGTGAAGACCTGGATGCGGGTGGTCAGCCCAGCACCAGGTGTGAGAGCGAGAAAGAGGATGATATGCAATGAAGGAGAAATGGATGATGGAGCAGTCGGTGGAATGAGTAGCGAGGAAAACGGAGAACCCGGAGAAAACCCACCCAGATGCTGCTTCGTCCACGACGAATACCACATTGAACCCCCGTCGTGGTGATTGGTGAACGGTCTTACCGCTCGACCACAAAGAAAGAAAGGAAGGAAGAAAGGAAGGAAGAAAGCAAGGAAGAAAGGGAGGGAGGGAGGGAGGAAGGAAGAAAGGGAGGGAGGGAGGGAGGAAGGAAGGAAGGAAGGAAGAAAGGAAGGAAGAAAGGAAGGAAGAAAGGGAGGGAGGAAGCAAGGAAGGAAGCAAGGAAGGAAGAAAGGGAGGGAGGGAGGAAGGAAGAAAAGAAGGAAGAAAGGAAGGAAGAAAGGAAGGAGGAAAGCAAGGAAGGAAGGGAGGAAGAAAGAAAGGGAGGGAGGAAGAAAGAAAGGGAGGGAGGAAGGAAGAAAGGGAGGGAGGGAGGAAGGAAGAAAGGGAGGGAGGAAGAAAGGAAGGAAGAAAGGGAGGGAGGGAGGAAGCAAGGAAGGAAGCAAGGAAGGAAGGAAGAAAGGAAGGAAGAAAGGAAGGAAGGAAGTAAGGAAGGAAGAAAGGAAGGAAGGAGGAAAGGAAGGAAGAAAGAAAGAAAGGAAGAAAGGAAGGAAGCAAGAAAGGAAGGAAGCAAGGAAGGAAGCAAAGGAAGGGAGGGAGGAAGCAAGGAAGGAAGAAAGGAAGGAAGCAAGGAAGGAAGAAAGGAAGGAAGCAAGAAAGGAAGCAAGGGAGGAAGCAAGGAAGGAAGGAAGCAAGGAAGGAAGGAAGTAAGGAAGGAAGCAAGGAAGAAAGGAAGGAAGCAAGAAAGGAAGCAAGAAAGGAAGGAAGGGAGGAAGCAAGGAAGGAAGGAAAGAAGGAAGGAAGCAAGGAAGTGAGGGAGGGAGAGAGGAAGGAAGGGAGGAAGGAAGGGAAAGGATAACTGTTTATTTTTACGTAGCTTCTACAAACTATTGATAAAATTCTGACATACCGTTCTCTATTTTTCTACAACAGACATGGGCAAGAGGGATGACAGGAATGCAATCGAGTATTTAACCTCCCCGCTTACTGAC
Organism: Tenodera sinensis; assembly: GCA_030765045.1. Taxonomy (NCBI): domain Eukaryota; kingdom Metazoa; phylum Arthropoda; class Insecta; order Mantodea; family Mantidae; genus Tenodera; species Tenodera sinensis. The sequence goes on from CM060971.1 coordinate 12,153,249, forward strand.
ATAATTTGAAGGACTGACCGGTTCTCTGAGGTAGACAGGCAAGAGCGAGAGGCGTGGCCTGGTTGCTAATCGCCACCAGGCAGTGGACGGAGTTAAAATTACGATGTAGGTCAAATGACACATTGAGTCCAATCTGCCCATCTATGTTCTATAACCTATTCTTACAAACCTTTATTCCTCTATTTACTTCATGTTAATTGCCATAAACATTTGCAGATAGCTTATTACTAATTTTCCTGTAGGTGTTAAGGAACATGGGAATACAGCAAGCTTTAAACGCCAGTCAAATCTTTAAAGGGCTGGTCACTATTCGATGCCTTTGAAATAACGTCTTCCCATTTGAAGAAAAAAACTTTAAGCATTGCCAAATTAAGGTAAAAAGAACAAGCAATACCTCGGAAATGCACCAGTCCTTAAAAAATGTATTTGATATGAATTGTCTGTTTAAGATACTATTATTGTGTAGCAATATTTTATGTATTTCTTGCGGTATACCAGTTATGTGAAAATCGTTCAGAATAAAGAGGATTCCGAGAACATTTTCAGAAAATTCAAGACATACACTTAATTTGCCGTGAAAATATATTAATCAAAATTGTTAGTTATTTTTGAGAAAATAAACATTTTCGAAAATTTAAAGGGTAGTCTGTCCTTAATGACGGCTGAACCTAAATACCAGGTTTGTTATTTAACCGTCTTTTCGCTTTTGAGTTCTGTTGTCCGGAGACACATACACAGACACAGAGTCGCACTTTTTTCTAAAGTTCTTTTTATCCATGGGATTTTAAAACGTGTATTTGTGGTGAAATATCACTATCGAATTTTTGGGTGGAATACAATACTTACTATACGTGATAGAGAAAGTAAAAATAGAACTGAACCACAACTAAAGCTACCGAATCACCACTCGCAACTGCACTGCCCTGGGTACTGTCAACTGAACTCTGCTGTCCCGAAAGCGAACGTTCTGGAAAAGGAAGCTACTCGAAATGGCCAAAAATAATCCTTTGGAGCCGGTCGTTAGTCGTACCAAGGCTTTCTTTCCTACCTTCTTCGTGTAAATCGAGATAATCTTTGCGGAAATAGTTCCATTACACATTTTGTTGTACGCACAACAGGGATAGCGTAAACCAAGCGATAGTCAGATGTTCAAACTTGGCAGGCGTTATAGGCTTTAGTCTTGAAATCCCTTACTCTTTCCACGACATCGTGAGAAACAACTGAAGAGCGACAGCATTCAAACCAATCATAACGGACATCCTCCTCGTTCCCCTGATTTAAACACTGCGATTTTTATCTCTGTGGGGCAATAAAAAGCAAATCTACACACTTTAGAGGCACATAAAGAAGTTACTATCATTTATCAGAGCGAACTGCAGAGTGGAAGTGCAATTTCCTGAACACGTACCAGAAATGCTTGAAAAATGAAGGGAGGCAGTTTTAACATCCCTTGTTTATTTATTATTACTTTCTCTACTGGTAAGTAGAGGAAGTATTGTATTCTACCCAAAAATTCGATGTCGAGATTTCACCGGGAATATATGTTTTGAGGCCCCCTGAATAAAAAAAAGCATCTTTGGAAAAAGGTCCGTGTGTGTGTGTGTGTGTGTGTGTGTGTGTGTGTGTGTGTGTGTCTGTGTGTCAGTGTGTGTGTCTGTCAGTTTGTGGACAGCATAACTAAGAAACGAAAAGTCGGTTAAAAACCAAAGCTGGTATTTAAGTTTAATGTCTTTCAAGGATACGACACGAACATTTTGAAGAAAATAGCCCCACCCTAAACTACCCTTTACATAGAACATTTTTCGAAAATTTTGATTTTCTTGAAAATGGCTCTAACGATTTTGATTAAAATGCGACATGTTTGACATATTTTTATGACAAATGAAATGTACATTTTGAATTTTCTGGCTATAGCTTATGTAGTCCTGTTTAGTCTCGATGAGTTTTGAATAACTCGTAAACCGTAAGAGATAGACAAAATATTACTGTACAAGAAATGTAGATCTTGTTAAAATACATTATTTATGTATCAATACATTTTTTTGTAGAGTGAACCATTTCGGAGGTATTCCTTGTTTTGTGTGTGAGTTTTGGAAAACTTAAAACTTTCGTGCAATGGAACACCGTTGTTCATTTTTATATGTTAAGCGTGCAAAGAGAACGGAATCTCAAAGCTTTAAAAGATTTGACTATCGCACAAAGCCTACTGTATTTTAATATTCCTCTTACACCTACAAGGAAATAAGCAATAAGATAATTTGTACAAATGTTTATCTTAACTAACACGAAGAAGATATAGGAATAAGAGTTTGTAACAATGGTTAGTATAAGAGTAGAGAAAGTCATGTGAGTGCAACTCATCAATTTTTTTTTAAATGTTGATGTTTTGTGTGTTACAAGTAACTTAGTAATAAGCCGACTGCGGTCATTCTGTTACCCGCACCGCCACCACAGCAACCAGCATTGCCGGGCAACTGCACGCCGCGAAACCGGTCCCATCAAAGATTGATCATGCTGTATAAGTAGTTTTAAGATCACGTTTGCATATAATACAAAAGTTATTTCCTCGAGAAATGTACTAGTCATACGGAATTGAAGCTTTGTGAGTGTTTATTTGAAATTTTTACATAAATTTCGAAGTGGAAAAAAAAAAAGTTGTACAGTTTAGAGTTTTCAGCTACATGTTGACTTACCAATTTTTCACTTAAATACCATTTACATTACCGAGTAATAATTTTAGCAGCGAAGACAAAAGAAAAGTGTATTGCCTCCATAACTAACGCGTCCTTTTCAGCAGCAACTTGCGTTTCTCGATCTACGTGACGCTGGTTGCATGAGAAATGTCATTAACCTGAAGCAGGCGGATGCTCCGATGAGAATTGCACATGTATGTTAGTTCTGCGAACCAACGTCGTTAGCACTAATTGACAGATTAATGTAGTCTGTGATTCTGGGATCAAGTGCGAGGATTTAGGTTATGAAATCTGAAGGCACCTGCTGTGTGCAGAATTCGAATTTGCTTAATTATAACAATTACTGTGATTACCGCAGTTAAACATCGCATTACGATGTGCCGCTTTGGTTTCCGTCTACTGCAATCGATGTCAGTGTTCGATACACACATGCAATTCATCACGTGCAGTAGCCAAACTAACTTACGGATAAACCTGCTAACAATAAATCTACAACAAAATGTAGTTCCATAAAGTTAGTTCCCCATTGCGTTAAACTTTAAAATTATCTGAATGCTTTAAATAAATGGAGCAAAGACCTTCCTTTTAATAAATCAAAATACCAAGCTATGGCCGCTTCTAGACTCAAGCGTTATGTTGTTAGACGAAATTAATTTACAAACTGTAGAAATAAAATGACCTAGCAGTTATCTTTAATAAATATTTATCATTCACAAAACACGTACGCAGCAGTCAGTGGACCATATAGAAATCCGGGATTTATTATTCGCAGTTCATCCTACTTCAACAATATAAGGCTATGGTTCATATTATATAACTCATTTGCAAGATACAGAGTCAGTTGTATGGATATCTCATAGTGTCAAATATATTTTTATTTAGCTTATTTATTAAACGTTTATCACATAGATGAAATTTTCATTTGTTACTTTTACTTTACAAATTACTACACAATATAATTGCGATCCTAACCTAAGAAAATTAATATTTTTATGTTCCAAAGATTCGTAATATTTTTTCTTCACAGAGTTAATACATATACATCAGCATTTACCTATGATTAGAATGCAATCACTATACAATAAATTACAATCATTAAAGATATATATCTACCATTCGAGTAAACTATATATATAAACTAATTGGGGAAACCGGTAATGTTCTCACTATAGATAAATAAATAAAATGCACATTAATTAGTTCCAGATATTCCAGCTAAAGAAAGTCGTACACTACATTTGGTAGCTTCTCTCTCATTAATTTTTTTCCCTTATATCTCCTCGATATCGATATTTCATTCCAAATACACGTTGTCATATTGTCTGAATGCAAAAAACTAAAGGAAAAGGGAAAACACTTTTAGAAAACGGATCGTGTGTGTGTGTGTGTGTGTGTGTGTGTGTGTGTGTTTGTGTGTGTGTGTGTGTGTGTCAGAGAGAGAGAGAGAGAGAGAGAGAGAGAGAGAGAGAGAGAAATAACAGCATTATTACAGAACAAAGAGTCGATTAAGTACGACTTCAAAGAACATAAGCATTCTTAAGAAAACACTCCAGACAACTCTTTACATAGAATTGTTTTCGACTTCGATTTTCTAAAAAATACGCCATAAAATTTTGTTAAAAATGCAAGGTACGTTCACAAATGATTTATAGAAATAGGCTTTTATGCCTTATTTACTGATACAAATTATTAATGTACATTCAATTCGTAATTTTTGTGGCGTACTTCTTTTAATTGGATACCCAGAAAAGTAGTATATTTATAATTAATGAATAATAAATATTCTCCGCTTTTTATACTTAAAATTACATATGTATCTTTTCAAATCAATATACTTTTATTTTAAGAGATACATTTACGTATATTTATATCTATAGTATTCATATATATTATATCTATAGTACTCATAGCACAAATACCACTGTACTTAAGTTATTTATCGGTTCGTTTCTTCTTCATGATTATGCCTTTTTGTTGTAGAAATAGTGAACTACAGTATAATTTCCAACATACATTAGCACTAGGTACTCTAAACCATAGTTTACCGAAGTCATCCTCTCTCTCACATCGGTGTCCAAGTTTCGCTACCTAAATATGAAAAACAGAATAAAATTTCATTGACTCGCATATTGGGCTTCTGGTAACTTCCAGCAGGAAGGACATACAGGGCGACCAGATCCGGGACGGTAGACTCCAAAGACGCCAGTGGGGTGTAGACAGAAAGTAGGCATTTGCCGGAAATACGCACACACATACACAAGGACATGTTCTAAAAATAGTTTTTTTTTTTTTTTTTTTTAATTTATTTTTGACGCCAAAGATAGCGAGAATGATCTGAGCTGTGAGGCTTGAACTGTTAATCTGCTCTCGTAGACGATTTGTTTAGTACGAAATGTGTGGCTCAACATGTTGCCAGTTCTAATAGTAATGTGCATTAATCTGACAACCTTGTGTATTGTATATGATACAAACGTGCTTAAATATAATGGGTAGAGTAGAAAATGTTTACGTAACACATTCGTCCAGCTCAACCCGTTCTGGTGGTCAGACAGTACTTCCTCTGCTTACTGTGAAAACTAAACTAAACCCCTGGCGCAACAGCCCATGAAGGGCCAAGGCTTGTCGCACAGCCGCTGCATCCCCCACCTCTGCCCACTACAGGCGTCATTGGTGGGGTGCAGTACTGGAGTGTGGGACGTGGTTAGCGCCCCGAGTCATCCCGGTCAGTTATACGGCCTTCTCGACCTGGAACCGCTACTTCTCCATCAATTGGTCCCCCGGGACCTAACGAGGCTGAGTGCATCCTGTGCCAGACCTCCCCGAGGGGAAAAAATCGAAGTATTTAAGGGAATGTGTATGAGGTCATCCGGTTTACTTAATTACGGATTCATGTATAGGAACATGTTAATGTAATATAAAGAGAACCGAAGAATCTGCTTCCGCGATGTGTGCAACTCGTATACCGGAGTCGTGGGTTCAAACCCCCGGGGTCAACCAACCTGGCCAAAGGTTTCTCGCGATTTTCCTTGGTCGCTCGGTGAATGCTCGGTTTCATCATTTGGTCCGTGAACTTCACCATCATCCCTTTCACCATTCCATTTTATTTCATCGTCAAACTAGGCATTGGACTGATGTTGGATCATCTTGGATATGCTATGTTCCAAGCACCAGCTCGCTTGTGGTACTACTTATGCAATAATAAGGGGAAGATCATCGGGAGCGGTTTTTGTGAAGTTGCCTCACGTTGTACTATAGTTTATGTTGAAGGATAGAGGGTGAGTCCAGATGTAAACAACGGGCGCGTGGCTGCAGTGCTCACACAGGTTGTATTAAAAGAATGTGTATATTTTGTTGTGCATAACGACTGTTAATGTTTTTATTTCATTATAGCATACTATCTTCTAAGTATATGTAAAGGTTCTGTTCATTGTAGTGTACAATAATGCACATGCTGAAGTTTCTGAACGTCAACGCTCTTTGCTTCTCACTTGAACAAATGATAAACGGTAACATTGTAGTGCATGCACTATATCACTGTCTGATATATTTCTTACATCTTTTGATCAGGAGGGCTTGGTTACCTCGCACTGCACACGTGATTTAAACACCGGTGTTTTTTTCGGTCACATTCTGGAGTTTATCGTTCACTTTTTCCCTAAACTTTCCGGCTTTGACATCCTTAATTTTTACACATACCTTTTTCACTACGCTTATAGTCTTTGACGTGTATAGTTCAGATGTTTCTGAGGATGTTATGGTATCGAATAAGCATCAAAAGTTATTCTTTATTACGCATTTCATAAAATAGCACAGGTTTCTCTGAAGTCCAATATGAACTGTGTTTGTTGATTTAGGTAGCTTTTTGTTATTCCCTTTAGCGATTATTGAAATCGCTCTAAATTGGCACCGATTACATCCAATTTACTCTGTGTTAAAACTGATCTCGTAAAATGTTTATTGTTTCAGGGAGCCTGGGACTGAAATTTGAATTGTTTATATTTTTATAGATATGAAATCAATCAAGGGTGTTTATATTATAAACTACCACACAAAGTTCCAGCATAATCGTTGTTATAGTGTTGAGCGAATTAATTATTCAATTATTCAATTGATTCACAATGCCAATATTAAAACATATTCCACATGCATTAAAAACTAAAACATCAAACAGTTTTATTGTTTTATAAAGTCTAGTTTCCCATCAAATACCATCAACCTCTGGCAGGATGAACAAATAATTACTTTTAAACCTTTTAAAATGTTTTAGTGTATTCAATTTATTTAAAACTAAATAAGATTTGAAGAAGCTAATTCCGTGAGCACATAGGAGCAGTTATTTAAGTAAACTTTTCAAGTAAGCCGACCTTATTCCTCGGATAAGTTACATATCTTGTTTACCGTAATGAAAACCATATCTGACTGAATGGGCATTAGGCAGCAATAACAGCGACACCTGGCGTCACGAGTGGGGAATTAGCGGTGTGAAATCCCGCTAGATGGCGAAGAAAAGCCGGAGGAGAGTAAGGCCGCGGGAGCGTTGCCATAGTTGTAATTGTAATTTTATTGAGCCTTAAATCATACATACAATCGCATCGTCACAATAAAAACATATTTAAAAAGAAACATTTGTCATATTTAAATAGTCGACGACGACGACGACGACATGCTGGCAGGCTGTGGTTCAGCCCGATGATATTTTGCTGCGTACCTACCCTTAATAGGGTTTAACCCCAGATAGAATTTTTGGTATAAAGAGTGATTAAGGGTGATGTTTTTGATTTTGGGTTAAGGCTTATATAATAAGGAGGCTATTTTGCCCCTTTGCTGATGACTCACAGAAGTCAGCAATGTGTGCATTCTGTGGCAATAAAAGTTTTTAAACAAAGTTTTAAGATCTTTTTGATCTTTTAAATTTGAATTTTGATGGTGGTTTGAATTTTGAGCCGAATAGCTCTTTGTTGGGATTATTTTGTAGTTTAGCTTTTGCTGCTGATGGGTAAACTACTTTGTTATGGGATATACCCGCAAGCCATGCGGGGAACCCTATACGACCTGAAGCGGCGTGTTGTGGGGTCATAATCACCTAGAGATCTAACCAGGGCGCTTTGATGGTTGGGTAATTTGGCGTACAATTTTGCTGCCCGGCGCCTAATTTCATCCTCCACGTATGGAAGAGATGAGGCTTCGTGAAGTAGTCTCACGGGGAAGGATAAGGGGACAGAGTAGATGGACCGAAGTCCTCTGTTCTGCGCCCTCTGGAGCCACAGGAGCCAACTACCCGCTGCCATACCCCACACTTCACAGGCGTAAAGCATGAGGGGGATAATCAGAGCTCTGAATAGGTGTAGTTTCAGGCGGACTGGCATCTCAGATTTCAGTACAGTGAGGCAATAGCCCCCTGCGACCGCGCCGATAGGTCTCTAATATGTCCTCGGAATGTTAGACTCCTATCTAGTTTAACTCCCAGATAGGTGATGGTGTCTCTCCACTGGATCCTTTGACCACGAAGTTGGAAGGTGGGGCAGTCTGCAGGTGTGGGACGTCTCGTGAAGAGAATGGCATGGCTCTTGTCTGGATTGACAGACATTCGCCATCGCCGACACCAGTCTTGGACTAGGCGGAGGTGTCTTTGTATAGGGTTGAAGGCTCTAAGGATGTTTCTGTTGGTGCAGTATAGTAATACGTCATCTGCGTATTGGGCTATACTGACCCGTGGTTCTGTTGGGAAGTCTGCCATATAGACACTGAAGAGAGTAGGGGACAAAACAGAGCCCTCGGGGACTCCGCCTCTTATTGGCCTAATTGTGGAGGTTCGTCCAGCAACTGTGACTATGAGGGTCCGGTGTCGGAGGAAACTGTGTAGGATGTGTATAAGTTGTGTGGGTAGCCCCAGGTGGATCAGCTTGTGAAGCAGCCCTGTGTGCCAGGTGGTTGAGAAGGCCTTTTCTACATCCAGAGACACCGCAGCAGTGAATGCGCGTTCCTGAAAACCCAGGGCAGCAGCCTCCACCACACGCAGCAGTTGCTGAGGTGTAGAGTGCCCAGGTCGAAAGCCGAACTGATGTTCTGGGATGGCTTGCATGTTTCCCAGTAAAGGGGATAATCGGTTTAGGATCATCCTCTCTAGAACTTTCGAAAGGATGGACAAAAGGCTTATGGATCTGTAGTTGGAGGGATGCACCGGGTCTTTCCCAGGTTTCAAAATGCAGATCACCCGAGCCTCTCTCCACTCGCGTGGGAAGTGACCCAGGGTAAATCACATATTGAATACTCTAGTTAGGAAGAGCACGGCGTTGAAGGGAAGGTGACGAAGCATGAGGGGAGTTAGTCCGTCAGGTCCCGCCGCCTTTTTGATTTTGAGGCGTTATAATGCGCCATGGGTTTCACTGGGACGTATCACCGGTAGTCTTCCGCATCCTCCGGCGGACGTCGTAAAAATCGACGTACTTCTTGGCGGGTACGTTCTGAGAATCTATAGTCCTGGGGGTCGTCTCTGGGACACATGGTCCGCTCTATTTAAATAGTCGTCAGTAACATAAAAAGGATTTAAAACTAGCTAATTATAGAACCTTTTGTTAAAAATAGGAAGTGGTAACGTGTGATATTCAGATGTTATTTTTTGCGTAACTTTAGGCCCATTATTAGATAACTTGAACCCATCTTATTTAATCTATAATTAGGAATATCCAAATTCATATTGTTTCTTGTATTATGGGCATGCTTGTCACAAACTTTTTAAAATGTATCTTTCCTCTGCCAAGTGTATATTGTTAAATCATAAATATATAAATTTATAGCAGTTAATAAATTTAATGTTATAAAAGGAGACTTGCAGTGCCCTCTCTTAGATTTATTAGACAAACTTCTTATAGCCTTTTTTGTAAGACTAGCACATCTGTTGTATGGCTTGAGTTACCCCAAAATATTAAAGCATAACGAAGTACGGACTGAAAAAAGGCATTTCTTAAATACACGAGAGGAGCATTGTAACTTAAAACTCTTAATAAATACAGAACTCTTGATAATCTTGTTGAGATAAGTTCAATATGTTTGGACCGTGTTAGCGTAGAGTCTAGGACTAAACCTAAACTTTTATACTCATTAATTTGGTTTAGTTTATTATGATTCAGGCACATAGTCAAAATTTCAGTCTTTTCATTATTTAAAACAAAACCATTGGCAATAAACCACTGTGAAATACTATTGAATGTGTCTGCAGTAAGCTTCTGTAGGGCATTGATATTCTTTTCTTTCATTACAAAAGATGTTTCATCTCATACATAATAATTGATAGTTCATTAACACATGTAGGCGGATCATAGATTGTTATTAGAAAAATTAGCGGGCCCAAAACTGAGCCCTGAGGCACTACATAGATTCTTCAGAGCGTGAGACATTTATTACAACAACCTGTTTCCTGTTACAGGGTTAAGGTTGAAAATTGTTCAAAGTGTTATAATATATAATAACCCTATGTATTAAGATTAAATCTTAAATAACATTTAAGCCGAATGCAATCTGGCTTGAGATGAACTTTCACGACTAACCTAACGGAATGTTTAACCATTTGGGTGTAAAAGTTCCTACATTATTGGTATTTAACATTTTTTCCCGTATAAGTAGCTCGAAGGCAAATTAAAACAGTTTCAACTCTGTCATATTTACAGTACCCGCAGTGATAGCAAAATGTAATCACACAGACTGCAAATAAAATGCAACAGATGCGCTTTTGCTGAATGTACAGCTAGCACACATGTTTTCGTTTGGATTTTTACAGTTACTGGTTCTGCTACTGAATAAATTTACTGAGTCCTGAATCAATAAATGATATCGTTGTAACGAAGCAGTGTGTGTCAACACTAGAGTGGAGTTTTTCTATTGGATAGAATGTGCCATTATTTATGTACGGTCTTTTAGAACAGTGCAAACGTGTGTCGAGGTATCACATTAAAAAGACTAGAGAATACCAGCGCGTTCAAATGTTCACACATGCTTTGATAATGCGCGTTATCTAATTTTATTTATATAGGCACTGGTCGATCTACCTGGCGTTCCCTGGGTTCATTATTACTCCTTATGTTTACATCTATGTTTCAAAAGGTTATTAATGTTTACTCACACAAATATCTTTGGCATGTTGTTTTGTTGAATATAAACCCTGCAAGTGTGTGTTGTTTATTACATTAAATTGGATTAGAATGACTTCATGAATCTGAACAGGTTAAACAAATATATTTTCTTAGACTATAAAACTTCCTGATAGCGAAATATGTTGTGCGAGATCAGCAGAGGTTAGCTATGGCGGACTGGCCTCGTGGTCAGTTTGTCATAAACTAAATGCACATTTTGAAGTATCAAATCGTTATAGGAATAATGTTTTGTTTGTTTGTTTGTTTCTTTTTTAATCAGTAATCATTTCAGCTAACGTCTTCGGCGTACTCGAAGAATAAAAAATAGGTTTCTGAAATATCACTTAATTAGTTTCATACGACTTTAACGGAATTAAATTCATTACATTTAGCAACTCTTAACACAAACATTTCAAAATAATAAGAACTTAAAATGGTGACTACACAAAAATATAGCTGCACATTAATAGTTTAACACATTTAGAATCACATATAAGAATAAACTAAGTTCATTAACTTTTATCGCTTTTAACATTAAAACACACACATTCATATTTCCACTCTGTGGGTATAGGGAATTATTGTGATTAAAAAAAAAAAAAAAAAATCCAACCCCAGCCGGGGATTGAACTGGAAGTTCTGGGTTGAGACGCTAGAACGCTGGCCACTCGACCGCAGAGGCCATCGTGACATAAGAAAATATGAAAGAAGATCTTTAACTTACAAAAAATAAAATAAGATTAAATTAAAAGCAACAACAAAAAATCTCGGAAACGTTAATGAAATTAAGTTCTTTGAGATAACATAGTGTTTTGGTAGTAAACGTTTGTGTATTTTTTAGGTTTACAAGTTATACCGACTACGCAAAATTTCTTAAATATCTTAAATAAAATTCAAATCTTCAGTGCTGAACTTGAATACAAGAAGTTTTATTTGTCCTAAAACGGCTTTTTTTTTTAATTCAGGGCACTTCAAAACGTGTATTTTTGATGAAACCTCAATACAAAGTTTTGGGACACGATAAAATACTTCCTGCACCATCATGAGCAGCGTAGCGGATGTGTTGATTTGAAAAAAGAAATACTAACGGATTAGAAATTCACTTTTAACCACTGCCTGAACCAGGATCAATTTGTTTCATATCCACATCACAGGTCTGGTTAGAAAATATGTAACGAAACACTTCTCTAGTGTTTCTCTCCGATGCTTTTTTCGAGTTTCCAAAGGTCTCAAAGCTAAGTTCTCTGTGTAGGTATCTCAACCACAGAAATCCAAGTTGCAGTATTTATGACATTGCGGAAATCGCATGAATTGAAAGAAATTATAGTGCTGCGAGGTTATTCATTACCTCCCCTCCGCAGAAAACCTAAATTCTAGGGTGAAAGTAATGCTGCAGTGTTAATCCTGCTATCTTATACATCTTGAGCAAGATGTGGGTACTGATTACAGAATCCAGGTTTTACAAGGCTATTATAATTCAAGTGAGACTATGCAAATATGCATGGCATTGGCGCTATTGCAAGGCAACTTATTGATCTGATGTGTTAAACCGACTTTATGGATTACCGTTTAATTCTGTACTGTAATAAAAGCCTACTTTTCTGTGTGCACCTTATAAATAATTGTAATACATATTCGGGCCACGCCGTGGCCGAGTGGTTAGACCATTCGCCTCTCACCAAAGCGGCCCGAGTTCGATCCCAGGTGAATACATGTGGAATTTGTGATGGACAAAGCGGCTCAGGGGCGCGTTTCCTCCGCTTCTCCGGTTTCCCCCGCCATCTCTTTCCACTGGTGCTCCATCTTTATTCCAAATATCATCGGTATCACCTGTTTTCTGTTACACTAAGCCTGATTGTACCAGGAATAATAACAGATATTAACTTCCCCTATTTTAAATCATCTTCTTCATCTCTAGAGAGCTTTGTCCCTCATTTATATATCCCTATAACACCTCAGGTCATATGTGTGTGGCAATTTTCCTTTAGAACATTTCTACTCATCGGCATATTTACTTGGTTTTTATTGTTTTTATATTTTAGAAAAATTAAATTTGTGCATACTGTGATAAAATTACTCATTAATTACTCCAATTGTTTTTTATTTATGTTCCACTAATTACACCAAGTATGAGCCCATGAACACAAATTCACATACACTTACTTTTCGCTGCTTTTATTCTCTAGCAGGTTAGAGAATAATTCTGGTGAAAAATTTCCAAGCTTCAGAGGAGGATTCAACCACGGACATCTAGAGTTGGACCTTTCCATTAGCATGCTAAACACCAGACTCCAGAGGCAGTTCCGTAATTTTTTTCTAACCAATATATGGTATGTTAGTTATATTATTTTGGTTAACTCAAAGTATAGCGAATAAAATAGGCATATAAGAACATATTTTTTACATACGCATTACACATTTAAATTAATTAGTCATTACATGTTCAACCGCTATTAAAGTTTAAGTTCACGGAAATTGCAAATATCGCAGAAGGAGTTTGCATAAGCTCTGCGCTTTAAGGAGTTCTACGCTTCTTGTGTACCAAGTCACAGTTTACAAGTTACACATACAACATTAGTCAAGAATGAAGAGGACTTGCCTATTCACAAGACATTCAATATTTACGTTTTATCATACATATATCTTAAAGTTAATATTGTGACAAATTGACAACAATGTCGGTTACCTCTTTCTGTGCCTTTATTTTTCTTCTAAAACTGAAGCACAAAACACAGTTACGTTTTACCGTTGTTTAAAAAAACACAGTTCTTCGTGATTTTACAACTCAGAGCTGTTATGTGTTCTCGTAACTTTGAGACACCCTTTTTTTCTCTTTCTTGACCCTCTCTGTCTCACAAACACGACACACTCATTCAACAGACACTAAAACTACTTCATTTCAAGACTAACTTCGACGCGACGTATGAATGTCCCAAAGCTCCACAATGTCTCTATCGAGACATACAGTTCTCTCACGACTGTGTACACACACACACACACACACACACACACACACACACACACACACACACACACACATTCTGCTAACAGCTGTCCTGTTCAATATACATTATATAATAATATGTATTGAACGGGACATTGAACAATATTACATAATATAATAACTAGTCGTTTCTCTTCTGAGGCCGAGGAGTGTTGACAGGCTGAGGACAGCGCGAGGTGTGTCTTACGTCTACCTGTCCTTGTCAGGGCTTAACCACCATAATTACGGGATGTGGGGCTTGCAGGGTGGCGGATGTAATTGAGGTTGGGCTAGTCATACGTCGTCTCGCCTCCTTTTACAGATCAGAATGACGTAGTACGGATCTCTCTCAAAATTGACCTACTTCTCGAAACTATCACAAATAAGCTGGCAGCCGAGACTTCGCGAACGTTCTCGAAACTCTCTACATTCTGCCGCGCTGGTTGTCAGTCACACATTCATAAGCAGTGAAGAGGCTCTCTTTTTGACGCACGCGGCCACCAAGTGGTGTGATGTAGTTTGATATTAGGTGGTCGCCCCCTGCTTGTCTCACAATATGTTACTTTAATCAAAACCATTATAGATGCAGTTGAGCAAATGCAGAGTAACTACATTTTTTCCATATTAAAGGTAGTTTGGCGTGGAGAGAGTTTCTTAAAAACTTTGCATTGTGCTCTTACGAGAAGCTGAACTTAAATATCAAGTTTCAGATTTAACTGACTTTTCCTTTTTGAATGACAAATGAACCGTATCTACAGTGTTTTTAATGGATTCAGGGAATCTCAAAACGGTCATATGTGTTGAAATCTCGTTATGTAATAAAATAGTTCCTGTTTTTCTGCATTGAACGATGTAAATTGAAGGACTAAAAATTGTGAACGATTTCCTTATGTGGTTAATATTAAATTACTTTAACATATGCTAATGCTCTCGGGTATATTTTTAATTTATCTACTATGTATAGTAAGTAGAGGAAGTATTGTATTCCACCCAAAAATTCGATGTCTGGATTTCACCGGAAATACATGTTTTGAGGTCTCCTGAATCCGAAAGAAGCAGTTTTAGAAAAATGTTCGTGTGTATATGTCTCTCTCTGTGAGTGTATCAGTGTGTCTATCAGTTTTTTGGAGAGCATAACTCAAAAACGAAAAGTCGGTTAGAAACCAAACTTGGTACTTAAGTTTAAGATCTTTTAAGGATGTGACGTGAAGATGTTTTAAAAAATTCCTCCACCCTAAACTACCCTTGATATGGAAAATTTTTCGAACCCATTGATTTTCCCCAAAATGGCTCAACCATTTTCATTAAAACGATATATGTTTAAGACATTTTTACGGCAAATGAAATGTATATTTTGAATTTTCAGGCTGTAGCCCATGCGGTCCTGTTTACTCTGGATGATGTTTTCATAACTGGTAAACTGTACTAAGATGTAGACCAAATTTCACTATACAACAAATGTAGATCTTCCTATTTTTTTTTCTGTAGAGTGAACCACTTAGGAGATATTCTTTGTTATTTGTGTGAGTTTTCGAAAACAAACTTTCGTCAAACGTAACATCGTTATTCATTTGTATATGTTAGCCTTGCAAAGAGAACGGAATCTCAAAGCTTTAAAACATTTGACTATCGATCAAAGCCAAGAAGATATAGGAATAAGAGTTTAAGGATGGTAGAGTAGAGAAACTTATGTGAGTGCAACACATCAGATCTTTTTAAGATAATGTAGGAAGTTACGATGGAATGATATTATGAATGATTTACTGGGACACAAGAAATTCTGGTCACTCACAAGCCATGTATTATTTGAATTACTTTGCAACCAAAGTGGGCTGCAAATGTTTGCTAAAGAAAATACATATTTGTTTAATTGGAACAAATATTGTCGCCCATCGCATTATTGCAAAGGAGCCGAAGGGAAGAGACAGAGAATGGCCGCATTGTTGGGGCGCTTGCCGAAAGCGAGAAAGGGATAGAGACTTCTGGAATTTTCTGCTTTGTATTTGACCGCAATAATAACTGAACTTTCCTGAAGTTTCCAGAATAGTGCCTGGGAGATATAAATAGCGGTAAAGTGTGAGAAGGGACAGTTTTTGTGTTACGAATTCGGAGTCGTGCTGTTGGTGAATCGGAAAAGACTTTCTTGCTGTTGCAACGAGTGTACAAAGTGACTGTTTACGGAAATAAAAGTGTTTCTTTATCTCGACTACATCTGTCTTCTTTACTTTACACCCACGAAAGTCACAATATAAACCGTTTCATAAACGACAAAAATTTGAAGTAAATAAAATATTTTATCTAATAATTTCATGAAAATTTCGCATACTACTTTCGTAATTAAAGTAATCTTATAACACAGAGTTTCTGTAAGTGTCTTCTCAATGCAAGTGTGACGGAAATAGTTATAACCAAATACACTCCAAATCCGTATATCTCCATGTGAAAGTTACGAGCTTGTGATGCATTTCCACATAAAATAATGTGTACGAGAGGCCGCGACCGATTATAAAGCGATCTAGTTCCCGTTTGATTCGACACCGTGTTGCAAGGCTTGACAGAATATGATTTAATCGGTTTAGTATATGCTGAGCGTATTCCCAAACAAGGTCCTCTCATTTGCTGGTGCTTCAGTGATCATTTGGAAATTATATTTTGCGATAATCAGGCGTACAACTGCACTAACATATAGCTATCGAACTATCGGAATTGGAGCAATTGGAGTCGAAGTGAAATAACCGAGTTCTACATTTATTTCTAATGTATTTAATACATGCAAAAATGTTTCCGTTCTCTCTACCCCTCTCAATTTTACAGTGCCACTCTACCTCCCTCTCCCCTTCCCCTCCCTCCATAACCATCTATTCTCTCCCCCTCTGCTCTCCCTCCGACCTCTTCCTCCCCATCTGTACCCCCTCGCCGTTTCTGACCTATGGATTTCTTCATGGACTTCCCCGGTCGATAGAAGAATGCTAGGAATTACATTGCCCAAATTTACGATCCTTCCATTCCATCTAACTTCTCACTGCACTTCATCTTCCATCCTCGTTGACTGTGTCGGCAGGAGTTTCGACGGGGAATTTGCTCTTTATAAATTCCCAACTGGTCGCAGGACCTCCCAGGAAATGTATAAGCCTGCAAGGGCCAAGGGAGCTGGTTGTAGGAGCCGTCATCGGGGAGCTTCAATCTGTAGCTGTTGGGGATCCTGCCCTCTGCTGTGATCTCTCCTCAGTTCCGATCACTCCTCACCTTTCCATCCCTGGGAGCATAAGCACAAAAGAACTTCAGCCATTCCGAATCTTGTCATAGTCAAAGCATACCTATTAAACCTAAAAATGTTGCGTAAATTAACTTCTACAAATACTTCCTCTGCTCTGTTCATGTTTAATTATTATTGTTTAGCCTTACTCCCGCCGAGTGGGATGTAACATCTGTGGCCCACGTGCGGGAGGTCGCGGGTTCAATTCCCGCGGCCGATGTCCCTGACCTTGGGCTTTTCGGAATTTTGTCCCCGGTCATTCAGGCTAGAAAATTTTCTACAGCTAGAAAATTCAATATGTATGTCATTTCTCATAAAAATATTTTCAAACTCATGACATTTTAATCAAAATCGTTAGAGACATTCCTGAGAAAATTAAAACTTTGTACGTAAAGGGTAGTTTAAGGTTGAGGAATTTTCATCCAAATCTTTGTGTCACAGCCTTGAAAGGTATTAAACTGTGTACTAAATTTAGTTTTTAACGGACATTCCGTTTTTTAATTCAGGGGCATCAAAACATTTTCGGTGAAATCTCTCTCGACATCGAAATTTGGGTCGAATAAAATACTTCCCCTACCTGCTATACGTAGTAGTGTAAGTAAAATTTTAGCCTTTTCTAGGAAATAACGGCCCTTGAAGAAAGTTGTGTGTATTTTAATTATTAATCCAGCAAGCACATAATCAAATAAACAGTAAATGGTATCTATTCTAGCAGGTTTAGAAGCAAAATATAACAGATGCCTTGTGTTTTGACAGATGAGAGATCCGGCTGCTATTAACATATGTATCTAGCTTGCACTTTGCAAAATTAGAACCATATGTCCACAGTTGCCACTTTTGTCCTGTGGAAACATCTTTTGATGCAACAGTTATTCAAGGCGTCTAGTCTGACAGAAATGCCTATGCATGCGGAAGAAGATAGGTTCGAGTCTTGCTTCTAGACACACACGCATTAAAAAGCTATCCCCATAGGAAAACCATTAGTAAATTAACTGTCGCAGAACAATGAAAGTGAGTGAGTGAGTGGGTGAGTGAGTGAGTGAGTAAGTGAGTGAGTGGCGGTGTTTAAAGGACCCGTCGACAACTAGGTCATTAGAGCTCGAAGTCCAAAAATAAAACAGGGAAACAACTAATAAAACCTCACCCCTAAATAGTTACAAAGTGAAAACTAAAACAACTTTTAAAAAGGTTGTTAGAAGAACTAAAAACGAGAGTTAAAACAGCTAAAAGTTAAAACCTGGCAAAACGTAAGCTGATAAAGATGTTTAAAGGTTAAAGTGAAACAAGTAAAAAAGTCTAAAATTCTAACACCAACAAAATAAAGTGCAGAACAGTGAAAGGATGAGAGAATCTAATTCTCTTTAACCTTCATTAAATTACGTGATATAAAAATGAAGGTTGTGTATTTATAATTAAATAAATGCACTTCTAAGCACTCTATTATCCAACTCCTTTTATACATAGCATTACTGTACGTAGAGTAAATTACCTATACAACGGACTAAGAGCTGTACGCTTGAAGCAGAACGACTACAACCTTTGCGACAGAGAGGAGATTGGATTTAGCTCCTTTCACTTTATGCGGAATGAGTCAATTTTCAACCCTCAGACATGGGTAGTGTTACAGTGGTGGTTTGGTTAGGTGTATTTAAGTTGCGTTTGATTTACAACAGCACTTTCAAATAGTATGCGATAAACATATCTTCATTAGTGACTTGTTTGGTGCTGCTTACGTTTAAGAAGTTTATCAATATTTGTCGACAAGGTCCTAGTGCAGCCTTAGAAAACAGAGCAAGTGATCGTCGCGTAATCTACTGTGATAGACTTTAAATACAGTTCAATTTAGAGAAACTCTGTCCCCAAATATATGTAGAGCTATACTCCGTCTTATACCGAGCGGGATGGCTCAAGCGGTAACGTGTGTGGTCCGCATTCGGGAGGTCGCGGGTTTCGCCCACTCTGATATGGGTTTTTCTGTGGTTTCCCCACGGTTTCCTTTACATCATTTCCTTTCACTCAATTTCCTTATCATCTTTCAGGTGGTGCATTTCCAGCGGTGTAGTGTGGGCAGTATCGGGCAGATGGCGTGGATGATTGCGCATGGTAACTGCTGTTCTCGGGGCTAGATGGCGTCCGGTCGGCCCTTGTTCTTCGTCGTCGTACAATACCGAACCGGACTCGCTGTGTGATGCTGGCTGCTTGGCGGGGCCTAGCGCCGGAATTAAAATATCTCAGCACTCGTTAGGGACTTCCACGCGTCTCTGGTGGGCCTGTCTAGCTGCATGTCTTATGGTACTATGGTATTGGCAGACTTACACCAATACCCCATTAGATTACTTAGATTGACACAAATAAACGCCCAGAGATGCAGATTGGTTATGTTGGAAATTAAGACGACCAATAGATGAGTTAAATATTGACATTTTATGCATAAAGGAACCTTACATAATAAACAAAAAACTAGCATATACTCCTGTTATGGCGAGAGAAATTCACACCGGGGAGAATCCAATGACGGCTATTATTATAAATAACAATGAACTACAAGTAACCAAAATAACACAACCAAATGATACACATTACAACTGCATGCAAATCAGTCATGATACAGGAACTTTTATTCTTTCTAACCACTACTTTCAGTACAGACATGAAATTGAGCCATATCTGGAATATATACATAATATAAATAGACTATATCCAAATTATGAAGTATTACGTACATACAATGGATGCAAACGCGAAATCTGAATGGTGGCACAAAGATGAAAGAGGGGAAAATTGGAAGAGATTATATCAGAACTTAACTATTCTTAATCTACCTAACAACGCATCAACCTTTGAAAATCTAACAGATGCAACATCGAACATTGACCTGACCCTAGCAAATTTTCACATGGTTAACAAAATAGAACACTGGAAAGTAAGTAGAGGAGATAAATCCTCTTATGAGTGATGTAAACTAAAATAAATAATAAATTAAATGTTTGACACGAGAAGCTATAACTAGATATCTTTCTTTTGGATGTTATTGTTGAGTTTACCTGCCAAAAGAATATTTTCCTGATGCTTCAATGGAAGTATGTGTACGTTTTGAATCAACTGTTACTGGTAATGGAACAAATGAATTTTTGTCCCAGGTGCTTTTAGTGGTGTTGAAAATTAACGATGTATGGTCCCTGTAGACAATGGTATACAACCTTATGCATATTCATGACTGATTACAACATTACAGCTATTGTCTGCTAATAGATATTGGTGCACGATTAAGCCTATTACTGTATATACAAATCTATAAATAAATGGGCATATTTGTAACGGCGTGTATTTTTACTTGGTCTATTAGTTTTAATTCATGTCGAAGGCAACCCCCACCTTGAATCTACAGCTTAGAAGTGAGTACACTTTGGCCCGAAAAGTTGGCAAAACTTACATCTGAAAAACCAAAGATGTATTTAACATTAAAGTTGAAATAATTATTATGCACAGCTTTGGGCCATTTTAAAGTAAGGGTTTCCAAAGCAATTATTGCTGAAAATCATAGAATATTAAGAAGAACTGTAATTTTAATAAATACACGAGAATTACTGTATTCATGTGACTTTCTCAACTTACTCTTCTACAAAATATTCACAGAAAACCTTCTACTACTATTTTATTTCTGTCTACTAGTTAATCAAGATCTTTCATCAGCAGATTAATAGATTGATTGTAATTGTACGAAGGCTGCAATAGGAATAGAAAGAAGAGAGGTACGAAGGGGCTTTGACACTGAAGCCAGGCTTATTGTACCTATGTCACCAAGGGAGCACTCCCGGGAGGAAGGATGAGGTGAGAGGAAACACCGGGCGGCCAGATCCAGATTAACAGCACAGGCAATACTTTATATTGATCGAGATGAACTTCTATAGTAGTTGCAATGCAGAATTCGTGTTAAATGCTTGCAAGAGCGTACAGTCAGGAAGCAACGATGATATATTTAAAGACATCTCTATTCTAGTATTGAAATCCATGTTCTTTTCATGACATCCTGGGAAACAGATACATTACGGACACCTAGGAAAATGATAATCTATTTGAAAATTCAGAACAAAACAAGGAACGTCTTCGAAAATGCTAAAGTCATAAAAAGGTTATTATAACAATATGTTTAAAAATACAATTACTTTATGGTGAAAAGTTTTGTGTATCTCTAATACTGTACCAAATGCACAAAATTATGCAGAGGAGGACTTAACAGGCTTTTGCTAAAAAATTCAAGTTACCTATGTGTGCGTTCTAAGACTAATTAAATTAATTTGAACATGCTGTACTCTGATCACAATGTTTAAATTCATTTTGAGAAAATCAATAAAAAAAATTTAAAAGTTAGACTGAGGTAGGACATTTTTTGAAAAGCTTCGTCTTGTATGTTTGAAAGATGCCGAACTTAAATCCAAACTTGGTATTTATCCAAACTTTTCTTTTAGGGAGCTGGTCGTGAACAAATACAGACACGCATGCGTGCACGTGCTTACCTGGAAATCTGATTTTTCTGTTGCTTCTCATAATATGTATTTCGCATCGAATCTCTCTATTGAACGTTTTGGCTGATATGTAATACTGCCCCTGTCTGTCTGTCCATCACGGTAGGGATTCCGGCACGCCGGTAGATGGCTTAGACCCTGGAAGGAAGGATAAGATGAAAGTACCTTAGAGGCAGCCAAAACTCATCACAGGTAAGAACTATGGTGGGTGCCTAACAGGTGCAATCAAGTTCTACAGTACACAGAGTTCATCTCCTGCCACCAACCAGTTCTGGCTGAACAAGCAGTCTCTCTGGGCTGGTAGCCGACCAACCACAGTGCTTCCCTCCAGCCGAGCACCGTATTTCCAAAGCGCAAAGGAGGCTGACGGAGAATTTGCTGTCTCTTACAACCTGGAAAGACCGGATAGAGAGAATGAAATGAAAGGAAGTGAAACGGGAGATGTAAGATAAATATCTTCCCACCATTTACTTGAATGAACTGGGAAAACACCGAAAAATCCAAGGTCAGGAAGGTCGGTCACGAGATCCGAACCCACGATCTCCCGAATGTGGGCCACAGATGTTACCGCCTGAGCTCAAACTCCCTCTACTTACTAGAGACGTAATAGTTAAAGTAAAAATGCTTATGACTGGGTAAGAAAAATGGTTTAGAAAATGGTTTGCCTCATTTAGAAATGAGTTTGGCGTTAGATTTTAAACTATAGAACAATTTCGGGTCATCGTGTGTTAAATATTGTGTACCTAAAAAGTTTAACACTTCTATTTTACAGAGCACAACAATGCTGTTAATGATTTTAATTTTAATGAAGTTTCAATATTTTGATAAAATATACACAGCACGATACTGTGAAAACGTCATTATAATTATATATTTGTTCAAGTGCGAATTGAATACTCAAGAGTAAATATAGTGTACTGGGATGCTGTTTATTTATTATTAACCGTGCAATATATTATATATGACAATTGTGCTTTCAAATTAAATGGTGCTCAGGGAAGGATAAAATTCACATGTAATTCAACTATACCGATATAAAGGGATTAATTAACGAAGATGGATTTATTGTTATTAAGAAATGAGTTTAATAAACGGAGCGATCTTTATATTAACTCGTTGATTTAATAACAGAAAGTAAAGTATTCCCATAATATATTAGAGCGTAGATGTCCGTTTTATCGGTCCATACTTCAGTACTTCAACCATAATATCTACAGCACTCCGAGTAGATTTATAAATAAATTAATTAATTTACACTTTCTATGAAATTCGTATTGATGTTTATGCAGAAAGTGCTGTTACTTATTAGCCTGCAGCTTAAAATGGAAAATCAAATGAAAATGGACCAGATAAGCAAAATTCTCATTTAATAAATTCGCATGGTCTGAATTGAAATCCTCAATACAATAAAATTTCTTTCTTGTTAACAACGTTGTCAATTGTCAGGATTTATCAGCGTCGCCAGTATGACGGAATTTCGTCCCGTACGAATTATTTTACATTTACTAATATGTGCTGTGGGTTTTAACCATCAGTCTGATCGGGTTTGAAATCGCAACCTTGAAATCAGGCCAGCACTAACCAACAGAACCACTACACCAACAAATCAGTAACAATGCTGACGTAGGCAAATCAATTGTTACATTCCACAGAAAATATTTAATTTGATACACCTTTTTACTTTCCGTACTACGTATAGGAAGTATTGTATTCCACCCAAATATTCGGTGTCGAGATTTCACCGGAAATATATGTTTTGAGGCCCCTGAATCCAAAAGAAGAATTTTTAGAAAAAGGTCCGTGTGTATGCGTGCGTGCGTGCGCGCGCGCGTGTGTGCGTGTTAGTCTATGTTTCTGTCTTTCTGTCTGTCTGTCTGTCTGCCCGTGGACAGCATAACTCAACGAAAAGTCGGTTAAAAGCCAAAGTTAGTATTGAAGTTTCATATATTTTAAGGATGCGCACGAAGATTTTGTAGGAAATTGCTCCACGCTAAACTACCCTTTACATGGAACATTTATCGAAAATTTTGATTTTCTTGAAAATGGCTCTAACGATTTTTATTAAAATGCAATATGTTTGAATTAGTTTTATGACAATTGAAATGTATATATTGAATTTTATGGCTATAGCCCCCGTAGTCCTATTTGCTCTGGATGACTTTTGATAACTGGTAAACCGTTACACCAAATCTTACTATAGAAAAATCTGATGTGTTGCACTCACATGACTTTCTCTACTCTTGTACTAACCATTCTTACAAACTCTTATTCCTATATCTTCTTCGTGTTAGTTAAAATAAACATTTGTACAAATTATCTTATTGCTTATTTCCTTGTAGGTGCAAGGGGAATATTGGAATACAGTAGACTTTGTGCGATAGTCAAATCTTTTAAAGCTTTGAGATTCCGTTCTCTTTGTACACGTAACATATAAAAAATGAACAACGATGACCCATTTCACGAAAGTTCCAAGTTTTCCGAAACTCACACACATAGCAAGGAATATCTCCGAAATGGTTCACCCTACAAGAAAATTTATTGAGACATAAATTGTGTATTTTAGTAAGATCTACATTTTGTGTATAGTATGATTTGGTCTGTCCCTAACGGTTTACCAGTTATGCAAAAGTCGTCCAAAGTAAATACGACTACAGGGGCTATAGCCAGAAAATTCAAGATATACATTTCATTTTTCATCAAAATATCTCAAACATATGACATTTTAATCAAAATCGTTAGCCATTTTCAAGAAAATCAAAATTTTCGAAAAATTTTCCATGTAAAGGGTAGTTTAGGGTGGGGCTATTTTCTTCAAAATCTTCGTGTCACATCCTTGAACGACATTAAACTTAAATACCAACTTTGGTTTTTAACTGACTTTTCGTTTTTGAGCTATGCTGTCCACAGACTGACAGACACAGACTGACAGACACAGACTGACAGACTGACAGACACACAGACACACACACGGACCTTTTTCTAAAAATGCTTTTTTTGGATTCAGAGGGCCTCAAAACATGTATTTCCGGTGAAATCTCGACTTTGAATTCTTGGGTGGAATACAATACTTCCCCTACTTACCAGTAGAGAAAGTGAAAATGTAGATCTTGCTAAAATACACAATTTATCTCGAAACAATTTTTTTGTAGAGTGAACGGTTTCGGAGATATTCCTTGTTATTTGTGTGAGTTTTGGAGAACTTAGGCTTCTGTCAAATGTAACACCGTTATTCATGTTTTTATATGTTTAACGTGTCTATTATTACGATCTCAGCGATTCTTGACAGTGGAAGTGAAATGAACACGAATTTTCATCTGGGTTTATTGTTTTTGAAGTACTGAATTGTGACTGTAGCCTTACTCATTGGTTATACACAACAAGATTGTATATTTACAGAATTTAAATACTTCTGCTGTCCCCAGTTTTCCGTGGATTTTTCTGTATTCGGTGTGTTATTGCGTGTATTCACAATGGTGTTTGTTTTCGTTTCTCTCTTTCTCTCTTCTGTTTAACTAGTTAGGTTAAAGTGGACTTTTAATGGAAGTTTATAACCTCCAAATTTGCCGATAAGCAGTGAAGAGAGTGAAGTGCGCAGTATTAAGACTTTCCTTAAACACTATAGCTGTTCCCATTGATATGGGGTAGCTTATTTATTCTGCGATACAGACGTGTTACCAATCTGAGGATCAATTATTCTTCTCTACCGGGACCAACCCCAGCTCCTCAAACCACATCTAGCAGCCCCCAGGGAGAAGCCTTCACTTCGTCACGCTGCCAGTAAACTAGCTGGTCACTTAGCAAGATCAACATTTTAGTATAGTAAGATTTGGTGTATCTCGAAGATCATAATTTTCGAAAAGTTTTCCATGTAAAGGGTAGTTTAGGGTGGAGCAATTTTGTTCAAAATCTTCGTGTTGCAAACTTGAAAGACATCAACCTTAAATACCAATTTCGGTTTTTAAACGACTTTCGTTTTTGAGCTATGTTATTCACAGATCAACACACAGAGAGACGCGTGCGCGCGCACACACACACACACACACACAAGGAGCTGTGTTTTTATTCTCGGGCCTCAAAACATATTACGAAATCTCGACATCGAATTTTTGGGTTCTCTACTTTACTATATTCGTTTACTTATCCTTTACTTTTGAATCAATTCCTCGAAGCGAATGTTTTGATGCTTTGCAAAAAATGTTCAGGGGTGAGAGACCTTCAGTACAACAAGGCAAATAACGAAAACTCCTGGAGATGTGACGGCTGGAAAATATTTGTTTATTTATACACCATAAATATTGTAGTAAACACTGAAACATGTGGAAATAGACAGGTAAAGTACGTGGCAGTAATATCGATGTTGTAAACACACTTTTTATTTAAAATAAACATTTAAATATGTATTTAAGATATTTTCCTCTGGTTACTTCAAAGCTAAGTGTTCTCTCATCTCCAAAAAATTGCAGAGCTAAACAATATGTATTATCATTGAAGTTTTACAATTTAGGTTCGGTGATTCTCACTTCGGTTTTCGTTTTGTACTCAGGCTCTCATAATCCACTGCACTACCTCAAATATTGCTGATGATAAAGATATTCCCAAGTAAATCTCTCAACATACTACGAACAGCATCGTGCTTCTATAAAAAATTATGTCAGCAGAACAGCGATTTATTTGTTTTAACTTCAAGAAAATACACTCAGGACTGATCTCAGGCAACCGCATGTGGGATTCGTGGTGGACAAAGCGGCGCTGGGGCGAGTTTCCTCTGGGTTCTCCGGTTTCCCCCGCCGTCTCATTCCACCGGTGCTCCATCTTCATTCCATGTATCATCAATGCCACCGCCTGCGATGCCGTAGTAGTAAAAGCGGGCGTTAAACATTGCAAAAAAGGACTAAATGTAACCATTTCCATTCGTTTCAAAGTGAGAATTGCAGGAGTACTTTAAAACGACTCTTGACAATAGCATTCGGCTTGAAGAGGCCTGGAATTTACTGAAAAAGACATCTTTAAGCTCTGTTAAGAAAAAGTACTTTAAGCCTGTGGTAATTTGAACTAAAATCACTAAATCACTACAGTAATTTTTGTGAAACTCGAGGCTAATACAAAAGTAACTTGGGAAGGGGATTTTCTTGAAAAAACTTCATCTTATAACTTTTAAACATGTTGCAGTTGTTTTCCCGTAGTTGGGATGGTTTGTTTCCTGAATGATGATGTGCTATTTTTGCTGAAAATGTTTATGTTGTGGATAAATTCTGTGACAGGAGAAGCATTTACTCTTCTTTTAATCTTCTTTTTCTTTCAGCCTCTTGAAGCCTCGGTCTAGCCAATGGTGGTGATGGCAGTTCTTGAGAGTGGTGGAGATTGAAGGAAACTCTGGGTTTTTTACTACCAAATAACCGAGAAAAACGTTAAACTTCTGTTTTACTTCACTATTTACATCCTGTTAAATTTATTGTGGTTATAGCTCCGGGTCTTCTTCCATTTAAAGTTTTTTCAGTCTCCATGGCAACGTAAATTTTTACAATCAACTGTTGTTGCGAAACGACTATCACTAGAAAATATTTTCTACATAACTCGATATCTTATACTCTATTTTACATATTATTTTCAAAATACTTCCTTTAACTTTTAATAATAATTTGATTAACCTAATAACATTTTATTTTTTCATTTTCCTTGCGAATAACTAATAAGAACAAATTAAACAAATAACAGAAACATCTGTTTGAATTATCCTAATTTTCGTGTGTGGTTATCGACATATTCACGGTGATTTTTCTACATTTTTAATGCAGCAGGCTTTACAAATGTTTTCCGTGACACCTTGAGGTTGTCTATCTGCTATAGAGAAATGGCAGAGAAGTCTATATTTCTAAATAAAGGAAGAAAATAGGTAAATAGAGTCCGTGGTAATGAGTGTACGTTGCTATATCGAAAAACAATATACGGGCGATACTCATAGTAGTTTCATTATTTTCTGTCTTAATTAAAAGCATTTCAGAGCACTCCCCTCTTTGATGCTGATAGTACATGTTCTCTCGAGAGGTATTATGAGGGTTGAACGACCCGCTACACCACTGAGATTCTGTAAAGCCTCTAGACTCCGCTTTGATTGCATGGGGGAGAAAATGCATTCGCATAAAGGAAGCTTGTTGAATTACCTCACGTTTTTCACGGATGGTTCTTTTTACACCGTAGCGACTATGTGTGGAAGTAGGAATCTAGGTCAGGAAGTGCAGCACACCATACCCCAGAGAAATAAATTCATCAATACTACATTGGCTTGACTCTGAAACGTATTGGATAAATTGTATTGTATGCTATAAAATGTTATTGGTAAAGATAAACTTATTTTGTAAATTTAATCATAAAATGTATCCATTTAGGTGTGTTAGTTGTTGTTTATCTTAATCTTCACGAACCTGGTGTTTTTATGTGTCGTCGAAAATGTTCCGCAAAATTAACAAGCCTATCAGTACTAGACTATACATTTTGCTTGCATCTCTTCACATGTCCTTCTGGCCTAAATAGTGTGCGGTCATTGCCTTTACAGGAAGCAGTGGAACTCAGTCCTAACCCAAAATACGTTACCGCGAGGACTACCTACCCTGCGTCACGGCTTCTAAATAAACACCCTACTTGGAGCTAGTAATCAAGCTTAAAACATACTTTAAAACATACAATTCTTCATAAGAAAAATTATAAGTCAGCAAATTAAGGAAATACTGTACTCTCCTCAGTAACCAATACAAATAATTGCACGTATACTGCTAACACCTTGTATAGCTTCTACCAACTAATCGTACTAAACTTATTCTTTACACAGTTGATAGTAAAAGGCGGCCTTTTAGCAGTTTACGACAATGCTAATGTATAAAATCCTTCCACGTAGTGCTCAAAAGATGTCAGCACTCCGGTAATGCCAACTTTGGTTTCTTACATGGCCGCATTAAAGTAGGCCACAAATCTCAGTTATGCAATGCTTCTTTAATAATTCAATAATTACATTTCCACTTCTTCCGCCCAAAGAATAACTATTTCAAACTGCAATAATTGTACAATTAAACATTTCATGTAAAATGTTCTGGTTTTGTAATGGTTGTAAGCACTGATAGTCAGCCCGATGACCAGCATAACATCTATGACAAGATAAAGCAATGCCATATATTTATACAGGATGTCCCAAAATTAGACCGACAAACTTTGGGAGCTGATAGACAACATTATTTTAAACACTTTTTGTTATGGAAAGTTTTTTACTGCGGTGCTTCGTTTAAGCGCCAGACGAGTTAATGTCACAGATTACTGCCCCCCACCCAGTTTAAGTATTTACGGCAAAATCAACAATGCGACATAGTATTGCGTTTATCTTAGTAAGGCACACAATCTTAATCCATGAAACCAACACAGAAAAATAAGCAAAGCACAAACATCTCATTGTTTACAGTTAATCACAGCTTTACTATTCAAAATTAGACCATCAAACTTTTAAACCAGAGAAATGGCGAGAGTACGGCAGAATAGGGCACACCGATGCACTCTTTGTGTTAACCAAATGGACTTACGTTCGAACATTTACTTTGGATGTCATGTTCAGTCACCCGCCAGCTCACTATGAAATCACCCTGAAAAGCTGGTGACATAAATATCATTTGCGGCTACAAAATTTATTGGCCTAAAAGGAAAGAGAAGCGTAGTGGTCAGAAATTATCTGACATTAAATTTTGTGTCTGTCATAGTGTTTACCTATAATGTGTATTATTATACTTTCCTAATCTCAACTCATAACTATAGAATTTTGATTGGAAAAACTCTAGTGACCTCTGTAAGTGACCAAATACACTAGAACTTCATGTTCTAGTCGCAATTGACCAGTTTTCCTACGTATTTCATTATGAAGTGAGTAAAGCTTGTACCCTGAACACATTTTAATTCATGAATTTCCTTATCTATATGGTAGTTTTCATTCCAAAACTGGTACGCCACAGCAGATTTTTCTATTTCTGTGTTTCTGATGCTCCCAAAATGTTCTTTTAAGTATAATGTTTACATTCATTTTAATTTTTCCAGCATAGAAGTTGTCACTGTCTTTGAAATTTATACAGTAAACGCCAGATGGCGTGCATGATTGCGCATGGTAACTGCTGTTCTGAGCGCTAGGTGGCGTTCGGACGACCTAGCCCTCCGTTGGGGGGGGGGGGGGGGGTGCGCGACACCGGAACCACGGTGTGGCGGCTACTTGGCGGGGCCTGACGCCAGGATGAAGAGATCTCAACACTTGTTAGGGACTTCCGCGCGTCTCTGTGGCTTGTCTAGTTGCGATCCTGCTACCTTCGGTTCCTTCATTTCATCCCTGCCTCCTGGGTGGGGGTGCCAGCCATAATAGATCTGTGTAGGTCGAAGTGAGCGAGGTGTCCCCTCTGTGTCTGTACCCTTTACCCTTTTTTATCGTGTGTGCGTCCGAAACTCAAAAACGAAATGCCTGATAAGTAAATACTGCGACAGGAATATGCACAGTAAAATCTCCGCACCTCAAATTATTAGTATTTGGTAAACTATAAGGGATAGACAAAAACCTACTCCACAAAACACGTCGGTATCTTTAAAACACACTTTTTATTTCAACTAACTTTCTGACATTAGCGTTTCAAGAGAAAGTCATTTATTTTAATTGTTGAACACTCGTATTCAGTTGTTTCTCGCGATGTCATGGAAAGTGTGAGACAGCTTTCAAACAATTATCGATCAATTTGGTTTCTCTATCCCCGCTATAGGTTAGAACGAAATGTTCAATATATCTATTTCTGCAAAGATTTCCCTGGATTAACACAAAGCAGATACAAAAAGTTACTTATGACACAAGGGAACATTTTACTTTGTGACTAGGCGTAATTCCGAAAAGAGGCTGCAGGCTGAGTTGAAGTAACCTATGAACTTAATAAAATCCTTTTAACCAGTGCATCATACACTATTTTTTTAGACAATGTTGAATATTTATAGATATATTATAGTTTATATACAGACTATCAGACACTTGCGACGCCTTGCGGTGTTGTATAGTTAAACACGCTGTGAAATCATGCAGGTGATATAAATAACTTGCGCCCACAAAATGAATTTGCACAACAGGATAGTGAATAGTAATGGTCAGATATCAAATTGTGTGTCTGCCACAGCAAGAATTTTGCTCAAGCATTGGCAAAGTACTAAAACAACAATATAAGTGGTGGCTGCTGAAGTCATTATCTTAGTGCCCATATATTCGCATTGAAGCTATCATATAAAGCAATCAGGTATGCTTTCACGACTTTTGCACACGCTACAATCTCATGTAAATTATAATAAAAACTAAACCCCTAGCGCAAGAGCCCAATAAGAGCCGAGGCTTGCCGCCCAGCCGCTGCGTCCCCCACCTCTGCCCACTACAGGCGTCATTGGTGGGGTGGAGTACTGGAGGGTGGGACGTGGACAGCGCCCCGACCCTCCCGGCCAGTTATGCGGCCTTCTCGACCAGGGGCCGCTACTTCTCCATCAAGTAACTCCTCAATTGGTCCCTCTGGGACCTAACGAGGATGAGTGCACCCCGTGCCAGACCTCCCAGCGGGGGAAAATCCCCATGCCGGTACCGGGGATCGAACCCGGGTCCTCTGCGCCAGAGGCAGACGCGCTACCAACTGCGCTACGGAGGCGGTCATGTAAATTATAATATTGAATAAAAAGGCACTCATATTTGTTGCACTCATATAACTCTCTACTGACCCTTATACAAACTGTTATAACAAAAACTTCTATTTACTTCAGATTTATAAAGATAAACATTTGCAAAATTTGTGTTCTTGCATATTTCCATGCACATCCATGGGCATAAGGGAATACGGTTAAGTCTTTTAGAAGCTAGTCGCTATATGATGACTTTAAAACTCCGTTCTCTTTATATAGCTAAGAGATAAAAAAGCACTAGCAACTACTTCCGATATGAGAAAAGTTTAAGTGTTTGAAAATTCAAACAAATAATAAATGCTGAGTTACACATAGACAATTTTCTAAAAATGGCTTGTTTTATTAAAAACACGCATTTATGGCTAAATCCACGTATTAAATTTTTGGGTGGAATTAGAACTGTAAAACTACGGTTCGTTAGTTTGGTAGAGTACATAAATGACGTAGTTAATGGTAGAATTACTGGTAGTATTGGTAGGGAATGAAACTTAAAACAAAATACAAGGAATGAGAAATTTAATGAGAATTTCATAAATTGTACTTTTTGATACAAAATAATGTTATTCTTTATCAAACACTCAGTATCTTCGATATGAATCGTAGTATACTTACAGAAGCTTCCAAATGTCTTTAAGAAACCAATATTCCGTAGCTTAAGTGTCCTTTGTATATGCTCACTTGTTTCGAGAAGGCTCAAGATTCAACGCCTTAACTAAAATCTATTAGTGTTATTGTATGTTGTAAGTTGTTGATTTTTCTATTCACTGTTAATGTAAAATAGTATTAAATAAGTTATTAATTCTCTAAACAAATACCACTCGAGGTTTTTATAAAGATAAAGATAGCCTGTAGTTTCCCTTTAAGGGCAAGACCTCCTACCTGTCGGTAGGCTGAGACTTCACTGGCCTTGAACTTACAACCCTCTAGTCTGAACACCCTTTTTAGCCTACATCTGGTGATATGTCTTTCCATTTTTCGCTGTTTCTTGCGGTCGTGGTCCACTGGACTTCTTCTGGGAGTCTTGCGGCTGGCGTCCTCTGCTGTTGCGGCGTAGGCCCATCTGACCTGGTTCATCCTGGCTACGTGTCCTCCCCAGTGCCACTTGGTCTGTCTCATTCTGCTTGCCGCATCTTCCATTCCACTCTTCCTTCTCAGTTCATCGTTCTTTACCTTTCGCTGATTTTGATGCCCAATACCCTTCTCTCCATTTTACGTTGGTACACTTGGTTTTCGTAAATTTTGTGGTGCGTCGCGCTCGCAAATGATGTCGTTTGTAATCCTCTTGTGGTAGCGCAGTAGCCCTTCGCGGACAAAGACTTACCGCCCGGACGTTGTCCCTCAAGTCTTCGCACTACAGGCGTCATGAGTGGGGTGCAGTACTGGAAGATGGGACGTGTTCGGCACCCCGAGCACTCCCGACCAGTTATTTGGGTCTTATCGACCAGGGCCGCTACTTCTTTATCAAGTAGTTCCTCAATTGGCTCCTCCGGAAACTAACGAGGCTGAGTGCACCCCGTGCCAGACCTCCCAGTGGGGTACCGGGGATCGAACCCGGGCCCTCCGCGCCAGAGATAGTCACGCTACCGCTGCGCATGGTATTACTACAGATATTTGAAGACAGCGTAATAAACAATCAATATTTGTTTCATTTGCGAACCTACTACTTTTTAGAGTAGTATTTTATTTCTAATACAAAAATTAAAAATGATGGTCCCTAAGCAGTTTTAATGTCATTAAATACAAAATGTCAGTGGTGCATCCCCGCGAAGTAACTATTACACCACATTTTGTCATACACATGTATACCTTCAAAATGCACATTAACAGAATTATTTATAGATTACTGCGTCATTTTCTTACATCTCTATGCAGTACAAATGAGAATTTTAATTGCCCCAAGGCTGTCTGTTACATACGAAGCGAAGGCGCAAAGGCCGCTCTGTATTATTACAAAGGAGGAAATGAGCAAGAGTAAGGAATAAGGAAGGAGGAGGAAAAAGGTAATTTACTACTGGGTTCGTTCCTCCATTATTATTTCCAGGGGCAGCAGCAGTTCTTAGATATATCGTAAAGGGATGTAGAAATATCGATCGACGTAATCGCTTATGAAAATTAGTACAAGGGGAAACTTTGTCCCTACGGCATGCAAAAAGTCATGTCTTCTCTTTTGCTTCGGGCTTAAGTGAGTGGAAACACTTTTATTACCCTTTTTATTATCATTTCCTCGAGGACTATTACCGGCACGGGACAGGCACATTTGTCCAACGTTGTTACAAATGCTAACTGGGGAGGCGAATGTTACAGAACTACCTTCCACTGCTTATGAAGAAAACCAAATTGTTTTTCCTTTCAAGGTAACATTGTTCACTTGGATAGATATATTAATAATGATTTTAGGGACTATTTATGTTTCCTCTACTACTCATCTAATGCACTCTATAAAAAAACTTCATATTGTAACAAAGTGCCAATTTTACAAATCCCACTCCTGACACCATATAACAAGATGACAAGTCCAGTCGTGCGATATTTTTCTAAAAATTAAATTTTTAATTCAGGGGGTCTGAAAACGTATACTTCCGTTGAAACCTCGATACTGAATTTTTAGGTGGAATACAATATCTTATCTACCTACTATGTATATGGTCGAGAATCTATCTCGGTTTTTCAGTATCTCTCCTTTCCTCTCACTCTTATCTGTGTTCCCCTCTCCTCCTCACTTCTCCATTTCCCCCTCTATCCCTCTGCGCTATCTTCCCTCCTTTCTGTGGAGTGTCGTAATGTTTTAAAAACCACTAATAGAGCTGTTTTGGCTAGGGGAGGTTAATCGAATTTGTGCCTCACTGCATCTGTGGTCTCGTGGTCAACGTTCTGGTTTCTCAATCCGGAGAGCCCGCGATCGATTCCCGGCTTGGGCGGGACGATTTTTACTTAATTAGAATCATTCCCTACCCTTCGCATAGAATGGCTAATGGAGGGAACAAATGGGTTTCACGCTAAAACTGAATAAAATCAAACTCAAAAACCTAGTTCCACCATTGCGCATACAAGGTGCTAGGAATATAAGTGTAGATATTTGGATGACTAGTACTTTAATGTGCCTCTGCTTTGGTGTGTCAGTTGTTTTTCCTTTTTACACATAGTTTATTGCCTGATGTTTTTGCATGGTTGTAACAGTGGCTCGAAATGTACAGCGCCCTTTAGTATAGATTATTCACTTTGCTTCACACCTCAATGCGTGACCTACTGGCCTAGGTAGTGCTAGGTCATTGGCCTTGTAGAGATCATTCGAACTCACTGATCATTGCTCACTCTGCGTCACATATTAAGTGGTTCGCCTAGTTAGAAGTACTAACAAAACCTGAAAACATATTTATTATTATTATTATTATTATTATTATTATTATTATTATTATTATTATTATTATTATTATTATTATTATTATTATTATTATTATTATTAATTATTATTATTATTAATTATTATTATTATTAATTATTATTATTATTAATTATTATTATTATTAATTATTATTATTATTAATTATTATTATTATTATTGTTATTATTATTAATTGTTATTATTGTTGTTATTGTTGTTATTATTAATTGTTATTATTATTAATTGTTATTATTGTTGTTATTGTTGTTATTGTTGTTATTATTAATTATTATTATTAATTATTAGTATTATTAATTTTTATTTTTAATTTATTTTATTTTTTTTTTCACTTCTCCGTTCCCAGTCTCCGATTTTGCTTAACTAGACACACTTTTTTTTTAAGATTTTTCATTCGCGTTGTTTCATTCACTTCACCGTTCCGACTTCTTTTTGTTCACCTTCGTGCTCTTCTTTTTAATATTTTCCTAGACCATCATTCTTTGCCCATCCATTTGGCGTGTCCAAACTATTTAAGAATTTTATACTCGTTTTTGTCTATAATAGTATTATCTAGTTTTATGGACTTCCTGAAGTTTTCATTTTTAATCTTATCTAATCTTGAATTCTGCAGTTGTTTATACAGTGCATTTCCATGGCAAATAGCGTGTTTCTTTGACGGAGTCGTAATAAGTAAAATTATCGCGATATGACAGTTGAAGATAAAAGATACTACTTATGAAAGAATCAAAGACTTTGTACCCGTTTTTTATTATTATAATACTATTACAGCTATACTGTTTTGGAAGGTAAATTATTTATGTTAATTATAACTTTAGCACGAGAGTTTAGCACCTGCCACACTCGCTGAAACCCCCGCCGACTCTTAGAACCCTGAAACAACCAAGTAGATGAATGGTGAACCCGTGAGTCAGGAAGGCTGGCCATGGGAATCGAATCCATGACCTGTCGAACGCGGGGCACAGATACTGCAGGCAGTCATATTAGTGGTTAATGAAATAAAATTATAATTGCAAAAGGCCATTTGGGAAGGAAACTTTTCAGTTTTTCAGTTACGATGACCGAGGAAAGAAAAAAAGAAGATAGAAAAAGAAAGAAAGGAGGAAAGAAAGAAAGAAGGGAGGGAGGAAGGGAGGGAGGAAGGGAGGAAGGAAACACTCTCACCTTAGAATGATTCTAGGGGAATAGTTAATAGAAGGTGTGGAAGGAATTTAAGTTGTGTAAAATCACGTATGCACAAAGTACAAGCTTTCGCCTGACATTAGTATTAATAATTTTATATTCTCCCGTTACCTCATCTTCATCTCTTTATCCATGAATTTGCTTCTCTCTCCGGGACAACAGAGAATTTGACGTCACATTATTTAGCTTGGCTGATAACGGATTAGGTGGACAAATTTACTTTACACCTGTAATGACTCTGAGTAAAATATCACAAAATTGCGGATATTATCACAAGGCGTTAGACAAATGTTGAAAGAAGTAAATAAACATCTACTGAAAAGGCCTCACTCTTATTAAATTTTGTATTGCTGGGAAACCCCAAGGCTTACTACAGGACATTTTTATGCCTTAAGTAACGCTTTTCATAGCATTAGTCGTTTAGGAAATATTACTTTGTGGACCTTTACGTGTCTTCAGCCTGAAATGTATTTTGAGTCATCATCAACGCAACGTGTAGATTGTCCAGTAGGTCAATTTCTTGTGAAGTTCTGTGCTTAACATACCATTAAGTGTTCTTTTCGCATTTATGTGCCAGAAATATGTATTGACAAATTTGAAGCTATTAGTAGGAAATTACTGCAAATATATCTAATACTCTTAGGAAAGCAATTTATAAAAAGCAGCACATGAATACCCACGAATTAATATGTGAAGAAAGCGTCATGATTATTACATGTACCTTACTTTTAAATTCATGTTGTAACAAAGTAATAATTGCCAATCATTTCCTACTTCTACATAACTGTTTCTCCAAACGAGGAATAGGTTTCTAAGTAAGTCCACCACCATTTTCTAGAAGAAAAGAAAGTTCTTGT
Organism: Tenodera sinensis; assembly: GCA_030765045.1. Classification (NCBI taxonomy): domain Eukaryota; kingdom Metazoa; phylum Arthropoda; class Insecta; order Mantodea; family Mantidae; genus Tenodera; species Tenodera sinensis. The sequence continues at coordinate 12,189,995 of CM060971.1, forward strand.
AGGTTTGATAATGCTTTTAAATTACAATAAGTTTTTATTATGCTTGTATATGAAATGATCACTGTTGATATTCTCATATGAGAACCTCGTTTCTCTCTAAAAGCGTTAATTTATAACTCCCAGAGATCATCACACAAAATAATTACATATGTAACAGATGCTCCCCATAGACCTAGCAAATAATGAAGGATATACAATTCTCAGGTGCAAAAGCACATTAAATAATCAGTGGTAGTTAAATTATACATACCGAATATTTGTAATGGACATATTTTCTCGCAGTTTGGCAACATTAATAATTTGTGATTATAATATCAGAAGAATCAGGGTCGAAAATGTTTAAATTGGTTTAAACACTAACAAATTGCGCAATATTTGCTAATATGAAAAGAATTTTAAGAAAATCTAATGAGTTGCACTCACATGACTTTCTCTACTCTTGTACTAACCATTCGTACAAACTCTTGTACCTCTATCTTCATGTCAGTTGAGATAAACATTTGCAGAATTTATCTGATTGCTGATTTCCTTGTAGGTGTAAGGGGAATATGGGAATACAGCTGTGGGCTTTGAGCGATAGTCAAATATTTTAAAACTTTGAAATTCCTTACTTTGCACGGTCAAGAGACAAAACAGTGCATGACGACCTTCCATTCCAGAAAAGCTTAAGAATTGCAAAGCTCACACAATAATAAGAATATCTTCGAAATGGCACAGTCCGCAAAAAAGAAGTTTCAACGAATTTACACTTTTATATAGTAAGATTTGGTCATCTCTTACTGCTTACCTGTTATTAGAAGTAATTAAGAATAAATAGGACTACGTAGGCTCTAGCCAGAAAATTCAAACTAAACATTTCATTTGTCATAAAAAGATCTTAAACAGATGGCATTTTAATGAAATTCGTTAGAGCCATTTTTTGAGAAAACCAATATTTTCGAAGAAATTTTCCATATTATAAAGAGTGGTTTAAGGTGGAGGGATTTTCTTCAGTTTTCGCGTGAAAGATATTAAACGTAAACACTAACTTTGGTTTTTAACCGACTTTTCGTTTCTGAATTCTGCTGTTCACAGACACACACACACACACACACACACACACACACACGCACACGCACACACACACACACACACACACACACACACACACACACACACACACACACAGCTTCTGTCTCTACCGTTTATTTCTTTGGATATTGTGTTAAACTATTCTCCCGCCCATAAAAGTAGTGTAACTTTATTTTTTGTTTTATATTGACATTCCCCTTTATTCCCGTGTACCCTTCAAATGTGTAAGGAAAAGAATTATTGCAGACCTAAAGAAAGAAGCGGAAAAAGAAATACTTTCTACTCAAAGTTCACGCTATCCTCATAGTCCGTAAATATGTTAGCTGAAAATGTAAACAAATATGCGGTGGATGCAATAAACATGGCCACCACGGCCGGCGTTCTATTACAGGCGAAACATATATCTGACTAAACAAATGCACAGCAGAGAGAGCTAGGGTACCGTTAACCATGTTCTCCACTACAGCGGCTTTACTGAATCTTTATGCAACCTCAGTGCCTTTGTTTGGGTTTCAGAGGGCGGCTTTAATCTTTACAGAGTTTATGTCCTAGCCATTCTGTTTTATACTCAAAAGAAAAGCTTTCAAAACCTATAACATTTATATTTAATTCATATTAGCAGACACACAGAACAGAAAAACTAGAAAATGACATTTAAATGGGACTGGCGAAAACTAAAATGTTTCTAAAACCATACATATATCCGGAAACAAATACATGTTGAGATATGAACCATTTTACAAAAATCTCATGTGTTGCACTCACATGACTTTCTCTACTCTTATGTTAACCATTCTTACGATCTCATATTCCTCTATCCTCTTCGTGTTAGTTGAGATAAACATTTGCACAAATTACCTTATTGCTTATTTCCTTGTATGTGCAAGGGGAATATGGGAATACAGTAGGCTTTGAGCGATAGTGAAATCTTTTAAAGCTTTGAGATTCGGTGAGAAGGTACCGCCTATCTCCGCAATGCTATTTCTATGATTTTTGTGTGCACATTAGTAACAAAGGATTATTGATATGTACATGAACATTTTCAGACATGTTCTTAACACATTTATCTTTAATAATACCAATTATCATTTGTACTGAAGATTTTTCATAAATTTTATTTTGTTTAAAAAATAAGCCTGAAATTTCAGATAATTTTTTTTTTTTAAATAAGTATTATGAATCGCAGAGGGAAATCCTTTCTTGTTATTATTCATATAAGTTTGCTTAATACACACAAAAATTTCATATGTTTTGGTTGAATAGCTTTTTTTTTTTTAAAAAAAAAAAGTGCACCGGAACCTGAAAAAAATGTTAAAATGAGAAAAAAAAAACTTTAAAGTTTATGTATTGATTACTCAGTTCTCACATGAGTCAGAACACTCGTGCTGCACGATCTTGATCCTCTGTAACCAGCATTACAAAACAAGGCTTAGTTCAGAAATATCTGTTTTGTATTAATGGAGTTATGATCGATTTTCTGAAAGTTCACGAAAATATGATAATCAAATTAGGGATAAAATATTGCTCCAATGAACTTTTTAACTATATACTCGTAATCTAAAGAGATGAAATTATAATAAAATGTAAAAGTACAAAAAAATTAATTTTGGCCCCCAAGTCAAGTATTTTCTCAGCTTAAAGCTTTGAGATTCCGTTCTCTTTGAACTGCTAAGGTATAAAAAAGTGAATAACAATCTTCCATTTTATGAAAGTTTAAGTATTCCAAAACTCACACAAATAACAAGGAATATCTCCGAAATGGTCCACTACACACACACACGCACACACACACACACACACACACACACACACACACACACACACACACACACACGTACACAACATTTGGACATAAATTGTGTGTTTTGAGATCTACATCTTTGTACAGTAAGATTTGGTCTATCTCTTACAGTTTATTAGTAATCCAAAAGTCGTCAAAAACAAACAGGACTATGTGGGTTTGAGCTGGAAAAGTCAAAATATACACTTCATCTACCATAAAAATATCTTAAACATGTGGCATTTTAACGAAAATCGTTAGAACCATTTTCGAGAAAATATAAATTATCGAAAAATCTTACATGTAAAGGGTATTTTAAAGTGGATGAATTTTCATCAAAATCTTCGTGGCACACCCTTGACAGATATTAACTTAATTACACAATTCGATTTCTAACCGCCCTTTCGTGTTTTGCGCGCGTGGACCTTTTTCTAAAAATGCATTTTGTGGATTCAGGATGTCTCAAAGGATATGGTTATTCCCGGTGAAATGTCGACATTGAATTTTTGGGTGGAATACAACATATCCGTTGCATCGCACTACATACATTTGCTTTAGGCAAAAGCCTCTTTGTGCTATGTAGATTGCTTCCTCAGTCGGAACGATTAATCTGGGCTCAGGTAAGAGGAAAAGCCATGCATGCTGGGACGCCGAATTAGCTATGCATGGTTGCAAGCGAACGCGGGCCAGCTATGCTGATGAATACTTCATTCTGTTTAAAACACAGGCCTTTGTCTTTGGCATAATGTGAGCATTGATTTTAACTGGCTCGTGTCACGTACCTCATTGCACAACAACTGTAACTGCGTAAGGACACTTCTAAATGCGTTTTCTACTATATTTCAGTGTCCTCTTCAGCTTACCACGGCTGCAATTAATTCACAGAAACAAGGAGGAGTATTTCACATTGAAATAGCTGGAGTTGCTGATCAAATAATCTGGATTATTATACCCCACAACTTGCGCTATTCACTTTCATAAGTTTACAACCGGTACGTTGCCATGACAGCAGATGGCAGGGTTCCCTGCCGTGCTGCTGCCGCGCCGCCCCGCTCGTCGACTCTTGCAACCCTGAAAGAAACCTAACGCAATGAAGGGTGAAATGAAAGTATTAATGAAACAAAACAACGAACGGGAAATTCGGAGGATATTGTAAATCCTTCCCAGCATTCGCCTGGCAATCCGGGATAACCTCCGAAAAAAAAAAATACTAAAACTAAACAGGTATCCATAGAAATATGCCGTTTTTACTTTCTCTACTGGTAAGTAGGGAAATTATTGTATTCCACCCAAAAATTCGATGTCGAGATTTCACAAGAAATATGTTTTGAGGCTCCCTGAATCCAAAAAAAAAAAAAAAACAAACCATTTTTTAGAAAAAGGTCCGTGTGTGTGTGTGTGTGTGTGTGTGTGTGTGTGTGTGTGTGTGTGTGTGTGTGTGTGTGTGTGTGTGTGTGTGTGTGTGTGTGTGTGTGTGTGTGTGTGTGTCTGTGTGTCAGTCTGTGGACAGCATAACTCAAAAACGAAAAGTCGGTTAAAAACCAAAGTTGGTATTTAAGTTTAATGTCTTTCAAGGATGCGACACGAAGATTTTGAAGAAAACAGCCCCACCCTAAACTACCCTTTACATGGAACATTTTTCGAAAATTTTGATTTTCTTGAAAATGGCTCTAACGATTTTGATTAAAATGTCATATGTTTGAGATATTTTTATGACAAATGAAATGTATATCTTGAATTTTCTGGCTATAGGCCCTGTAGTCGTATTTACTCTGGACGACTTTTGCATTACTGGTAAACCGTTAGAGATAGACCACATCATAATATACAAAAAATGTAGATCTTGCTAAAATACACAATTTATGTCTCAATAAATTTTCTTGTAGGGTGAACCATTTCAGAGATATTCCTTGTTATGAGTGTCAGTTTCGAAAACTTAGAACTTTCGTGCAATGGGTCATCGTTGTTCATTTTTTTAATATGTTAAGTGTGCAAAGACAACAGAATCGTAAAGCTTTAAAAGATTTGACTATCGCACAAAGCGTACTGTATTCCCCCTTGTACCTACAAGGAAATTAGTAATTAGATAAGTTGTACCAATGTTTATCTTAACTAATACGAAGAAGATATAGGAATAAGAGTTTGTAAGAATGGTTAGTACAAGAGTAGAGAAAGTCACGTGAGTGCAACACATGAGATTTTTTTCTCTCCATTCCCATTTGACCTTTAACTTCTTTGACACCTTGTCTTATAGAGAATGCTGACATACATATATGAGAAGGTGACAAGCCTTCAAATGGATGTGGAGTTTTGCCGTTACGCTGTGCTTTGCAAATCTATGAAACTCCCTAAACATGTATTGGTTTTTAATGCTATATTTTAAGCAATTTAATTTGTGAAAATCTTAAGGAGTATCCAGGCTAATCTGGTATGTTCGAGTGCATGCTGATATTGTTTAACGAGTCTCAATTAATGAAGTCAATTTAAAATAAAAATTATATCTCTATGTTTTTATTTGTATTTTCTAAATATTTGGCAATAAATACATTACGGATTTGTAATTAAAATATTTTTAACATTCTAACACTTAATAAGGTTGATTGAAGTTCCGATTCTATCTCTCAAATAAATAGCATATTTATTATCTGTCGTTAGTTTGCAGTTTATATTATATACTTCACCATATAATGTAATTATAATTGCATAATTATAGTGAAACTAACCTTTTCTCTATCTCAGATAAAAATAACTGAATATTATGAACCAACCTAACCATACGAGGAACGTCCGGAAATTATTTACTATTACGTTGTTTGAAAAATACCGTTTCATCTACGGACACGTCCTCTGGCTGAACAAAGAACTGATTATTATTATTATAGTACACTGATGCAGATGACAGTTATGAAGTGAAAGAACGCCACTTGTTTGTTATTAAGTAGAGAAAACCATGGACAAGTTGGAAGATGCTTTTGTTGATAAAAATGGACTGAACAATATTTGTGGAAGGAAGGAGATAAAAAGGTCCGGAAAAGGTGTGTTCACATTGCATACCACAGGACGAATCACTAACATAACCTAAAAAGAAGGCCTTGGTTCGGTAACATGAAGAACGCGCTGCAAGGCAAAATTTCCGCAAGAACAATTGCATGCAGCTGTCCACGAGTGTGTGCGCAGTACCCCTAAACAATGGTTCCTACTCAATCCCGTAACTTACACGAAGATGGCAGCAGTGGCGTGTATTAAGATGTCCCATGCACATTGAATGATATTTATTGATAAATAAAGCGTAAAAGCTGTTGTTGTAAATCATTTTCTAACGTGCCTAGCATTATCGAAAACAGAAATTGATCACTAGGGCTCAGAAGTTCATGCCCTAAAAAGCACTGAAATATTCATGCAAATATGCTCTTAAAAACTTGAAAATATGCCAAGAAATATGCACTATTGAATTAAAACAATGCCCCTTTGCAGTAGACAAGGCGAGTTAGTATAAATAATAAATAAAGTTACCTTATTCCTTAGAGGTTGACTCAGAAGTGCTCCTACAGCTAGTATTAACTGCTAAATTGCAGTTCACAACCAACACTTTGCACATGGCCATAGTAATTTCAAAGAGTCCATCACAAACTGGGTCACAGTTACATTGTCAAAGGCCGACGACTCGCACACATTAAGAAGTTAAGGTGTAGTCTTTTGTTCATTATTTAAAGCACCCACGATTATATTAGCAATAGAACGGCGTTCAGAATCAGGGGTTTAATCAACAGACAAACACACAAACTGATCCGCTAATTTATTTTGTATATTTGACAATACATTATTGTAACAATGCCCTACATAAGTGTTACGCAGTGTATTTTCTTTAGGCACTTGTGGTCGAGTATACTAGGCAAGAAAGGATTATTAATTTTGAACAAAGAAATATCAGCAGCTAAAAATGCTTGACACAAGCCATAGGAACATTCAGTAACCCTGCTTCCTAAACACTCTACTAGCTGTTTTTGAACAGGTTCTTTGTTTGCGAGTTTTCTGATTAAATTCTCCTTATGTTTAGTTGTGTTTATGTGCTGAACTATTTGAAATCTTTTCTCACTCCCTACATTTTTCTCACACGCTCCACAATGCAGTACCCTGTTATCTGTAGATATTAAATCACCCGAAAACTCTTTCTGTAAATTAATTAATCTAGCACTGGAAGTTGGTTTTATTTTCGGCATTTGAAGAGCTCTTTAACATTTAATTTAATTTGGTGGGAACCAGTTCATAACATGTTACGTTTGAAGACCATGGCACAACTACTGGAGGGTAGGTAAACGTTGCGATAATCGTGCTGCTCAAAACGTTGACCTGCACTTTATCTTTGTTAATATAAACCTTTCCTGATTATTCTCTACAAACATATAATGAAGGGATGGAAACAGGGGGTTCACTGCATGACAACATGACTCACCTCGCGAATTGCATCATCATGTGCAATACTACCAATATGAAAAGTATTATACAGATGGAAAAAAATAATAAAAAACCGTAAAAATCATTAAAATATGCAATGTAGGGGCTATAATATTTAAATATTATGCATTTATCAAAATGAAGAAAATATGCGGTTATATGCACCATAAAATCATGTCCAAATAACTGAAAATTCCATAATTCGTGCACATAATGTAAAAGCATACGTTTTTAACCCCTATGAAAAAACATGCAAATGCATGAACTTCCTAGCCCTATTGATCACAATCTACATATATTGTTGCACTCATGATAGGAGCTATTGTAACTACTTTCAGCTCGCTTATACCTTTCTGCTTGGTTAAACAGGCGTTTATTAAAAATGTATTCAGCCTCATTAAATGGTTACTTCATAGAAAAGCATTTAAGACATTTAATCTTTAAGCGTTTCAGATAACTTTAGGTCCATTTCTGTTGTAATGTTAGAGCTGTTATTTATCTATTAATTAAACTTTGTTTCGAAGAAATTATCTAAACTTTTATACCACAACATATGCAGGGCATATCTTTATTTTCCAAGTATCTTCGGAACACCTTTCTCGCAACAAAACAGTAAAAAGGATGTTAATATGAATCTGAGGGTAATGTATTGCCAAACTACAAAAGGCTACAAAATTCCCTGCTGTTTCGATGCATGCACTAAGCTTGTGTTCCAAGCTATCGCGTTGAAAATACCTTAACAGATCTAGAGACGGACCGACAGATAGACAAAGCTATGCTGTATGGATTCCTAGTCAGTTAGAAGTAGAGAGAAAAGGTTAATAATATCTATATCTAACGCGAGCAGAGCTGCGAGTATTTTATGTGTGAATCATGAACGAATATGTAAGAAAAGAATTTGCTCCTTTAAGCTGGAATATGAAGAAATCCTTTGAAAGTTTGTGGCCGGCCGAATAAAGCAATCAATACTAAAGGAATAACACGAGTATGCTCGTTAGCAACCAGACACAAGCTAGCATATTTTGGTCACGTAATGAAAAGAGAGAAAGTTCTTTAGAAAAAGGTGTCCTGGAAAGTTTAATAAAGGCAACAGAAAAAGAGAAAGGAGAAATGTGGACAGATGCAACGCCACAAAAGACATGTCATTACTAGAGCTGAAAAACATCTCATAGGAGCCCCCCCCCCTTCAAAGAAAGAAAACAGAAATAGAAAGATTGGCAGCGTTCCGCAAATAGAGTTCACACAAGTTGCTCTAGGATGGCACGAAATCTGTGTAAACTTTAGTAGATTTATTATTAGGGGTCAGAAATTGTACGTTTATTACTTTCGATGTCGTAAAATATAGAATTGGAAACTCGGCAAAGATCTTAAAAAACAATTTTTCCTGTTCTCAGTACTTAACAATTACATTCTGTGATAATAAATCTGAAGTGCTACATTTACAATAATTTATCTACTCCCTTCTACATACTGTGACGCCAGGCTCGAGGCTGCCTCGCGCGCCTGCTTGTGTGCACGTGATTAAGAACATCAGCAGTAGGTACGACATCATCCCCTCTATATAAGGAGGCGAGAGAACGTGAGTTAGAGTTACGGACATGATTCGCTCAGCATATGAGTGAGTGTTGGTGCGTCGTAAGAAGATTTAACGAGTGTAGAGTGATTGTAACGTCACAGTTAATATGTGAGAGACAGAGCCACTGAAAGGACTGATCAAGGTTACAAAAAGTGAAAGTTGTGAGTTATGATAGCACAAACGACCGTAGACTGTGTTAACGACAAGAAGAAAGCCGTGTGTTTGTGATAACATTTTGGAAGACAAAGTGATAGAAAAGTAACCGGACTGATTTTGTAATTTTGTCACAATACTATTCCTGTAAAAACTTGTCCTCTATCTCCGTTGTATTCCTCTACTACCGATAGGAAGTACATTCCACCCAAAAATTCTACACCAAGATTTCATAGGTAATAGTCGTTTTGAGCCTTCTAAACAAGAAAGAGTTTATAACAAAAGGCATGTATATATTTGTGTGTGTGTGTGCATAACTCAACTGCATAGTCGGCTATCCAGCATCCGAGAGCAGGTCGTACAGGTTCTCCTGTACGGTATGTTTATCTGCACAGCACCTAGTCGCTTAATGCGACTTTATCTGTACAGTATAGAAGGGTAATTTAGTTTACACAGGCTAAATACCAAACTTGATGTTTAAGTGCTACAAACGTTCGGAGAGCACATCAGAGACCTGTCGCATCGAGCCAATGGGGCAACAGTGCTAAAGTCTGTTGGTAGCGCGGTTCCTTCCGCGAATGCGAACAGCTGGCATAGTTGCTTGTGGTCTGGAATATTTTCCCTGGCCCTCCTGGAAGTTGCTGCCCGGCGCTTCATCGCCCTCTCCCTGGGTAGAGGACACACTTCGATTGTGCGCCAGGTTTCAATATCTGTAACTGTTAGGGACGCGCGCGCATCATGGCCTGCGGACACATCCACTAATATCGGAGCTATTCCACCAGCAGCAAAAACTGAGTCCCTATAAATCCAACCAAGAAGTGCTTGAATTTCAAAATTTATAGTCCATCCCCATTATTATTGTCACCGCGCCCGCCGGTGACCTAACGACAACAATAGGAGCGTACGAGACAATAGCTATTACATGGTGGTGCGGTTTCTGGACCGTTCCGCCACAGGCCACCGACAACAATAGGAGCGTACGAGACAATAGCTATTACATGGCGCTGCGGTTTCTGGACCGTTCCGCCACAGGCACTCCCGAATATTCTACCTCCAGAACTTTCCCTCTGTCTAAGGACCTATATAAGTCGCTGCCAAGCACCGGGCAGCAGGGGAAAAGACGTATGCGAAGCGCTGAGGAGTCGTGCCGACTAGCAGTTCAATCTGACAGTTCTTATTTGTGATTCGGCAGTTGTTCTGTTGCTCTGAGCTTGTATAAAAGTAATCTAAGTGTAACGTTAGCACTACGCTAACTGACTAAAAGGCAATAAAGTGCGAATAGCAGCATGTTTTCATGCTAAGTGAAATGCATATCATGACCTTTCGGGAATAGCCCCTAAGCTCATCTTTCTGAATGAAGTGAGAGATACACAAACTCTAATGCACAAAAAGAAACTGTAGATCTGGTCAAAGCACAGAATTTATGCCAAATACATTTCTGTACAGCTAACCATTTCAGAAATACTCCATATCGTTGGTTTGAAAATGTTTAAGTATTTATTCGTTTCTCAAATTCAAAGCCGTTATTCGTTTCTTTCCTCCTGGTCATGCAAAGTAACAGACTTCCAAAGCCATCACATCGTGACCAGCCCTTAAAAGATTTAACCATCACTTAAGCCTACTGTATTCTGATATTTTCATTGTACCTAAAAGGAAATATGTAATAAAACAATTTACACAAATGTCTGTTTTGATTAGCATGAAGTAAAGGTAAAGGGGGATAGTACTTTAATTTTGGGAGGCTGGAGAATATATGAGTGTTAGAGAGAAAAGAGCTGAGAATCCCTTATTCCCCATGCATAGGTTAAACATTCCATTATGCATGCGGTAGAATTAGCAAATGCTTCAAGTGTGAGCAGATCAGACGTCCAACAGCACTTTAAATGTGCATTCTAAGTATGCCCTTCGACTTAAATAGTTTGTATAAAAGTATTCATTGGAAACAAGAAACGGCGTATTTACTCGTGAACCTCTTACTTCTGTATTTTGTTCGACATTTCTGTTCTCTCATTCCATTTCTCTTTTGTTATCTTTATCGGGTCATCGGAGGATTTCATTTTCTGTTTCTTGTCCCTCTGAATTATTTTACCTTATTTTGTTTCCTTTATAATGGTATTTCTTTCTATTCACTCCTCTATCTCATTATGTCTCTTGTCCTTCCATTCTTGTGCGATAGCGCATTAAAGTCCCCCACCTAAATTCCCCAGCGAATGTAATGGAATGAATTACTTCTCTTAAATCACTCTGATCCTTCGCTAGGCAAACTGGGCCTGCATTGCGGGACAATGGGTTTCCAGGCGAGTATTGTGTCTTCGTCCCGTCCATTCATTCATGTACCGACCGCTATCTTCATCGCAGGAAACCTTATCATCCTCTGTGTGTATGTGTGTGTCCGTGTGGAAGATGGAAAAAAGATATAGGTCCGGCGACATACAAGTTTCCTCTTTTCTACCCCGCAGCACTCCTTTTTATCTGTGCTAAAAGTTCACACTAGCCCTCACGTCCGTTTCAGAAGCTGCAAAGTGAAAATGTTTCGAGGCAGTACGCTTTCAGATGCTCTTTGTGTATTTAATAATGGCACACACCTCCAAGCGAGGAACTTCAGCCGATTTTAGTTTTGGAAACTGATCTCTGTATAAAAGAGAATAAGAAGACTGTAAAGACCTGCTTGCCGCTATTCACTATATACCGAGTGTTCTGAATTTAGCTACTGACTTCTGCAGAGTCATTTTGGTTATACATTTAATTATAGTATCTTGCATAAACGTTAAACGGTTATAATATGCCTTACTTATGTTAGTTTTCAAGGTATGTATTTATAAATCACTAAAAATTCCAAACAATGAATACTTTTTCATTAAGTAGAGTCCGAGGTTATAACCGACACGACCTTGGATAGGAAGAACTCGGACAGTAGGAAGTTCAGACCGATAACTTTATTAAATACTAGAAAAATTGATGATAAATTATCATATATACACCAATAATTTGCTCAACATGAGCCAGTATGGATTTATCCCTCAAAAAAGCACCGTAGACACAGCACTGGCAGTAAAAAAGTTCATAACAACCAATTTAGACCAGAAATAGTGTGATAATTATTAGCCAAGATATGAAGGGGGCATTCGACACTGCTTGTTGGCCTGGCATACTCCACAATTTAAGGAATCTTCAATGCCCAAAAAAACCTATATTATTTAACTAAAAATTATTTCGGAGGCAGATTAGCCTAAACTTTCAATCAATCACAGCACAGTAGAAAAAGAGGTGACGAAAGGCTGCCCCAGGGATCCTGCTGCAGTCCAGGGTTCTGGAATATCCTATATAACTTGTGCAAGTGTGGAAAGAAGCTATTCTAAAAGGAAAGAATATGCTCAAATACCAGCGAGTACAAATATTGATGAACATAAACATCGCAAAAGCTTACCGAACAGTTTCACATGAAGCGTCCTGCGTTTTAGCGGCAGTCAAGTCAATAAATATAAGACTTCAAGAAATTCTAGACATATACGAAAACGCACATGTGACGAGCACAAATGGAATTCCGACATTAGTCGAAGAAGCACCGAAACTGACCGAGTGGTCTCATCCTGCAGATAGAATGAGTGTTCTGTACAGCACAGAAGTTTACAATAACGGGAGCAGGATAAACGAAAAAATCGGAGAAGCCGCATTCATTTTTCTAAATGGAGAACCGGTTAAAAAATTAAAATATAAACTTTGCGCCCATTGTTCAAATAATCAAGCTGAACAGATAGCTATACTACAGGCTCTTATAGAGCTAGAACCTAACATTGAACTCAATGTAGGAGAGAAATTAGGTGTAGTGTACACCGAGAATCAGTTTACAGTAGATCTTCTGAAGACTAGCCAAATCCGGAACAGATTAATACAAGAAATAAAGGCTAAAATTAAGCAACTACAAGAAAATGGATGGACATTACACATAAAACAGGTAAAGGCCCACGTGGGACTACGTGGTAACGAACTAGCAGATAAATTAGCAAAGAAAGCCGCGCAAGAAGATAACAGAGAGATTATCTACAATAAGATCCCAAGAAGCCACATCATAAAGGAAGCAGTGAAGAGAGCACTACATACTTGGTAACAATACTGGGACTCAACCACAAAAGGAAGAACCACCAAAATGTTTTTCCCCTCGGTGCAAGAACGCCTAAAACAGAAGATATCACTAAATGGACAAATTACAGCAATATTAACAGGCCATGGAAAAACAAGAGAATACTATCATCGGTTCAAGGCAGTGGAAAGTGCCTTGTGTAAGTGTCAAAATCAAAACCAAAATATAAGCCACTTAATATACCAGTGTTCTCTGTTAGATACTGAAAGAAAAAAAAAAAAAAAAAACTAAAACAAAGTATTATAAACAAAGGTGGACAGTGGCCTGTAACAAACAATGAACTTGCAAACAAATGCATTAAGGAATTTATATATTTAATAAACAATATAGATTTTGACAAACTATAACGAGTATTGTAAATAACATATTGTAACTTCTAAAAATTATGCAAATGTAACAAGAGTATCTAATATTACTAAGTAATAGGGCATGCTGTATATTAACAATAAATTTGAAAAAAAAAAAGTACGGAGTACTGCGCAAATACTTCGTAAATGACTAAAATATCTTTAAACTGCACTGTATGGTTTAATATTGTATAACTCTTTAAAATTTACATTTAATAATTTATGAAGTTTAATTAAGTTACACCATAAACTACGCATTAAATCTAGGATCATTTTATGGCTGCTTTCCACAATTTCTGAAATTCTGTATTTTAATTTGTACTTTCTCTACTACGTTTAGTAAAGTCGGTTAGAAACCATAGTTGGTATTTAAGTTTAACGTTTTTCAAGATTGTGATACCAAGATTTTGAAGAAAATTGCTTCAGCGAAACTATTCTTTAAATGGAAAATGTTTCAAAAATTTTTATTTTCATGAGAATGGCTCTAACGATTTTGATTAAAATGCCATATGTTTAAGATGTTTTAATGACAAATTGAATTTTCTGGCTATAGCCCATGAACTTCTATTTATTCTGGATGACTTTTGCATAACTGGTAAACCGTAAGAGATGGACCAAATCTTACTATACAAAAACGTACATCTTTATAAAATACACAATTTATGCCACAACACATTTTTTTGTAGAGTGAACCATTTCGGAGATATTCCTCGTTGTTTGTGTAAGTTTTGGAGAACTATACTTCTGTCAAATGGAACATCGTTATTCTTTTTTTTATGTAAACCGTGCAAAGAGAACGGATTTTGAAAGCTTCACACACACACACACACACACACACACACACACACACACACACACACACACACACACACACACACACACACACACACACACACACACACATACACACATACAGACACACACGAACACAAACAGGCACACACAATCACATCCAATCTCTTATAGTCTAGTATAAGCGTATTAAAATGCAACTGACAACAACTCTGGTTAACTCCAGAGTAAATATATTTGATATAAATTGCGTACTTTAACGAAATCATAATCCATACTAAGATTTGGCCCACTTCTTTTTGTAGAAAACAAAAATTGTGACATCTGCCTGACATTTCAGGTGACCATTAAGATTCAGAATACAAAGATATATGACAAAGTCAAATTAAAAAAAAAAAAAAAGATTAAAATTAAGATGCAAAATATCTAAAGAAACATTAAACAATGAAGAAGACCTGAGAGACAATCCCAGAAAATTCAGGATATGAACCTTGTCATGAAAATACACTAAACACATAATATTTTAATGAAAATTTCTAGAGCCATTTTTCAAAAAAATTTTCCACTGTCTCGTGCAGAATAATTTGGGCTAGGTGAATTTTCTGTAAATTCTTCGTGTCGAGTCCTTTGAAAATATTGAACTTGAATACCACGTTTGGTTCTTGACCGACTTTTCGTTTTTCAGTTATACTGTTCAGACACGCACGCACACACACACACACACACACACACACATACACACACACACACACACACACACACACAGACACACACACACACACACACACACAGACACACACACAAAAAGAGAGAGAGGGAGGGATTCACGCGCGGACTTTGTTGTAAAAATGACTTTTTGGGGTTCAGTGGTCTCAAAGCATGTTTCCGATGAAATCTTGAAGTTAATTTTTGGGTAGAATACAATATTTCCGCTACTTCTTAGTAGATAGTAGAGGACGTAAACATTGTTCAAATCCAATAATGAATAGTTCATAAACGAACTGACTCTCGTAAATAAATAAAAATTTGACAGACACAGAAGCATTATTACCGTTGGTGTGTACGAAATAAACAAAATATCCCGGATCAAAAATGTGATAATATTGCAACAATGAGCTCAACTGATACGGAACTACATGAACGTTAGAGTATTCTATGACAAAAGTTGGCCCGTTTGTCAATAAGCTCAGATGCCCTTAAAGTAGGACGTTCAAACATCATCAGCAGGCAGAACAACGTTGTACCCGCACCAAAATGCGTAACCTACAAACATCACGAGGGGGGGGGGGGGGGGGGGCTGGTGACGCACGGATCTCTTGTCTGTTGGTTACCCTTTGTGCTTTTCGCGCTTCAGTCGACACAAACCACTGGTGCAGACGAACTTCGGGCACGGGTAAGAGCGCCTGGACCAATAAGAGCCCCGAGATCTGATTAGTGCGGTTACAACTCTGGATTTACTCTTTTTGCTTTGTCTTGTTTCCTAACGTGCGTTCGAGGTACTCATGTTACGCACATATTCCAAACAATGTCACCATGGATACAGATTGTGGAGTTTATGCTCTATTTTAACTGTTACAGTGACTACACAAATATATTTGAATGGGTCAGAGAAAAATATTCAATGTTTTAACACAACAAACCGGAACTTTCACTGTAGACCCGTATGCTAATGAGAGGTTGACCTTTTAGAAATAGGTGTTGAATGTTATATATTACGGGATATATATTTGAAAAATGTCAATAGATTAAACATTTGCATAAAGTCGATAAGGCATGCAGTTGAAATTTTGTAACCAAAATTTGGAAAGAGATTAAAAAATTCAATGCCATAGCCGGGATTTGACCCCGGATCTTCTGGTCTCAATTGCAACATATGAAATTTGATGTGTTACCAACATGATTTTTGTCTGTTACTATCACAACACACTCCCTTAACATAGACAATCGTGTTGTATCTTAATTGTCCTTTCACAAAATACAAAGAGGACACTCCCTCAAAAATACTTTTCATTAAGGAATTGTAACATAACTTAAGTTAAACATTACACAAAAATATTTAACTAACAGAAACACTTTTACTTAAATGTGTGTCATAAACTATATACAAACTTGTTTTATAGTTCTTTAAATCTAGTAGATTGCAAAGGTTTTGTCAGAATGTCTGTAATTGGTTTATGACTAGGACAATACTCTAAATTAAACATTTTAAATGTCATTTAAATGTCGTTTATATATATATATATATATATATATATATATATATATATATATATATATATATATATATATAATAAATAAAAGTGACCCCAGAACTGATCCCTGTGGTACCCCATATTTGACTGTTCGCATATTCGAAATGTATCCTTTTATTTGCTGTGCATGAATATGGTTTAACTTGTTGTGTCCTAGCAGTTAAATACGTTTTAATTAGTTTGTGAGTAATCCCTCGTATACCATACTGTTGCATTTTATGTAATAGTGTTTCATGATTAACGCAGTCAAACGCTTTGCTCAAATCTAAAAGTATACAGCTATTTTGATGCTTTTTTCTAAGCAGTCTATCAGATGTTCTATTATTTCTACTACGAGTATTACATCTTGTATGGGTTTACCTTTTAAAAAACTAAATTGCAAATTATTTAATACTTTGTGTTTCACTAAAAAGGCATAATATGTTTTGCAATTACTTTTTCGACAACAAGACAGTTTGGGGAAACTAATGTTATTGGTCAGCAATTATCTGTAGATTCTTTGTCACCTGCCTTGTGAAGTGGGCTTACGATGGCATTCTAATGGTTCAAGCCTGTAGGGTGCACATTTTTTAAGTAACATGGTAGAGATCCCATCTTTACTATATCATCTTTTAGTTTTCAGTTTATTTATAATTTTTAATGCCTCTTCTTTACTTATTTCAGGAATATATGCTCAATTACTAATAAATTTGCAGTGATTAACTGGTATTGTGTTTAAGTTTCAACTAGTTTATGTTATTTATAAAACTATCATTGAGCATGTTACTTATTACACTGGGATCTTAACTTATCTTGTGTGGTGTTTTTATCTGATTGTTATCTAATTTTTTTTTTTTTTTTGCCAAGTTCATTATTTGCCACATTCCAAGTTGTTTTTGAGATATTAACCGAGTTACTAATTCCATTATTATAATACTCCCTTTTGGATTTCTTTATTAATTTTAACTTTTTAAAATTTATATACACATCTTTGTTCTTTTATTTGTTTTTCTATATTTATCGTATAATTTCATTTTTGTTTTAGCATCTGTTATATCCTCTTTTATCCATTTATTCACGCGTAGTTCTTTCTTTTATTTACTTTTTCTGGACATGCATTATCAGTAGTAACAATATCAAAGTAGTAATTAAAAGTCACATAAAAATTATTCCATTTTTTGTTCACGTCAACTTCTTTAAAAACGTTTACCCATTTCTCATTGGCTATTATGTTGCAAAGAGAGACAATGATTTATTATTTATGTAACGTATTATAATATTGTGCAGGTATTCTTCTTAGGCGTTTTTATTTTCAATAATGAGTGACAATTCAATGGATATCCTTACGTTTTTCCTCCAAGCGGGAAAGTCATATTCACGTTCGGCTAGGTCTATGTTCGGTTCGTCTCCATCAGCTGTTCAAAAGATGATGCAAGTTAAGAGTATGAGAGCCAGAGAAAGTGAAGAAAGACAGTGAAAGGACTGAGTCAAGACTACGAGAAGAGAACAATTGTGACTTTTAATATCATGAAGAACTGTGTTATTGTCAGTAGAAGAGAATTGTGCTTTTGTGCAAAAGTGTCGAAGAAAATTAAGTGAGAAAAAGTAACTGTTCTGGGTATTTTTCGTTTTTGTAACAATATAATATTGTTTTGAGTCTACTTAATATATGGTAACACCTAACCAAAATGTCTTTTATGTTGAATGATAGCAGTTTAGCTGCGGATTCTCAAAAACAGTCAAGTATTTTTAAGAACTCTTCACCTATTTTAATTTATTCTGTGGTATTTTCACGTGTTTGAAAGCTACATTCATTTTCGTATGACTTGGATTTAAATAGAGATTTGCATCGCTATTTATCTCGTCGATGTTGGCTGACAAACGACACACATATCTGTGCTGACTAATGCGAGCGTTCCATTTCCATGTTAATGGCTATTCTCATCTCCCCATGCACATCCATCTCTATTGCGTGCAAGTGAAATCGTCAGTGGTTTACTTTGGTTTCGGTCAAATCGTGATTGCCTCTGTCTTTGACACGAGCCATTATGAGGCGATCCGACGGATCTGGGGAGATGAATTACGTTTACTTATAACAATCGTCCACAGTGATGACGGTCAGGGATGTTCTTATGACTCAGCATGAACTTCTCCACCACGACTGGGATAAGAACATCAATATTCTGAGCACGAGGCAATTACATGCATATGTCGGGAGGGGGAGGGGGTGACGCTTCTGGAATAATGTCGACAGGGACTTGCACCCTCGTCTAGGCAACTGACATACACGTTACTTCGAGAAGAGCAGCTTAAAGTAAATACAATAACAATTGACATGTGGAAGAGGCGGGACTTGTATTCTGTCAACTCACTCGGGGAGGGAACCTCAAGAGCAAGGGCCCCGATAATCTATAGGCTCTTTAACTACAGCCTTTGATAGTGTTTATACCGCGGTTTAAGTCACATTCGCTTTTCGCTACTCGAGGTACAAGAATGCGACGAATTTCAAAACATCATTCCACAAACACAGTGACAATCTGCCACAGAAACAAATGAGAGAGGCTATAAGAACATCCTTTCGACAAGCCATAACAATGTCACAGAAACAAACCATATACCACTTTCTCTGCCAGCCAGTAGAGCTCATTCGTGATCTAGTCTTCTGTGGTCAGTCATGTTGTCAACAGTCATAAGTCAAAACTCCCTACTTGTTTATGTATTTGTTTCGCCGATCAGCAAACTTGCTATTCAAACCAGTGACAGTAACATATCACAAACTTAGGAAGTTGCCTTTAACAGGTGCAGTAGATAATAATTTTCTTTGTGGATTCCTGAGTCTAATGTGATACGTTACAGCGCCTGGTACTTCCGTTAATCTGAATAATTGGGACAATTTAAAGAACCCTAGTATAGGAAGAACTCAAGTTCCTGCTGTAGCTGATCATTTCTTATGAACCATGGAGCCTTTGTAATAGTAAGGAGAAATTTGTTTTGTATAACATGAACTCGATAGATATGAGTTATGGTCACCACACAGGATCAACATAGGAGATCAAATGGCGTACAAGTGATTTTCATAGGACTCTAGTCCCAGTGCGTAACTCTTAAGTAGTAGAAGGTATAGTTTTAATGATTCTAGAAGTAGCTAGTGTTGAAATGTAGGAAATGTGAGAATTCCAAGTTAGTCGAATTTCTAAAATACTTTTGAACCGTAAACAACGATATAATTTCGTATTTGCATCCATTTTCTCGGAGAAACAAGGTTTAAGTTACTCCTCTGTGAGCTGATGGTTAGAATAGTCTCAAATCCAGAGATTCCTGTCTGTAAGGTGAGATTTTTTTTTTTCTTTGCGACATTTTTCTTTATATTTACTTTCTTATCAGAGTCTGAAAATGTGAATGTTTCTTTATACAAAAAACACACAGTGAAAAATGCGGCAATTAACACAATAGTAAACGTGTGGACATATTTCTGATGAGCAATTGCTCCAAAGAGAAAGCCAAGTCCTAAGATCTGAAAACAAAGAGAAAAATCGTAAGCGGCAATTTTAAATTACAGATTGTTTGCAACATTCCTGAGTCTGTGAATTATTTACATTATTATATCTGAATTTGAGATCATAAGCTACAAAGTATATGATATAACATCTTGTTACTCTTCTATCTTGCTATCTGCATACATTTAAATGTTTTGGTTCTGTAGCAATCTGTTTTCGATGCAATATAGCTCTAAATGACCTGAATTCATGAAAATAAATATAACATTTTAGACACAACAAAATATAAAATAATGTTCTTCTCTACATTCAAAGTACTATTGCTTTTCATTACAATACGAATGAAACAAAACTGTAATCTGTCGAAAGAAAAATGGAGTCATTTTATAAAACTTATAGTTTGCAAAACATGGCCATCTGGGATTCACAATTCCTCTACAAACAACAATCAACACAAACTCCCATACAGTTCTTAACCAAATTCATTGTTTTCCTGATTTCATTTATTTCGGTTTAGAAGCTTAACAGAAGGAATGTCACTTATTGCTTTTTGTTTCCAAAATACACACTACATCATAATCAGTATGTTTGTATGTTTCTAATAGCATACCAAACATATTTCTAACATATACTATATTCTGAAGGTTAACGCTGATTTATGCAGTATTTGTCATTATATGCATCCTTCTTTCCCATATCACATTCGCTTGCAGCCAGGCCAAAAATGAAGTTACGTGAACAATTACAAAATCAATCCCCACTGCAATTACAGTAATAAGAATACAAGTGGTTGAAATGTGTGCTCGTATTATCTTCAGCTTTCAATTAAAATGTCACCGTATGCAGTGAAATAATAATGAAGCTTATAAATGCTACGCTTATAGGATGGTTATGAAAATATAGGGTGTTTAAAAAGTGTCCGATATTGTAACAGGAGCTGGGATTAGTCAAAATTAGAATAAATGTACTATAAACATATCTCCGGAAACAAATAGGTGTTCAGATATGAGCTATTTTACAAATATGTGCAACGTATCCATATTTTAATGGGTTTAGCATACCTAAATATCTTTAAATGTCACCATAGCCAGAACACTAATGGACTGAGGTACAGCGAACGTGGAGGCCATGCCACTGGACCTCCTAGACCAATCCATCGTCCATTAAATGTTTGAAAACATTAAATTGTTGACAAAGATATAGATGATCCTGCGAGCCTTCGTAGGTATTACGTAGAATTGAACAATTAATTGTGTGAAATGCACTGGAATTTTGAATAATGTGACAAAATGGCAATTCAACGAATCCCACTCCTGACACCAGCGTTAAAAAAACTGACAAAATCAGTCCGGTTAGTTTTATATCATTTTATTTTCTGCTAGCATTTTATCACAATAACTACATCCTTTCGTGCTATTACAATTCAAAACTTTTACTTCCATAACCTTACCCAGTTCTTTCAATGTCTTACTTCACTTTCTCTATCTCTTATACACTTACTACAACGTTACTGTCACTCGACGCTCGGAGAATCGTCTTCACGAAAACCGACGTATCCTTCACGACACACACACACGCACAGCTCTCGTACACTCACTAACACACTGACTCATGTCCATAATTCTGACTAGCTACTGATTTCTGGCCTCCTTATATAGTGGACATGAGGTCACATGTACCTTCCTCGACTTCACGCCAGCGATCATGTGCCCAGATCCTTCTCGAAAGTTCTCAAGAAAGCCCATTTTGTGTAACTGCTTCCATTTTTGTGACGTGACGTACACATAAACAGCTGTGCGAGGCAGCCTGACCTTGAACGCCTTTGCTCGCTCGCCGGCCCGGCATGTAGCGTGAAGCAGCATGTGTCCGATAGTTCTTTGTTTTGCGCCACGCCCGGCATCACAATATTAACCTAGACAGTGAGCTTTGCTTTGTGTTTTGTTATCTGTGTTAAGTTTGGTCGAAATCGGTGCAACGGTGTTGGCATCTATAAGGAACATATACATTTATACACCGATTTTTGTGCATATTAAGATAATATTGAAATGCTATTACAAAGTCGTGTTTCTAGAATCCTCTTGAGAAGAGCTGATGCTGAGAGAAGTGATGCTAAACCAATGGTCACTAATTCAGTAACACAGGAAAGCCAACAGAGGTTTTTCGATCATAAATCTGGCAAATCGCAGAGGAAGGTAATTGAGATTTAATGCCCTCTTTATTGCACAAATTGTAATGCTATTAATTAATGGAATGTCCCTGTTTTCCTTTCATTGCTCTAACAATGCTAAACTTTTCACATGCTTTCCAATTTGTCCTTTACACAAGTTAATTGCTATGTACTGTTAAACCATCGAAATAAATTCAATTAAGTGCTTACTACAATATATATAGTAAGTACAATTCCATTCGGGAATTCTATGCTGACATTGCACTGGAAATACATGTTATGGGGTCTCTGAATTCGAGAAAAGGAAAGAATGTTAGAAAAACCTCCGTATGTGTGTATGTTTCTGTCAACAGTATAACGCAAAAACACGTCGTTTAGACAGCAAATTTGATTTTGCCATTCCAAGAACGTGACACAAAGAGTTTTCAAAGTAGTCCCTTACTCCAAAATACCTTTTACGTGGAAATATTTCTTGACACATTTTGAATTTGTTTAAATGACCGTACTTTTTTATCACAAACTTTCGAGATATTCCTTGTTATTTGTTTGAATTTACCAATACTTACAATTTTCCTAAATGAGAAGTAATTTGTTTTTTCTATATCCTGGCTAAGCAAAGAGATTCGAATTTCAAAGCCATCGCATAGAGACCAGATCTGACTAACCTTAAGGCTACTGTATTCTGCTATTCCCATGCAAAGTGTTACGAGAAATATGATAGTGTGATATAGTTAAATAATAGTTTTTAAATAAATAGTTATTATTCCGACTTACAAATTAGTTGAGTAACTAATTACCAAAATAATTCTTAAAGTAGTAATCTTTGTTCAACTAGACTGTATAGAAAAACATTTGGAGCTAGAATGTGTAATCTTTAGTTAAGAAACCATAACTAGCTTTGATTTACTTATTTTTCTACACACAACAAAATAATCTTTTGAAATATATGTTTCATGGTGGGCATTTTACATAATTTCTACTTTCGTTAATAATTACTTAGTGTTAAAAATGTTCATCAATGTTTCTATTTTTACTTTCTCTACTGGTAAGTAGGGGAAGTATTGTATTCCATCCAAAAATTCGATGTCGGGATTTCACCGGAAATATATGTTTTGAGACCCCCTGAATCCAAAAAAACACTTATAGAAAAAGGTCCGTGTTTGTGTGTTTGTATGTGTGTGTCTGTGTACAGCATAACTTAAAAACGAAAAGTCGGTTAAAAGCCAAAGTTGGTATTTAAGTTTATTAATGTCTTTCAAGGATGCAACACGAAGATTTTGAAGAAAATAGCCCCACCCTAAACTACCATTCACATGGAACATTTTTCGAAAATTTTGATTTTCTTGAAACTGGCTCTAACGACTTTGATTTCAATGTCATATGTTTGAGATAGTTTTATGACAAATGAAATGTATATCTTGAATTTTCTGGCTATAGCCCCTGTAGTCGTATTTACTCTGGACTACTTTTACATAATTGGTAAACCGTTAGAGATAGACCAAATCATACTATACAAAAAATGTAGATCTTGCTAAAATACACAATTTATGTCCAAATAAATTTTCTTGTAGGGTTGGACTATTTCGGAGATATTCCTTGTTATGTATGTGAGTTTCGGAAAACTTAAAACTTTCGTGAAACGGAACATCGTTGTTCATTTTTTTTATGTTAAGTGTGCAAAGAGAACGGAATCTCAAAGCTTTAAAAGATTTGACTATCGCACATAGCCTACTGTATTCTAATATTCCCCTTGTACCTACAAGGAAATAAGCAATAAGATAATTTGTACAAATGTTTATCTCAACTTAACACGAAGAAGATATAGGAATAAGAGTCTGTAAGAATGGTTAGTTCAAGGGTAGAGAAAGGCATGTGAGTGTAACACATCAGATTTTTTATTCAACAATTTGAAAACGTATCTGTAAAGTTGTAAGATCTGTATTTAGTTCTGGCTTAATAAACTATGACAGATTTTATTTATTCATTTGTTTTTTAATTTATCTTTTATAAATTATAGTTCAAAACAAAGGAATTTCTCACCGTGCAGTACACGTGGATTAAGGACACAAACCACAGCATTTCTGGTAATATTAGCGGTCTGGCCGATAGATAGAATTGTGGAGTGTATTATTGACTTTAGAAGGATAATGTAAACATTATTGGCAAAAGATGTTATAATAGAATGGAAATGAGGATATAATTATTAATGCTAGGGTAAAAATAATAGAACACTATAGTAGTTGGAAGACGTGTGTATGATATTTTTCCCATCATTAAGGAGTGGCTATGTTTATAGGAGATTAAACCAACTCGCGGATTAATACATGAACCATATGGTACTTATTTTAAGAAAATAAATTGGGTAGGAATTTGCTGAATATATGTGGAAAGAGATACCCCTGAACACGTGCTCTTTGAATGTCTGAAGTATCATATGGGAAGGAAGGACCATATTTGCAGGAAAGCGTATATGGCAAATTACCAGAGTCAAGGAGGTACAATGGGAATATAAATAAAATATAAATTAATAAACAAAATCTGCCATAGTTTATTAAACCACCAGCAAATACAGATATAATTTTACATATGTTTTCAAATTACTAAATAAAAAGGGTATTAAAATAAAAGTGTATATGGCAAATTACTAGAGCCAAGGAGGTACAATGGGAATATAAATAAATAATAATTTATTATGGTTTTATTTAATTTTGTGTGCCACACGCCTGCTCCAGATGCAATAATTACTACCATAACGCTCATGGGTAGGCTGTGACAACATCTAGATATCTTTTAATTATTGTCTGTCGGAAACAATGTCTTGTTCCTGATAAAGAAAGGGACGGTGTAGCAAACAGCCTATTTGTGTTTCCAACAGACAATAGTATGTGTGTAACATATGTAAATATAAACTCAGTCGCATGTTGAAAATATCAACTTGTGTAAACCGCGCTGCTGTCAATCATGTGAGGTTTTGTGGTGGTTAAAGCGACACTGGGGGGGGGGGGGTTTCTTCGGGTTCTCCGGTTTCCCCCGCTATCTTCATTCCATGCATCATCAGTGTCACCGCCTGTGGTGCCGTATGCAGTAAAAGTGGGCGCTAAATACTACAAAAACAGGAGTGACTAGGAAAGGTCTTGTGGTGGACAAATCAGATTTTTTAAGCTAATGAAGTGAACCTGCACTATAGTTGTATGTATGTATGTACGTACGTATGTATATATTTTCTGCGAATGGGTATTACCCGGTGGCAGAGTTAAATGTACAAATTAAGGTTACAAACAAAGTGCACAAAAATAGTAATACAATCATAATACAATAAAGAACAATAATAAAAATATAGATGAAATGCTCTAAATACTAATTAACATTCATTAATTAATTATAACCAAATTAAATTTAGCATTAGTATTCACCATCAGTTCAATAAATGTCAAAAATACACGTGCGTAAACTTTATAGTAAATTACACAGCATTTACTTGATTTACGATATTTTTCGAAAATTTCTTCACAGATAAAGGACAGCCCTGAAAGACTGCTACAGGTAATTCATTCCATTCCTCAATGGTTCCATTGACAAAGGAGAACTTACCTACGTCGGTTCTGTGCCTTCTACCTTTAATTTTATACAAATGATCCTTTCTTCCGTACTATGTAGGGTTGTCCAATCTTTCACTAATACCCCCCCATGCATTTGAACCACGATATGCTTGAAATAATGCGCATAACCTCTGGCTCTTACGCCGGACTTTTAGAGGCTCCCATTCAGTCTCCTCCCCTTTTTTAGGCCCAAAAGATTTACCTCGTTTTATAAATTTTATAGCCCTTCTCTGTATTCTTTCTAGCGAATCAATTTGACTTAGTCTATATGGGTCCCAGCATACTGCTCCATATTCCATAATCGGCCGCACCAAAGATTTGTAGGCAATTTCCCTGGACCTTCCGCTCCCCTTTTTCAGTACCCTCATTAAGAAATGGAACGCTTTCCACGCTTTCCTGGATGTAGAATTTACCTGGTCGTCCCACCCAGCGTTACTCGCCAGGTACACTCCCAAATACTTGCAGCTATCTAGCTGCAGAATTTTTTCTCCGCCCATGTAATAGTTATGAAGAATTTCCCTCTTAGATCTTCTAAATGCAATGGACTTACTTTTCTTAGCATTAATCGTCATCTTATTTGTAGCAGCCCAATTACTAATTTCATTTAAATCACCCTGAAGCAGAGACTCATCTATGGCATTCCTAATTTTATTATAGATAATGCAATCGTCTGCAAACAGTTTTATCTGACATTTAATATTTACACTTATATCATTAACAAAAATAAGAAAAAGTAGCGGACCCAGTACTGAGCCTTGGGGTACTCCCGAACTCACTGTGCCTCTCTCGGAGATTTCTTTGCCTACTTTTACCTGCTGTGTTCTCCCATCCAGAAACGCTTTGACCCATAAAACCACTCGTTTGTAATGTTCATAATATTTTAAACATTTTCCTTTATTTTCGTATTTTGGCAGATTTTGCTTGACACTACTTGATACTTGGCTGTGTGTTGCTTTGAAATCTTCGGACAGTATTTATAGCCCAACTGTCGTGTAGACAAAGTTCTCATAGAGGCGAGGTTTAATCTGTTATAAAAGCCTCGTAGGGCTACTCATTGGCAGTAAATGGAAGGCATTTCATTGGCTAAATAATGTGCAATTTACGCTGCAATGAATGGTTCAGGATGAGGGTTACTCGGTCGTATATTCGGCGAGCAGAAATCCGGGTTACAAGTCCTCCACAGTCTTGTGTGGGACATTCGTGTAATTTATGAGCCCAGTGCTCGCAAACTGGTGAGTGAAAGGAACGATGAAAAGGGAGAGGGAGGAATTTGCATTTTGCTAGAGCAACATTTAGGGTAGCGCTCCGTCCTGCATGTAACAATGGCAAGGAAAAGGAAGGACGGTAGCGCTATAATATCATTAAAGTGTTTACTTAATGCCACGACATTAAATACTTGCAGCAGTTTTCATTTAAACATGAAATTGTTGTCGCTTAAAAATATCCACGAGCGGCACCAAGTTAAACAATTCAACGCTGGCTGCCACCATTTTGTTAAACTTCAACTTTCAAAATGCTAATTTTCGTTTCCCTTAATGAATACATGAGCGCACCCCTTGGCAGCGGCAAATTATGCTTGTACCTGTTAGAAATTCGAACTGAAGTTTAATTAAAACAGCCCCAGACCTTATTGTAAGGAAGAAGGGTGTTCTACCACTATTTGCTAGTTATCTAGCTTTCAAGTTCTCAGGTGACATTACAAAGAAGCTGAAATTACTTCATAGAGTTCCTTTAACTTGGATACTGTTGCATCTTTGTGTAACCTAATGGGAGAGCAGCCCTTCCTAGCGTTGCTTATATACGCTACAATCTACAGCACGAAAAGAAAGTACAGTGTTATTTAGGTATAATTTCTAAAAACCTCAAAGTTTCAAAATAAAGATGGACTGCATGGTTTTGTGGAAGGAACGAGTCAGAAAAGATGTGAAGAAGGTGTGTACACATTGTATTCCACGGGACTAGGCTGTTGTCGACTATTGGAAGTGGAGAATGAACATCCATTTCTAATAGATTGCAGAAATTGCTGGCAGATCACTTACCATACACCTGAGAACAAAGTCCTTGTTCCATATCATGAAGAATGCGCTGCAACAATAAGGAATTGCAGGCAGCTGTCCACGAGAGGGTGCAAACAATGGCTCCGTGACGTAATAATGAAGTTACTAAGAAGATCACAACAATGTATTGACGTTGGTGGGGAGTATATTGTGACATCCCGTATATAGTTTTATTAATAAACAAGGTATAAATTTCCCGCCTCGGTAGCGTGATGGTTAGTGTGTCTGCCTCACGTTAAAGAGGTCGCGAGTTCGAATCTCGCTTAGGGTAAGTTATCCGGGTAAGGTTTTTTCCCGAGGTTTTCCCTACCCTGAGAAGACGAATGTCGGGTAACTTAAAGCTCAATGGACCTCGGGCTCATTTGAGCATCATTTCACCCATTTCATTTCATACATTCGTCCGATATGACACAATGTTGGAGGACGTTAATTGAAAAAAAAAAGTATAAATTATTATTGTAAACCATTTACGAAGGCCCTCGTAGAAGCAAGGCTGAAGGATGCAAAGGAAACAAAAGGGTAAGGTAGAAAAATAACTTATGGTAGATAATAAACCACCCCAGCATTGGCCTATCGACCAGGGAAAACCACGAAAACCCAAAACTCAGTGTATCCAAGCATTGGAGCCGATCTGGAACCTTCTAAATGCGAGTTTCACACCTTACCGTGGGGTTATCTTTCACTGTATATGTGTGATTTAAGAATTAACCCCAGCGATACCAACTTTATGCCCAACTTCTGTAATTTTTAAATTCTGTTTTTTAATTTTTTGATTGAAGGCATGCAGTTAATAGGTATTGTCAAGTACTTTTTCTGCTACTGAACTGTGTAATTGTTTCAAAGTTTTCATTGTCTTTTTGAGAAACAATGAAATGTTAAGGTGGTCATTAAGTACTGCCCAATTGGTATATTGTGATTCATGTAAAAGAGTAAAATCGAGATAGTTAATGTTAAATATTACCTTTATAAAAATGACAAGGTATAATACCCAATTTTAAAATAATTGTTTTAAAAATTGCTCAGACATTTTGTTACCAGTGTTCATTAGGTACCCCCTCCCCCGCGTCGTTAGTCTAAGTTCTGTAAGAGGGATTGACATTGTTAAAGTTAAAATTAATATTTATCTTATTTTTATTTGTTAAAGGCTTTATGTATATATGCTAGCACACGTACACGATTTTATTTTGTCTTTAAAGTTATGGTGAAATATATTTTGTTTCTGAATGTCATTGTTCCTATAATAAACAAAAATATACTCAGCCTCGTAAACTGAACAGTAATCACCGAAGTTTGCAAATTATTTTTTTGCCCATTTCAGTTTCCATTCTTACTGGTAATAAACATTAAAAATAAGAGGAAAGAAAAGAAATGGAATATTCATCCATTTATTATCATTACGAATAATAGATGACGTGTCAGTTTAAATTACATCTGATTCAGCGTCTACTTCGGGAAATTCCCTTAGCCTATTATCTTTTGTGAGGTCATTGAGATTCTCCCCTGAATTTAATTTATTTGCTTCTTCTTTTTCTTCTATTCTCCATTTTTTGTGTTATCTGTTGTATGAGAGGGTTGCATCCCTTGTGTGTGTTCCAATCTTGAGATCATATCTTCTTCAATCTCCCCTTACTTCCATCTCATGTCGCCTGAGATGAATGAGACCGGGCTATCTAATTATTTTCCTCATCGATGGATACAAGAAGACTGTGAGTAAACTTAACAAAGCTCGCAAAGTGAGCAATGATATGACCAGCAAATCTTGATGCTTCGTAAACTATATGCTAGAAAAACGCAACTGAGATCTATGGAGTAAAGCTTACTATTACAAATTTTCATTTTAAAACTGGAATTTATTTACACCAACATTTTGTAAACTAACTATGCAGTTATGCACTGGGTGGGCGAAAAATTCTGTTCATTTGAAACGTGTTAAACTATTTGAACAAATTGGTGTGTAACATGGAAAAAAGTCTTAGAGATATGCTAATGAGCTTAATACACGAGATATTAGTTGCCAGTGGTTTGAAGTGCTAAGTCGCCATTATTTTGTTTCTCTTCATGTCATGCAAATACTAGTGAATTTAAAAGCCAGTTCTTAAATGCTGTTGAATACAGCATTTAAGAACTTCGCAATCACTTTAATCTCATTCACCTACAACAAAGAGTAATAAAATCCATTCTGCAAATTCTTAATACTCCAAATATTTTAGTACTAATTATCTGTCAGTTGGTGTAAACGTTGTGACGTCAAGTGCGGTTCTATGAGGTTATGTCGACAGTTGTGACGTACTGTTTCATCTTAGAAAATGTTCGGTTATATGTACCTTTGTTATATCCAGACAGCTAGTAAAGTCAGGGTGTGCCTCTGGCAGACGACTAGCAAAATGTGAGTGGAATGCAATAAATTCGAAGATACCTTAGTAAAACGTGACTTACGTCGAAGCTTTTTAATATTTACATTTGCGTGCGCCTCAGAAACTGGCAGTCATAGTGATAGGTAACTCAAATGAATTGAACGCAGATTGTCTTGGTTTTAAACCTTCTGCTACCAAGATAATTTTGCACCTTCCGGTTACCAAGGGCAGGGGGGGGGGGGGTATGATTACCCCCTGTCAGTATTGTAAAACTTCTGCTATTATAGGTCACATGGTCACAAAAAATTCATAATGACAATATTATTAGTGTAAACTGATGGTTTATTAAATAGTTGAAGCAATCAATGATAGTTTATTGTCCAAACAAGCAGGTTTATAATCACTTTTTACACCACTTTTTTCTTGCTAAACTACTTATAGATTTGAACATGGCTGAAAGAATTGGGTCTTCATCCTCGAAGACATCTGATATATGTTCTGTCCCTGGTGGCCCTGCAATTTGATGCTCACTCATTTCAATGACATCATCAACTTCTTCAATAACTTCAATATTATCAATTTCATCAACATCATCTTCCTCAGAAAGACAGAAAGAAGAAAGAAAGAAGGAACAAAGAAAGAGAGAGAGAGAGAGAGAGAGAAAAAGAGGAAGAAAGAAGGAAGGAAAGAAATAAACAAACAAACAAAGATAGAACCACAGAAGGAAAGAACGAAAGGAAGGGAGGGAGGAAGGGAGGTAGAGAGGAAGAGAAGACACGAGGGAGGAAGGGAAGTAATGAAGGGAGGAAGGAAAGAAAGGAAGAGAGGAAGGGAAGAAAGGAGTGGAGGAGGGGAAGAAAGGAAGGGAGGAAGGGAAAAAAGAAAGGGAAGAAGCGAAGAAAGGAAGGGAGGAAGGAAAGAAAGAAGGGAGGAATGGAAGAAAGGAAGAAAAGAAGGGAGGAAGGGAAGAAAGGAAGGGAGGAAAGGAAGAAAGGAGTGGAGGAGGGGAAGAAAGGAAGGGAGGAAGGGAAAAAGGAAAGGGAAGAAGCGAAGAAAGGAAGGGAGGAAGGAAATAAAGAAGGGAGGAATGGAAGAAAGGAAGAAAAGAAGGGAGGAAGGGAAGAAAGGAAGGGAAGAAAGCAAATGAGGAAGTGAAGAAAGGAAGGGAGGAAGGGAAGAAAGGAAGGGAGGAAGGGTTGAAAAGAAGGGAAGAAAAGATGGGAGGAAGGGAAGAAAATAAATAGAGAAAGGGAAGAAAGAAAGGGAGAAATGGAAGAGGAAGGAACGTAGGAGAAAAGAAAGGATACAAATAAGGAAAGAAAGAAAGAATAAATAACAAAGCAGTTCACAGTCCAATTGTGCTTATTTTTCAACTTTCTTTTGCAAAGAGTATGCCAAAAAGGCTTTAGTGATGCATTCCGCTCGGCTCATTTGTTTTATTTTTCTCTTCCATTTCTCAACTCTCTCTCTCTCTCTTTCTCCTACCTAGTTAGTCCAAGCGCGAACTTTTCTTTCGTTGATAAAATCCTTTCCAAGAAAAGAAGCTAAAAGCGAATTCAATGGAATTGGCAGGCGAAGAGAGCTTGGCACGAACATCAACAAGCAACCAAGTTTCTGAGCAAGCTTACTGCTCGTTTCGAAGCCTTGTTCATGTCTCTATCCTCGAGTCACATCCTTCGGAAAAAGAAAAGCTTCTTTGTCTTTGCTGAAGGGGAACGCACAAACCGAAACTATTAGGGAAAAGTGTTTTCCCCTCCAAACAACTTTAAGTAATAGTACATTTGAGGTATGGTTACCATATTCGAGTTGTAGAAGTGAATGCACCGACTCCGTAATTCAAGAGGGAGTATAAAAGAAACAATAAACTAAAAGAACTCTTAAGAGATATGTGACCAGGTTGAAATTCTCTTTCCTTTGCAAGCCATGAAAAGAAATACATAAATACTTTTCTCCTCTTTGGAAATTTAAAGTTATTTAGAAATTTAAAGAGAAAAAGGAATATTTTGAAAACGGTTAACCCGCAAAACTGTGATTGGCTATAAACTGTGTGCTTTAAAAAGTACCATTTTTTTGTGTACGAGTATAACAATTGTATTTCTACTTTTAATGTGTTGTTAGACAAAAGGCATTAAGAATCAAGAAGATTTTGCAGCTTATAAAGTCGAAGATATAAATTTTATTTGTCATGTAAATGCCGGATATTTTGTTTGAATATTTCCAGGCTGTGTGTTTGTTTGTCTTGTAACTTTGTTTTAATTTACCCAAGAGATAGAAATTGCAGGGGGGTTAGGTCTACATATAGAGGGAGCCACAAGTCTGTATTAATAATTCTGAACACACTTTCAGTTATTCTAATGGGAAGATTGGTTGTATGCGTTGTTGCACTCTTGTTGAAAAAAAGTCAAAATCAGCTCCGGGTGTGTTAATTCTCTAAAAAGGGGGCAAAATTGTACTCACATATGTACAGGCGTCAACTGTTGACTCGAAAAAACTTGTGTATTGGAAGAACTTAAAAAAATATCCGCCGGAAAATTGCTAACATTTCTCAACGTGAACTACGGCGAGTGATGGATAGTTTCCTAAAGAGTTGACAAAATGTATGGACAACGACGGTGTCATAAAGGTGGCAATTAAGCCTTTAAAACTAGTTTTAAATTATTGTATGGTTTCATCCACGCTTTTCTATGATAGTGCCGAGAACGTGGACAGCCCGTTCGGAACTTTTTTTGCCCCACCCTATATATAAAATATTACTTGAGAACCGGTATGTAGCAGAAGCTCTCTTGCAAAGCTGCAAGTTTGCCATTACTGAAAGTAGAGGTTAGACTACGATTTCTTTTGCCCCATCTAGTTTTAACAATGGCTTACACATGAACAAAGACAAACTGCGTAGCACAACTGGGACACAATATCAGTAACGCAATGAGCTAAAAGAAATTTAATGTGGTTTTTAGAGTGGTGCATTGCAGGTCTAAGATAATAATTATACATCAGCTGTGTCTTTGTCTGGTTGCCAAGAAATACATTTAGGTTCGTAGCACCATAAATGTAAGTACGAGAGATATGTTCCCTTATAAACATTTGTACAACAATTGTATTGTTGTTAATATATAGAGCAAAAAATTGGCGATCAAAGACGAAAAAAGGAATTCGTGTATACAGGATGATTCAGAACAACGCTAACTGCAGATCTCTGATGAGAAAACATCTGAAAGCCTATCCGTAATCTCTCTCAGATAACGTTAGAGTTTGGGCAGGACGTAAGCTGATTGATATTAGGGATAGTGGCGGCGGCGGTAGTGGTGGTGTCGGCGGCAGCGGCAGCAGGAGTAGGAGAAGTAGCAATAGCAGAAGGATTTTTAATATAGAACACTTTCAGCTGGAAAATTCAATTGAATAGGTCTTATGGACGCAAATTCTTAGAATCTTACAGACAACAAATACCAAGTGACAAAAGATAAGCCCAGATACTTTTTTGTCACTTTCTAACCTTGAGACGTACTTTCTTCCTTGTCTTTCAATTCTACTTTCTCGGTCTCACAAAATGCTTCCGGCGACACACTCACTCAAACAGGCTTAACTAAACACTGCTTGACGCAACAAACAACTCCGGTGTGACGATTAAATGTCTACAACTGTCTCTCACGATACTCAAACCTTCTCAACACTGACTGTATACACATGCACGCACTCATTCAAAACTCACTGTTAACAGCTGTCTCGTTCAACGCTTAACGACTCACTTCTCTAAACTGCACTCGCTTATATAGCCGAGAATGACGTATCACGGATTTTTCTCGAAATCCACTTTTTCGTAAAGAAGCCCGGCCCGCAAACTGTTTCTCGAACTGTCAGGAAACGCTTGGCTCTAAGCAAAAGCCTATAGATGGCAGTGGCGCTCCTATGCAGTACAGAGGACAAAAGTCACTCACGTGGCGATAACAGTTCATATAATGCACATGTTAAGTCGCGCCTTACTTCTGCCAGTCATAGGGGCTCGCGGAGGAATACAGTTTTGCGCTATGTATACATTACTACCTGAAGTAAGACTGCTGGTGGTATAGTAATTATATGGATAGTATAGTAAAATGTGAAGCGAAATTACAAAGTACTTTATAAGACCATGTCTGAGAAAAAATTGGTATTTTGAATAGTGAAGCAATTAAGAAATCAGTTGAGTTTTCTGTGAATACCCTGCATTCACAAACAGTTGTTCTCTTCTTACTTTCTCTACTAGATATGTATAGTAAAGTACAGGAAGTATTGTATTCCACCCAAAAATTCGATGTCGAGATTTTGAGGGCCCCTGAATTTAAAAAAAAAAAAAAAAAAAAAGCATTTTTAGAAAAAGGTCCGTGTGTGTCTGTCAGTCTGGCTGTTTGTGGACAGCGTAACTCAAAAACACAAAGTGGGTTAAAAATCAAAGTTGGTATTTAAGTTTGATGTCTCTCAATGATGCGACACGAAGATTTTTAAGAAAATTGCTCCACCCTAATCCACCCTTTACATGGAAAATTTTTCGAAAATTTTGATTTTCTTGAAAATGACTCTAATGACTTTGATTAAAATAGTATGTCTGAGATATTTTACTACAAACGAAATTAATGTTTTGAATTTCCTGGCTACAGCCTATGTAGTCCTGTTTGTTTTGGATGACTTTTGAATAACTCGTAAACCGTAAGGGATAGACTATCAAAATGTAAATCTCGCTAAAATACAATTTATGTACAATTTTTTTTTTTTTTTTTTTTTTTTTTTTTTTTTTTTTTTTTTTTTTTTTTTTTTTTGCACAGTGAACAAGATATTCCTTGTTATTTGTGCCAGTTTCGGAAAAACCAACTTGCTTGAAATGCAACATCGTTGTTCATTTTGTATATGTAAACCGTGCAAAGAGAAGCGAAAAGATTTGACTATCGTTCAAACCCTACTATATTCCCATATTCCCCTTGTATCTACAAGTAAATAAGCAATAAAATAATTTTTGCAAAAGTTTATCTCAATTAGAATAAGAATTTGTAAGAATGGTTAGTAAAGAGTAGAGAAAGTCATGTGAGTGCAACACGTCAGATTTTTATAATATTAGAATAGATACAGATAAGCAAAACATACTACATACACAATTAAGCAAATAGAAGCCAAAACGAACATTTTTAAAAGGCTGTGTTTCTAAGTTAGACCTGTTAATTGTATGTGGTTTCTTTGCCCCATATATTGTAAGTGAAATGTAAACACAGATGACATGCATGCATTCTCTGCTTTTAGGTCCACCTGCTGGCACATTTGGATGGTCTCCCAGTGTTTGCAATACCCGTATTAGTCTAGGTGAGGCAGGGTAAACGTTAAACTACGATTTACACAAATGTTGTGCTATCAGTAGCGGCCGGTGGTCATTTCAGTTACCCCCCAGCAGCATAACCATACGCATAATTTAACCTCTAACCAACCCGCATGCAAAAATAATCATAAACAGGCATATTTATGCTAGTTTTCGCAAATACGGACGGTACGCTTCTAATTGCACAGCGCACGACCAAAGGTACATGTAACCGTAAAAAAATATGATGTGGAACACTTCGCACATCTTTCTATTAACACACGAATTCCATATACAGTCCTATAATGTGTGTGATGTTTTTTAAACTACTGTATTTTAGATGAACTAAAATTTTAAAAAATTGCGTTTGATATGGTGCGGTTGGGATTTAACAGAATATTCTAAAATTATGGTTACAAAAGCTAGACATTGTAAAGAAAACATCCATATTTTATTCCATGCGTGTCCTGTGCTCTTCCTCTGATTATAAACACAATGAAATAGCAGACAAAGGGACAAATTTGAGTTTTCATTTCTAGTTGAAGTTTATAATATATGATTACAGCAAGGAATAGCAACAGATTGAAAGTTCCAAAAATGCAAACATCATGTTTAAATTATTTTCGATCTGAGTGCACAACATGATTTTTATATAGTCTAAATTATATTAAAAGAGTAACAAATTTATGGAATGAATAACAGTTTCCCATTAAAAAAACAAAAACGCCTCTCTTTACAATCACAGAACCGATTGTGATTTTATTTCCATTACCACACAGAATACACTGCAAAAGTTTATTTTTCTGTCTACACTATGTCGATCATAATCAATATTAACAATAGTATTTAGAAAGTGATATATTCAGCTGCTCTTATGTGCTTACCATAAGACATATTCGGAAGAAAGGCACTTAAAAAGTATAAAAAATAAAAAATCATCAGTAGGTAATAACTTATGCATACAAAGTTTTAACAATTGCTTTTATTTTAATGGATCCTTAATTGCTTTTTCTATTACGTAGAGGAAGTATTGTATTCCACCCAAAAATTCGATGTCGATAACGTATATTTCCATATAGTATCGCCTTAGCAGTCACAAAATCCGGACACTAATAATTATAAACATTTTGCATACAATTTTGTATGAACCAATAAACTATAAATGAAAACTGCCATGGACATTATACATAAAATATCCTCTTTGTTGGTAATAAATTGTGCTTTAGAAACGTTTCACTTGGAAGTTGAATGTTATGAGACCCAAAACATTAGCAAACATCTCTTTTGAGGAAGCGTTCTAGGCTGTTAATGCAATAAAACTGTAACGTAGTTTATAGCTTTTAAAGGAGCCATTAGTTTCAGTCAAGTAAGGAAATCTTTCTCTTGGAACGTTTACGCCGAACAAGACTTTACTTTGAAACAACGCTTATGTACCCGCACATTTACAAAAAGAAGGAACAAGGGCCCTTCCTTTCAATTCCTTCTTCATTACAATTCCTTTAGCATGTTTCGTTCAATTCCGAAGTTGAAAGCTAATAAAGCCCAACGCATGGGACGTGGGATGCTTGTTTAATTAGAATATTCCCTTCTCGGTTTCGCTCCGCACTACATTGCTGTCTCACTGTCTTTCTTAGAAATGCTTCTTGCACCATTCACCCTCAACACGTTCTTATGTCGTATATATGAGAAGAGATCTCAATTTCAATCGCAGGAATGTGCAATGCATATCTAATAGAGAAAGTGGTGTCAGGCGTGGGATACTGAGGAAGCACGTTGGCTGGCTGTGTATTCACTTGCGTCCCTTATTGGAGCAGTATATTACATTTCGGCTGTAGACTCTCTGCTGTCATCGTGCTCATCATTGCTAATTACTCGTTTCGGCCAACCCTTTCCCAATTACCTATAATGGAATTGTGTGATATCTAGTGCTATCATTGTATCTGTCACCATTAGCGCTTGAGTCATCTGTTGTCAAGTACGCCTAACTCAAGTAGGCATGCCGAGCTTGGACTGTCAGATTCGGAGAATTCCTTTTGTTACACGTCCGTCCCAATAACCATCGTCAGCAATGCTAGGACCAAATGTAACATATTTTCCCAAACATAAAAAGCTTAAGATATCTGCTAGACGATGTTTAAACACTTGCAGTAGCAACCTGTAACATTTTAGCATGAAGGATTACCCAAAATAATCCAACAAAATATTTTGCTTTGCGTCAGATATTTTAGCGAATAATACAAGAGCAGAAGCTAAAACTAGATCCAAAAAGTAACTATCTCGATGTCAATCAAGAAGGGGATAGATAGTTGCTGACCACATGGCGGCAACGTGTAAATGAATTGGAGAAAATGGATACGTCATTGCGATCGTCATAGCAACAAGAAGAACCAATTAGAAGTAACACGTTGCCATAGGGATGGTTGGCGCAAAACCCGGGTGCCGATAGTCTAACACGTGATAAGCATGTATCATACAAGCAATCCAGTACTAACTAAACTGTGCATCTTATCTTGCGCTTTCACTGCAATACACTCGTGTCCCAAAAATCACCGACAACGCTTAGTATGTTGAAAGAGAGAAAGAGAGAGAGAGAAAGAGAGAGAGAGAAAGAGAGAGAGAGAAAGAGAGAGAGAGAAAGAGAAAGAGTGAGAGAAAAACGGAAAGAAAGAACATAAAAAATATGGGCTTATGGATATTTGAACCTGCGCTTTTAATACGTGCGTACCTTCGCGTCGTAGTACCATAATCATCACGCTAGACAGGCAACGGAATCCATCCGCTTGTTCTCTCATCATGCGTTATAGCTGTAGTGGACATGATCAGTGGCGTGCATACCCTCAAACAATTTTAAGGCACAGCTCTGTAATTTGTGATCCTAGACCATAGGTTTCCTATCTCAAATTGATTGCCTATGAGCCGTCTATCACCAGTAAAATTCATACGGTGTTATTCATTTGCATCCTGTATATTTGCATGTTCTATGCTTTGCATGTAGATTCATTATTGTACTATAGTCTTCGAATACGAATACAAATAATACCCGCTCTACATCCTATCGTCTTTCAACACATATTCTAACGCGCTCTCCACGTTGCCGCGATAATCGGCTCTCTCTCTCTGATTACCCTCCCCTTATGTAGGACTTACTCACCCTAGGACTTACAAGCCAGTCCCTAGGGTCAGACGCCTGTCGGGGAGCACAGGAACCTATGGACCGGAGAGAGTGAAGACCTGGAAGTGGGTGGTCAGCCAAGCACTAGGTATGAGCTTGAGGAAGAGGATGATACGAAATACAGGCGAAATCGATGAAC